>LR812529.1:10378562-10531062 GCA_903798195.1 Danio kyathit | reverse complement strand
GCGGAGTTTCATCGCATTTTAGTGAGTTCGTGGAGAGAGAAATAAACACTGTTTATTTTCCTTATTTTGCGAAAGCACACACTTTTGTTTTTATTGTGAGTGTACACAAAAAAGTAGACACCTAACAGATTCGATTGATGTATTGATCTTATCTGTACGATCAAAACTGAAAGTGTAATTTAAGTTATTTTCTGCGTTATGAGGAGAAAGATGCCTCAAACCGCATATATGCGGTCTTTGACCCCTGAGGGTTAATGGCACATAAGGGATTAATTACAATTATTAAGTTAGCTTATTGCTATAATTAACCTTAATGCCATAAATGTCTTAGGGTATCATTTAAAAACGCTTTTTAAATATACAAAAGCTTTTAAAGGGTCACGAAACACCAAAGCACATTTTTTGAGCTGTTGACAGTCATATATGTGTCCCACGCTGCTATAAACACTATTAGGACACATATATTGCACTAAAAAGTGAAAATTGGTTGTTTTTGCGTTATTTTAAGCAATTTCGTTCTTCTAGTTTGAAACAAATTTTTGAAGCTGCGATTAGATACTTGCGTGTAAATCCAGCATGGAAAGTGGCTGTCTGTACCTGCGAGTACATTGTGACGTCTCTGAGTGTGCGGCATTAATTCATGAGAAAGACTTGGCTCAAACCAATCAGCACACTCTGTTGTGTATGCGGTGCAACTTCGTTAATATGCATGATAGCTTCGAAGACTGTTTTACAGTGTTCAGACGACAGAGAGACGCCATGTTGTGTTGCCAAAACAAGTGAAAGAACAATAATTTGGAGACATGGGTCATCAGTGTTGCATTTATTAGTGTGCTGCGTTTATTAATGTGCTGCATTGAAGGTTTTGTTTTTATTTTCCCACTATGAAAGCGCAGCTGGACTCACGTGTGGATTACAAGGCACGCGACTCGCGACAGAATGCGTTTGTAAGAAACATTTTTTACCCGAGAGCTTTTCGTATCTGGAAATGATGAGATCCGGATTTGCCACTCATCTCCTTTTAAAAAAAGACACAGTTCCAGTTTTAATGTCCTGTCATTAAATATTTGGTAAGTGTGTGTGAGAACAGTGCCCTTTGTTTATTCATTCAGATGGTAAAGTTATTTTGTGTCGTCAGCATTGCTCTTTCAGTTTTTAAAGACATACCTCAGTCAAAATGATTTAGTTACTAAGTTTACAGTATGTTAATATCACTGCAATATTATAGTACAATGTTATAGACTGAAAGATCCGCTGTAAATACTGCTCTCTGAATGTAAACATGTAAACACCGCAATCAAACTATTCCCGTCGTGTAGGATTTTCGCCACATTTTGTGACAGGATAGTATATACACACACGGATTTCTGACACTTCCTACCGAGTGCATCTACCGAGAAATGCGGAGGATTTTTTTCTCCCCTTCGCCTTGCCGTATCAAACATTTCATTAAAACTCCACTCTTCCAGCAGTTCCTGGCTTTCAATATCTCGTTTGACCCAGAGGACATGCAAGAAATGTTCCTGAATAAAAAGTGAAAGTGCCAAACTGCAGTTAACGTCGCCAAATTAATAATTTGGCAAGTAATTTGATTGCTGATGTCCATGTAAACACAGTCACTGTCTTTCTCTCCTGCGTCTGTGTGTTTGTTTTGCCTCGCCTCTTAAAATCTACGCGTGCCCAAACGGAAACACCCATATTTGCAAATCCTTTCCCTCCCCCGACACTCCCACCTAAACAGAGCTGGACACGCCCACTTTCCTGACTTTTTCCAAACTAGAGGTGTGAAAACACCCTGCTAAGACAGGGGGGTTTTGTGGCCCTTTAAATTCCTTTTAGGAGTAAATTGAATAAACACATAGGGGGAGAAACAACGTAAAAATGATCATTGGCTATTAGTGTAAACGGTAGCCTTTTAGGTTGAGTTCAGTGCTATAAGAATGTTCCAGATATTTTGAACTTTGCAAGGTACTATCTTGTAATTTGGCTGATGTTTAAATCCAAAAGACTTGATCCGAAGTACACTCAGTATGGGTACAGTTTCATGATGACCCCGGGTACAGTTACTATGCTCAGAGTCATTTATCATAAAGGTAGACACTTTTGGGTCTTTGCTAAAGAAAGCCACTCATATATTGAATTATTAAGCTTCGGTAATCTGCGTAACGTTGCTTGACCTCTACACTACCGCCAAGTCTTATTGCGGTATTGTAAGAGTCTCGGCCTCTGGGCTGAGCTGGGATTATGGTAATTACGATTATTATTTTTTTAAAATGTAAAGATGATCTGACAGCGCTTGACAGCTAAATTTTAAAAAGGCTATGCTGACATGACCTTCAGGACTGATCTGCTCTCAACGGGAAGCCATCTTTCAGCACATTGAGAGGCCTGCGAGCAAAAGTGTAAGCTGTTTGTTTTGAGGTGGTTAGGGAACGAGATCCACTCTACTGGGGGGTGAGCTACTGTTGCCGCAAGGCTGCCGACGTTCCTGTCCAGACAGGTAACCCTCTACCAATAAGGAAAGCGGTATCCTTCTCAGCGGGACAGAGGGAGGGAGTTTAGCCCCTGGAGTCTAAACACCAGAGAGGAATGGCTCTGTCTTTTGAAATCCTGAGGGATGCGTCTCTTATTATATGCTAACAACGCCTATGATGTTGTTTACTGCTGAGACCCACCACTTCACCGAGATGTTGCTTTGCACTCGAGAAAGGTTTCCGGAATACATCAAGCACATATTAAATCTGAAATTAAAAATCAGTCATCCGTGACATTTGACACACAGACTTGGGTGCCAGAGGAATACCAACTCAGTGGCTGAAATCTTGCGACCACTTAAACAGATATCCAGAGGGACTATGTGTGTGTGTGCAGCTAGACGGATTTGAGATGGGGCTTACCGTGAGCTGGATCAGGTGGCCCAAACACCAGATTGTAGCGCAGAATGTAGAAGTTATTCCACACGTAGAGCTGGTTGTCTCTGGGGTTGTACTCCACAGCGGCTATGTACTGGTACTGGTTGGGGAAGTGGATGTCGACGTATTCGCCTCGGTTCAGTTTGGTGTTGTACATGTAGTCGATCAGGCTCTTGCTGACCTCACTTTCGTTGTCTTCGTAGGTGGATCGGACCACATAGAGAACTCCGCAGATCATGAAAGCGTTGGAGGCCGACCGCTTGTCGTACGTGGTGTCCCAGGTGGCCTCAAAGCGGAGGGTGTAGGGGTTGAGCTGACTGAGGACCATCATACCGTTGTTCTGTTCAGTGGCGTAGATCACCCAGAGGCCATTTTCATCTACCGCCAAGTCAATGTCTGTTTTCCCGCCCCACTTATACGGCGAAGTGTCATGATAGTTTGCGTTATTTATAATCGCCTCCCCACTTTTAATTCTGGTCCGAAGGTCAAATTTGACAATGTTACGTGTCCTCTCCTTGTTAAAAAACACTGCTCCGTCATATACCACAAATCCCGTGCCATCGACCCGATGGGGTAGTTTATACGTCGTAGTCTGTCGAGAGTTTTGAAAATCATCGAGCGAGTTGTATTCAATAAGTGTATCTGTTCTGTAAGGGGTCCAGGGCATGAAATAAACCTTGTCCCCAGCCTGGAGAGGGTCTTTGCACCACGACCCCGCTTGTTGCTCCGCTTCGTATAGAAACGACGGATCTCCAACCGCTTTCAGAGTTCCAGGACAAACAAAAACTAGTGATGGGAAGAACAGAGCAGAAAACAGTCAAACATAAGCAAGCGCAGCTCACGCCAGTTGAAAGCAGAGGGCAAAGGGCCATCTGACTCTACATCACTCTGATAAATGGGCAGTCAGTGAAGACAGAAACACACACTAAGAAGTCTAACAGCTACCCACATTCACAAGCAGTAAAAAAAGGTGCGAAGAATCTGCATCTGAAGGTTATTGAAGCTTAAACGGAAGCAGAAACAGTTTTTATGTGTCCGTAAGCAAGCAGCTCACTGCTGCTTGGACATACTGAAGGGGAGTGATGGAGAAATCAAACCACAACCAAACACAAAGGAAAAAAAAAGGAAGGAATACGACAAATTTGCCCTGCAAATAAAAGCAGACAACTAAATAAGGCTTGAGACAGACGCAGAGAAGAGCAGCATTCAGGCAGTCTGTGTCCTGAGACAAGTTTTTCCACCGTTTTAACGTCTTTCCTACGGGCCTAATGTTGCAATCACTTTAGAGGGGTAAAGCATTTCCTTTCTTCTTAACAAAGACATGATAATCAAACATGGAGAAAGGGTAAGTGAAAAAAACAAGAGAGAGGGAAAGCGAGGGAGAGAATCAGAGGAGAGAGAGAAAAGGAAAGTGAGAAACAGTAGAGGCAGTGTAAGCCTAGAAGAAACCTGTTACCAGAGCATGCTGGGTTCGTGGCAAGGGGGCTGGGGTTCGAACAGGCAATAAAAGAGTGTAGAGGAAAAGAGGAGGGGGGAAATAGGGCATCTGCACCCTCTGCATTGCCGCTAACATTTAACTTGTGCTTTATCATTTTCTTTTAAAGCTTCTCTCTGATTGCTGCTTGCGCACTGACCTTTACTACAATACAAGACCCTTTCCGCTATCGCCTGCTATCAGAAGCAAGAGTGGGCACAGGAAGGTTTTACAACCACAAAATAAAAAAAATAAAAAAAAAATAAATGTGTATATATATATATATTAAAGAAAGAAAAACAAGGAGCTGATTGTGTCAGTGATTTACCTTTTTGCTCCACTTCTATTTTAAGCGTTGGAAGAGAGAATGAAAGGAGTGCAAGGGGAAAAAGAGATTAAAATGAATTAACCATCATGTCCATGATCACATGCAGTTAACATGTCATGAGGTTACGGGCATTATGCATAGAGCTACAGCTGTCAGAGGAGAAAAAAGAACGCAGTTAGACACTTTCAACACGTGAAAGAGAGACAGGTTAAAGGGTGTTCTGTCACAGTATAAAAGGACAGCGTATGTGCCATTGAAGACGAATCAATCTGCTGTTGTCGAGGGAAAGCTGCGGGGAAATACACGGGCTGAATTCTAGATGGCGGCGTATAGATTTTCATAAGAACTCAGGGACATCGACCAGGGAAATCTGAATTCCAGGTGGACAGATGGTAAGTTGCGCTGGAGGGAAACTCAAAACCAGAAAAATTGAGCTGTTCCTCGACTCTACAGATCCTCTCCAACTGCAGAGTTCTTGTCAGCCCTTGCAGGCTTCATATGAACACTTCAATAGTCTGTTATGGCACTAGATGCTTTCAATTTTTAGAAACATCAAATTTCTTGGATATATTCATACTTTTTAAAAAGCCTGCTTTTATTTTATTTCTGCCAGATCAGGTTGGAGATTGGTGGGCTTTTAATGTGGAAAAAGACTATCTTGTCAAATGTTAAACATTTACTTATCATATGTCATTCCAAACACACATGACATTGTTTCTTTCAGCACATACAGAGGATGTTTGAATGTTTTAAGATGTTACAGTGGGGCTCTAGCTGGATAAGTGTGATAACATTATTTATATCAAGGCTTCGGGCCAATACACTGTCCTTCCAAACCTTCACAAGATAAACAGACAGACAGACAGACAAACATCTGGCCAAAATGTCTACACTATCACAGTGTTCTTTTATCACCATTTCGTACAATAGTTTTGGTTTAACATATAAATGAATCCCATGAAACTGGTCCAGAGCACATAAAAAAATAAATGTTTTGCATGTGAAAATAATAAAATAAGGTTCAAAGTTTGTAGGAGCCCCTATTATGCATTAAAAATGTCATATTTTGGTTTTGGGGTCTCCAACAACAGACTGATATGCAAGGTCAAAAAACACTTTCATTGTCTTATAATATGCATTTATTTTTACCTAATTATCCCAACGACTCCAATATGATTTGAAAAGTGATTAATTTACTCCCAAACCTCTCCTTAGCGCAAAGCTAATCTGCACTGATTGGTCCAGTGACCCAGTCTGTTGCGATTGGTCGGCTGCGTTCAGCGCGAGACAGAGAGAAATGCCCACCATGGCTTATCAACATTGCTGAAGTAGTCAGAGTGCAGAGTATATGTGTGAGTGCATTAAAGCAGTGCAGTTAAACACCAACATATTGCTCTATTCTTAACCTTAAGTAAAAGCAACGACACACATTCGGTGTTCATCCACACCGTGGCAAAACTAAACTATTTTGAAACTTGATCACCGCACGTGTAGGAATAGCTGATGGTGGTCAAAGCAACAACAAACGGCAGAGGATCGCGAGCACACAAACGCATTTACATTGGTAAAGAAAGTGTGATGCGTCACGTTTTCAACGTGGTTTAGACGCAAAATGAGAATATAAAGAGTTAACCAGCTGCGTTACAAGTAACAAAACACAATTAAATACGTATTTTGCAAGCTAGAGAAAACAAGTCGCTAACCATTTTAATCACACTTACTTACACTTGTGAAGTGGAGGAAGAAACTGATCTACGAACTGTGTACTGATAAAAGTTTCTGTCAAGCTCTGATAACGTCCCATGCATTAATAGTTTTTTCTGATCCATCCTTTAACAAACGGCTGATGAATCCCCCGTTGCAGGGTAGGTTATTGCAATAATCACCAGAATGTTCAATAATTAATGTTCACTCATCTTCTGTCATAATCAGTTCCACACACACCTGCACTCCACTAGTGTTTGAAGAGATCCGGTGTCATGAGAAATCGAGTCCCCCCTGACAATTGGGTCCGCCTAGGACCCTGGGTGATCCTGTTGGTTCACTGGAGTTGTAATAGGTAGTTTGTAGCGCCGGATTAAAAAAAAAATTGATAATATATGCAGTGAAATCTCGTTTAAATGTATGTAATTTAAAAGAGCGTTATAATGACATAAAACATAGAGACATTCTCATTCGTGCTTTGATTTTAGCCTACAACGTGCTTCCACTTCTTATGTAAATATATAATGTACATATAAATACATAAAAACATCAAAAATACTATTTATAAATATGATATAATATTAATAATATAAATATTAAATGTTTACAAAGGTTTCAATTATTTTAACTATGCGTGTCTTTAACTTGTAGTTACCGATATTAATGTGAATAATATGATAAGTCTTGTTAAAATCTTTATATATACACTATAAAAAGCACTTTTTGATCAGGCATTCAATGCAGCCGATCTATTTGGGGTCCTAAGCGGACTCGATTGCAGGGGGGACTCGATTTCTCACCACATCTGCACAGAACATATTTGGTATTGTTTCGCGTCGACGTCGAATCAAACAGACAAAAGGTCCTGATACACGACGAATCATTTATACAACTTTGAGTCGAATCTTTTGTTAAAAAATCTATATTTTTAAACAAGGTGCACTGCCAGATCTAAACATCAGCTGGATGTTTTCATTAACTTAGAGCAGTGTTGCACATTGGAAGGAAGGTAATTTTCAAAAACCCACAATGGGGCTCTTTAAGATTTTTTTTTTTTTTGCTTTTTTATGATGTGTCTTATAATGAAAAGATTTGCATTGCACAGTATTTGTAGTAATGTGTTTACTTCATGCTGATTACAATTATTATTAGGTACTGAATTACAGTATTTTTATAGCTATGACAATCACTGTATTATTGGGGAAAGTGAAAATAGCAATGAAATAATCATCTATATGCTTCACAGTCATAATAATTTTGGTTAAAGAAAGAACGAAAGAAAGAAACATGGCAAAAGCCACTGATCCTTCCTTAGGATCATTAGGTAGGTTATTACATTAATCACCAGAACGTTCACTCATTTTCAGTCATGATCAGTCCCACACACACCCGCACTTCGCTAGTGTTTGAAGGGAAAGGAGCGTTCACGTTTGACCGGATCCAACACAGAACATATTTGCTATTGTTTCGTGTTGACGTCAATACGAACAGGCAAAAGATCCGGACGAACAACAAATCATTTAAACGACTCTGAGTCGACTCTTTTATTGAAAAATGGATATTTTTAAACAAGGTGCACTTTTAGATTTAAACCTCAGCTAGATGTTTTCATTCACTTAGAACTGTGTTGCACACTGGAAAGAAGGTAACTGAAAAAAAAAACAAAAAACTAATAGGGGCTCTTTAAGATTTTCCTTTTTTTTTCTCGCTTTTTTATGATGTGTCATAAATGAAAAGTTTTGCATTGCACAGTATTTGTAGTAATGTGTTTAATTCATGCTGATTATATTAATTACTAGGTACTGAATTACAGTACTTGTATAGCTATTACAATTACTGTACCATTAGGGAAAGTGAAAATAACAATGTAAAAATCATCTATATGCTTCACAGTCATAATAATTTGGCTAATAAAAGAATGAAAGAAAGAAAGGTGGCAGAAGCCACTGATCCTTCCTTCAACAAATAACCGACGAATCCCCTGTTACAAGGTAGGTTATTGCATTATCACCAGAACGTTCACTCATCTTCAGTCATGATCAGTCCCACACATACACATGCACTCCGCTAGTTTTTGAAGGGACAGGAGCGTTCACAGTTTACCAGATTCAGCACAGAACATATTTGCTATTGTTTCGTGTTGACGTCAATACGAACAGGTAAAAGATCCGGACGAACAACAACGCATTTAAATGACTCTGAGTCGACTCTTTTATTGAAAAATGGATATTTTTAAACAAGGTGCACTTTTAGATTTAAACCTCAGCTAGATGTTTTCAATCACTTAGAACTGTGTTGCACACTGGAAAGAAGGTAATTGAAAAAACCAAAAAACTAATAGGGGCTCTTTAAGATTTTCCTTTTTTTTTCGCTTTTTCATGATGTGTCATAAATGAAAAGTTTTGCATTGCACAGTATTTGTAGTGATGTGTTTAATTCATGCTGATTATATTAATTACTAGGTACTGAATTACAGTACTTGTATAGCTATTACAATTACTGTACCATTAGGGAAAGTGAAAATAACAATGTAAAAATCATCTATATGCTTCACAGTCATAATAATTTGGCTAAAGAAAGAATGAAAGAAAGAAAGGTGGCTGAAACCACTGATCCTTCCTTCAACAAATAACCGACGATTGCATTATCACCAGAACGTTAACTCATCTTCAGTCATGATCAGTCCCACACACACACACGCACTCCGCTAGTTTTTGAAGGGAAAGGAGCGTTCACGTTTTACCAGATCCAGCACAGAACATATTTGCTATTGTTTCGTGTCGACGTCGATACGAACAGGTAAAAGATCCGGACGAACAACAAATCATTTAAATGACTCTGAGTCGACTCTTTTATTAAAAAAAAACAATATTTTTAACAAGGTGCACTTTCAGGTTTAAACCTCAGCTGGATGTTTTGATTCACTTAGAGCTGTGTTACACACTGGATGGAAGGTAATTTTAAAAAAAGAATAATAGGGGCTCTTTAATATTTTGCATTTTTTTTTTTTTTTTTTTTTTTGCTTTTTTATGATGTGTCTTTTAATGAAAAAGTTTGTATTATACAGTATTTGTAGTAAAGTGTTTAATGCATGTTGATTACAACTATTAATAAGTACTGAATTACAGTACTTGTATAGCTATGACAACCACTGTACCATTGGGGAAAGTGAAAATAGCAATGAAAAAATCATCTATATGCTTCACAGTCATAATAATGTTGATTAAAGAAAGAAAGAAAGAAAGAAAGAAAGAAAGAAAGAAAGAAAGAAAGAAAGAAAGAAAGAAAGAAAGAAAGAACGAAAATTAAATGTAACATTCATCCACACGGCCAGTCATTTGTTGCTAGGTCAGCCAATACAGTTTGGCTGGATCTCAAAGAACGCAGTACACTTAATACTGGGACAAATCCTGTTCTCTGAGATTCCGCCAGCCAAACAACATTACAAAAACCCCACTGTTGCAACCAAACAAGTCCAAATAAGAAAATAACTTCAAGTCAAAAACAGCATTCAGCAGCCTGAGGGTGACATGAGGGCTCTGGCGTCCTGGGGAGTCAAACTGTGATTAGTAAATAAAACTGTTACGGACCGCCTGGAAATGCCTAGAGGAGGTAATGCAAAAAAATATTAAGACATTAAGACGAAAAACAGCAATAACGACAACAAAAACATGTGAAAGTGCTCACAGCGGAAATAACAAAAAAAGAGAAATAATCACAGGTATTCCTGGAGAAAAGCTGAAAAACATGACACGTCATGAAACAACAGCTTGTATTTGTGTGGGATTTCGACTTCAATAACCCATAGATACGGACGCAGATTAAGCTAACATTAAAATCCAGCAAGCCTTCTTTATTTTGGGATCTTGGTGGGAAATGTGTGGCAGATGATGCCGTCTGGTATGTGAAGTCTCTGGAAACATTCTTTGAGAAGACGAGACAATTCAATCAGAGAATAATATTACTATCTAATTGCTTAATGGAGCAAAACAATCCATACTCTTAATGTAATGGGAAATCTGAGAATAGAAGTGAGGCGTTTTGTTTGGAGTTCATGTTAGATTCATGTGCAGTCATTTGTCTTTTCTGACAGTCGTGTAGTTGCGGTTTCTTATGAGCAAACACAACGATCAAGCACTAACGAAAAAGAAATCATGCTTGTCTCTGTGCGATCGTATGTGCAGGCCTAACAAATCATGCTTGTGTGATTGCATGGACATCACGCATGGTGTTGTAAGTTATGCATTGCTGTAATGTTGCTGTTAAAAGGCAGACAGCTAAAGTTACCCTTGAAAGGAAGAAAAGAACATTGAAATAGTTTACAATTAAATGTTTACAAAAAAAACTTTTGTTCTCTACCCAGCTCTGTGTCCTGCACAGGAATACAATTGGAACATTAAAAAATGTGAATCATTAGAATGAAGCATTTCTTTCCAAAGGGAAACAACAGTGCTTGCAAGGCAACACATAAACAGTTCTCTTTTTTCTTTTCCTTTTTTTTTGTTTTAAGCTTAGATTTGGCTGCAATCAAATGCAGCTTCAAAGTCATTTGGCTGTGATTGTGACCCAGAGTGCTTGTCTTCTTTTCAAAAAAAGCACATTAAATAAATTAAATACAAAGCAAGAAATAAAAGACCAAACAGAAGAGAGAAGACTAATCATTATTAACTTTGGAAAATTCGTGACAATGGCTTCACTGTCATCAGTAGAATACGATTGTATGATGTTGTCTTGCAAACACTCCTACTTATAATACAGTGCCTATAAAACAAAATGTCATTTTTACCATTGATATAGCTTTGCTTTTACATATGAATACATACAATTAGCCTGTTTTGTAAATATGATTGATTGGTTTATTAATTAATTAAATGAATGGTTGGTTTGTTAGTTTGTTGGTTTGATTGATTGATTGATTGATTGATTGATTGATTGATTGATTGATTGATTGATTGATTGATTGATTGATTGATTGATTGATTGATTGATTGGTTGGTTGGTTGGTTGATAGGTTGAATAGATAATTGATTGGTTGCTTGATTGAATGGATGATTGATTGATTTGTTGATTGATTTGTTGATTGATTGATTGATTGATTGATTGATTGATTGATTGATTGATTGATTGATTGATTGATTGATTGATTGATTGATTGATTGATTGGTTGGCTGGTTGGTTGGTTGGATGATAGGTTGAATAGATAATTGATTGGTTGCTTGATTGAATGGATGATTGATTGATTTGTTGATTGATTGACTGATTGATTGGTTGAATGATTGGTTGGTTGGCTGGTTGGTTGGTTGAATTGGTTGGTTCAACCAACCAACCAACTCAACCAACCAACCAACCAATCAACCAACCAATTCAACCAACCAACCAACCAACCAACCAACCAATCAACCAACCAATTGATCAACCAACCAATTGATTAACTGATCGGTTGATTGATTGATTGATTGATTGATTGGTCAGTCGGTCGATTGAATGGTTGGTTGGTTGATTGATTGATTGATTGATTGATTGATTGATTGACTGATTGATTGATTTATTGATTGATTGATCGATCGATTGGCTGGTTGGTTGGTTGGTTGATAGGTTGAACAGATAATTGATTGGTTGGTTAATTGAATGAATGATTGATTGATTTATTGATTGACTGACTGATTGATTGATTGGTTGATTGGTTGAATGATTGGTTGGTTGGCTGGTTGGTTGGTTGGTTAAATTGGTTGGTTCAACCAAACAACCAATTCAACCAACCAACCAACCAATCAATTGATCAACCAACCAATTAATTAACTGATCGGTTGATTGATTGATTGATTGGTTGGTTGGTTGGTTGGTTGAATTGATTGATTGATTGATTGATTGATTGATTGATTGATTGATTGATTGATTGATTGATTGATTGATTGATTGATTGATTGATTGATTGATTGATTGATTGGTTGGTTGGTTGGTTGGTTGGTCGGTCGTTTGGTCTGTCGAATGGATTGTTGGTTGGTTGATTGGTTGGTTGAATTGATTGATTGATTGATTGATTGATTGATTGATTGATTGATTGATTGATTGATTGATTGATTGATTGATTGATTGATTCAACAAATTCAACCAACCAACCAAGCAACCGAGCAATTGATCAATTAATTGGTTGATCGGTTGGTCAATTGATCAATTGATTTATTGATTGATTGATAGATCGATCGGTTTGTCGGTCGGTGGGTCAGTTGAATGGATGGTTGGTTGAATTGATTGGTTGGTAGGTTGATTGATCGATTGGATGAGAGCAGAGGACTTTTTTTTTCTTAAAACTCTAGCAAACAACTTGTGGTGATGAAGCTGCTTTTTTATATGTTTTTGAGGTTTTCTGATTCCAAGACAGCATGTTTCTGAAGCTTTCAGCTATGAGCCTTGAAGAATCTTTTATTATTTATACTCCACTGAAAGTCATGGCTGGACAATTTCATGTGAATAGCAGTGATGGACAGTAAATAAGTATTTTTACTTTAGTTCTGTTCCTAAGTACATATTTAATGTATCTGTACTTTATCTGAGCATTCTTATTTAAGGAAACAGATATATATATTTTTTTTTTCTTCATTACTACATTACAAAACTAAATGTTTCACTTTTTCTACTTCACTTTATTCCTAAATAAAGCAGATTAAAGCTATTTTGATAAACAGTCCCCTGCTCAGAGATATAATATTGGTGTTTAATTACACTGTACAATTCATTTGTGAATAATTGACTAATTCAAATTTGCTCAGAGTGAGTCTCCAGTAAATGATTCGCTGAATCAAACAATCTGTTAAGAACGAGTCTCAGATAAATAATTCATTAATTCAAATTATTTGTTCAGAGTGAGTCTCAAGTAAATGATTCACTGATTCATATATCTGTTAAGAGTGAGTCTTCAGTAAATGATTGACTAATTCATATATCTGTTAAGAGTGAGTCTCCAGTAAATAATTCCCTAATTAAAATTATTTGTTCAGAGTGAGTCTCCAGTAAATGATTCACTGATTCATAGATCTGTTAAGAGTGAGTCTCAGGTAAATAATTCACTAATTCAAATTATTTGTTCAGAGTGAGTCTCCAGTAAATGATTCACTGATTCATAGATCTGTTAAGAGTGAGTCTCAGGTAAATAATTCACTAATTCAAATTATTTGTTCAGAGTGAGTCTCCAGTAAATGATTCACTGAGTCATAGATCTGTTAAAAGTGAGTCTCCAGTAAATATTCACTAAGTCAAATTATTTGCTTAGAGCGAGTCTCCAGTAAACGATTTACTGATTCAAACAATCTGTTAAGAGCGAGTCTCCAGTAAATAATTCACTAATTCAAATGATTTGTTCAGAGTGGTTCTCCAGTAAAAGATTCACTCACTCAAATGATTTGGTATTTTTTTTTATAAAAATTAAATTACTATGGGTACTAAAATAGTGGTCAACATGTTTTGGAGCTATTATTTAAAATGTAACCCCCATTTAAATGTAAGCTCAAAGGTTAGGTTTTTATTTGTTTGTTTGTTTGTTTGTTTGTTTGTTTGTTTGTTTGTTTGTTTGTTTGTTTGTTTTTTAAAAATTCACATGCTACACAATTTTTATTATTTTATCATTATTCAATAATTTAATAATAATAATAATAATAATAATAATAATAATAATAATAGCACTTTGGTCTAAATGTATTTCAGGTATTTTAATAATATTCACACATTCAAGCAGGTTTTAAAAGAGGAGTATTTTTGTCTTAAAAGACCACATAACCTTCCTCCACCTGTTTTGAGAATCTCCCACATGCCTTCTGGCAAACTGAAGCCAACATGTCATATGACTTTTTAGTCAACAACAGTAGCTTTATCTTTGGCACTCTCTCATAAAGCTGGAACTGAAGAAGCACCCAGGCAACAGTTGCTGTATGCACAGTCTCCAATCTTAGCCACAAAAGCTTGTAAATCATTGGTCTCTTGGTGGTCTCTCTCCACAGTCTTGCATGGTCACTCAGTTTTGAAGGAGAGTCTAGGTAGCTTTATAGCTGTGCCACACTCTTTCCCTTTCTTAATTGTGTATTTAACTGTACTCCAAGGGATATTCAATGACTCGGAAATTGTTGTGTATCCGTCCCCTGCCTTGTGCTTTTCAATTACAATTCACTCTCGCTGTTTGGAGTCCTCAATTTCTGCTATAATGACTCCACTGAAGTTGGACCTTCCAGACAGAGCTGTGCTTATAACTGCTATCATCTTAAACCACTTAACTACTCGCTTTCAAAAACTAATTGGCTGCACCGGTGATTATTTACTTGTCATTTTTAACAGACAATATACAGTCGAAAATTATGAGGCAACCTGTGAAATTGTAATGCTTTTGTCAAATATTTCCCAAGTGCTGTTCAACGTAAGGATTTTTTCAGCACATTTTTGTAAGCATACAGTAATAGTTTTAATAACAAATTTTGTTAACACTTTAGTTTAGGTATCAATTCATCCTATTAACTATATTAAGATAATAGGGGCCCTATCATACACCCGGGGCAATAAGGTGGAAGACACGTTTGGAGCGATTGTTTGCTATTTTTAGACCAGAGCAACTGTAATTTTCACATTTTGCACTACGTTGTTTAAATAGCAAATCCCTTAATGATTAAAATATTACAAAATTATTATTTTCTACATAAATATAAAAACCACTGCCTCCATGCCTCATCTCAGGGGGCTTTTTTCAGTTTATTCATGAAAGTTTGCATTTGTTTAATGTTATTATTAGTAGTAGTATTATTTATTATATGCATATTTATATTTGTATTAATAAAAAATGATAAAAATTTAATAAAAAAGTTTTTGGAGACATATGCACCACCATATGGGGCATAAGAATAGGAGGTGTGTTTGGATATAACTTATAAATAGGATTATAACTTGGATAGAAATAATTTTTTGACCACACTTTGTTATTATTGTTCATTTATTCAGTTGCTGGAAATTAGAACTGAGTTTAGAAATTGTTTCGAAACAAATCTTTGCGCTTAGCAAACAAAATGAAATATGTAGACTAATAATTGTCTTCAGTAAAGTGTGTACAACACCGCTTCCTTACTCCACAAAAGTAAAGGAGTAAGAAGTAAAAGTAAAGAGAAAGAGGCTGAATGGAGGAGGCTCGTTCTTTATCCTTGCGCTGCAGATAGCCTGTTTAACTGTATTCTCGCTAGTGAAGCGTTCAGTTTTTCCACTTACAAAGTCCGCCATGTAAATAACAAATGCGCCATGGCACGATGCACCTGACTCTTAAGGGAAATGGGAGCTGAGACTCTGATTGGTTTAATGCAGGTTATGCTCAAAACACACTCATAACTAGGTCCACATGGAATCTGCGTGCACAGAAATGCGCAGATTTCCACAGATTTTTGAGTCAGATCATTGAGTCTATTAATTTACTTGTGTACATTTATATTTATTCAGTTTTTATATTCATTTCAGTAATATTATTGACTAATATGAAAATATTCATATGATTCATTCACAATACAGTTTGTAAAGTAATATTTTCTGTCTTGTAGCATATATATTATATAACAGATTTGCTTTGTTTACCAATTAAGTGGATCAAATTGGATTTGCATTGTAAATATTAAAAGTTAAAAAGGTATTATTTTTTAATTCATATATATCATGTTTTTAGTTATGATACTGCCAAAATCATTCCACATAAATCTGCAAATTATTTACAAAATTCTTCGCAGAAATAGCAAAAAATATCTGCAGATTGTGTTTGGCCCTACCCATAACTCATTAAGAGAATAAACACAAGTCTTTTAGACCATGCGCTGGGGCGCAGACCATATTTTTCCATCCTTAAAATTGCAAAAGTGGATTCAGACACGGCCTTAATGCTTTTGCGCCATGCACTTTAGACTTTGTGCCTAGATCGTTAAAATAGAGCCCCTAAGTGTTTATTAGTAGTATATTTTATTAGTAATTAATCTTATTCTGCATCTTTAATACTACTCAAAACCTAAACCCAACTTCTACCTTACTAATTATTAATAAACAGCGAATTAGTAATTTATTAAGCTACTAGTACTGTGAATTGTGACCTAACTAAAGTGTTACCCTAATAATTAATAACTTGGTTCTTTTGTCTTTGCTATGATGACAGTACTAGTATAGATAGATAGTAGTATTGAGCTTGAAGTGTGATTTAAAGACTTAACTAGGTTATTGGGTTAACTAGCAAGGTTAGATTAATTAGGCAAGTCATTGGACAACAGTAGTTTGTTCTGTAGACGATTGAAAACAATAATACAGACTGTAATAATGGCTTTAAAATTTAAAACTGCTTTTATTCCACCCAAACTAAAATAAATACCACCTTCTGGAAGACTATATATATATATATATATATATATATATATATATATATATATATATATATATATATATATATATATATATATATATATATATATATATATATATATATATATATATATATATATATATATTATAAGAAATTGTCTTTGCTTCACTAAACATCACTTTTTTTCTAAACATTTTTGGGCTGATGAACAAAATTAAATCAGGACGCAGGCTTAAAATTCCTAGAGCCCAAAGAAATGCTTATAAAAAGTCATTTATCGCAATTGCAGTTGTTGAATTAAATCAGATCACTGTTTGATGTGAATGGTGCGGTTGTTAAGAATGATCTGCAGTAATATGAGGCAATTGAGTTTAATTCATATGGTTGTCTGTATGAGTGTTGCTATTATGTGATTGTTGTATGATTGTTACCAGTGTTAAAGACAAATTTCATTTCCGTGCCAAGCAGAACAGACAATAAAGTTTAAAATATATTATCAATGCCACAAAAAGACAAAATCTGGAAAGAAATGAATGTTTTATAGGCACTGTATTCTCAAGGACAAAACAAAAACTGGATCCTGAAGGCACACGCATAACAGGGTTTTTAGTCTTATACATATATATGTTTAAAAATATAGTGCATACTTACTGTAGGGAACGCATTCATACTGGACTTCAAGGTACTTATAAGTTCCTGGGCAAGGGTCGGGAAAAACATCTGGTCCAGTGATGACGATGCATTGTGTTCTGTTGTTACACCTGGACAGAACGAGAAAAAAATAGGTAATTAGATGGGTGAAACACAAAGAAATTTGTTTGCACCATTTGTTTACAGTTCAAGCAATAGTACATTGTAAAAAAGACAACAAATATTTTATGTTGCTTTAACTTATTTTAATAAATGAATCAGGTTTCAACAATATTTTAATAAGTTATAAAAGGCTTAACTTAATTTGTTTAGTCCAGGGTTTCCCAATTTGTTTTTTACGAAGGGCCAAAAAGCAAACATAATTGAGGGTTGTGAGCTGAAGATAAATATATCAAACAAACTCTATTACAAAGTTGCCATGGGTAATTTGTTACATTTTATAATTAACTTATTACAATGAAAACAAACAATTCCATTTAAAACACAATGGACATTTAAATAAATCTGATTAATTTACAACATTTAATTAAGACATTTAATTCAAGCTTGTTTATTTGTAAGCTCAATAAAACAAACAAACGATTACATTAAATTAGAAATAACAATCTTTATTAAAGGCATCCCCCCTGACCCTCGCCTTCATTTTTCCTCTCTTCTCAGACAGGAAGGCGGGTCAAAAGGTGATCATGGGCCAACTTTGGCCTGTGGGTCCTAGTTTGGGCATCTCTGGTTTAGTCAGTTTGATTGATGCAAGTTGAGATGACTAGAAAAGTTAACCTGATTCAACTAAAACATTTAAGGCAGCAAGACTTTCATACAGAGTAGTGTAGTGCAATGTTGAGTACAGTAGAAAATTATTTTGAATCGTCATTGTGTAACGTTTTTTTTTATTTTAATTATGTTTTGCTAAATAATAAAGTCTACTTGTATTTTAGACAATAATTCAATATATCATTATAATGAACATGCACGATACTGATATTCTGCAAATAACTCTTTATTATTTGAACTTTTGGAGTGATTTTTAAGATTGGGATGGTAGTGGTTTTTCATCACAACATCAAATGTTTGGAGACCTAATATGCAATTAATTTTCAAACACGTTCACATGTTAATCTGGCCTACGATATTGAATAGTCTGTGACTATTTATAGGCCTTTTGTTTGTTAACTCTGTACAAAAAAGGTTCAATTAGTTAACATGAGGGCGACGCGGTGGAGCAGTAGGTAGTGCTTTCGCCTCACAGCAAGAAAGTCGCTGGTTCGAGCCTCGGTTGGGTCAGTTGGCATTTCTGTGTAGAGTTTGCATGTTCTCCCCGTGTTTGCGTGGGTTTCCTCCGGGTGCTCCGGTTTCCCCCACAACTCTAAAGACATGCAGTACAGGTGAAATGGGTAAGCTAAAATTGTCCGTAGTGCATGTGTGTGAATGAGAGTGTATGGGTGTTTCCCAGTGATGGGTTGCAGCTGGAAGGTCATCCGCTGCAAAAACATGTGCTGTATAAGTTGGCGGTACATTCCGCTGTGGCGACCCCAGATTAATAAAGGGACTAAGGCCGTACTCACACTATGTACAGTTGCCTTGAACCGGGCCGAAGCACGATTGCGCCCCCTCCCCTCTCCCCCGACGGCCCGCACTCACATTACATTCGGGCCTGGGCACGGTTACGTCATCGATGACGCGCAGTTCAGTAAGCGCTTTCGCTCAGCACAGTGGAGATTTCTTTAGTAAGTTATAGTTATATCGTTTAAGTTGTTTGATATGCGGTGACACGCTGTCAAATATTTCGCCGAACAGGTCAGCCACTTTTGACGCTCATAAACAATTATAAAGTCCTCGTGCTGCAGGAATTAGGAGGTTTGCTGAAGGTCCAGCTGTCGTGCAGTGAGGGGTTTGCGTCTTTAATAAACTTCGACAGTTTGCGTTCATTGAACAGTACAAATGATTATTTAATCCATATCAAACAGATTTCTTTGCGAGGACTTTTTTTTATTTATGAGGACTTTAGATGGGTAATTCAAGCGCAGATGGGTCATTTAGGCATATCACAGCCTCATTTCTCGCTTTCAGTTTCGGGCTTAGGCACGCTTGCACTCACACTGTAAGCGTACCGCGCCTGAGCCCTAGTGAACCGCGCTCTGGCCCACCTCTTCCAACCGGGCCAGGGCCGGCCAAGTGAACCGTGCCCGAGCCCGATTCAGAGCACTCACACTTCTTAAACGATCCGGGAAACGGGCCTGGGCACGGTTTGGATAGCATAGTGTGAGTAAGCCCTAAGCCGAAAAGAAAATGAATGAATAAATAAATGAATGAATGAATAAATGAATAGTTAACATGAGCCCATGAGTAACAAGTATGCACTTCTAGTATTGTACTGATACTCCTTTTATAATTAATTATCGTTGTCATTTTACTTTTATCTCTTGTTTTTATTGTTGTTGTTTTTAGATAAATAGGACTGCACTGAAAGGAAGAGCAAACGTAAATTTCGTTGTTTTTGTACAAAGACAATAAAGATTCTGATTCTGATTCTGAACAAGTTACCAAAAGTCAATGTAGTGACAACCACAAAAGCATTTATTAATCTTAGGTGATTTCTTAGTTAATGCCTAATAATACATTAAAATAAAAAGATAATTATTGTAATTATATTGAACATAATGGCGGCACGGTGGCTCAGTGGTTAGCACTGTCGCATCACAGCAAGAAAGTCACTGCTTCGAGCCCCAGCTGGGGTGGAGTTTGCATGTTCTCCTCGTATTCCCGTGGGTTTCCTCCGGGTGCTCCAGTTTCCCCCACAGTCCAAAGACATGCGCTATAGGTGAATTGGGTAAGCTAAATTGTCCATAGTGTATGTGTGTAAATGGAAGTGTATGGGTGTTTCCCAGTAATGGGTTGTGGCTGGAAGGTAATCAGATGCGTAAAACTTATGCTGGATAAGTTTTACGGTTCATTCCGCTGTGGCGACCCCAGATTGATAAAGGGACTAAGTCCAAAAGAAAATGATTGAATTCAAAAATGAACATACAATGGTGGCATGATGGCTCAGTGGTTAGCACTGTTACCTCACAGCAAGAAGGTCGCTGGTTCGAGCCTCGGCTCTGTCAGTTGGCATTTCTGTGTGGAGTTGCATGGTCTCCCCATGTTGGTTTCCTCCGGGTGCTCCGGTTTCCCCCACAGTCCAAAGACATGCGCTATAGGTGTATTGAATAAACTAAATTGGCCGTAGTGTATAAGTGTGTGTGTGAATGTGAGAGCATATGGCTGTGTCCCAGTACTGGGTTGCAGCTGGCTTTTCTCACTGTTCATTTTAATGCATTTACTAACATTTACTAATGAGACATTTTTGTAAATTACTTTATAAACCTTTTACAATTACATTTGTTAAAACATTTGTTTACTCTGAACATGCATATACAATAGAACAATACACTGGGTATTGTTTGTTATTGTAGCTTTTAAAGTAATCTTTTCGCAGCATATGTCACTATTTATATAATGGTAATTAATCGCAATAAGAAAATGTTGACGCCAAGAGAAGCTTATTGCATTTAAAGTGCCTGTGAAATCAAAATTTATAATGTTTATTTTGCTAGTGCACATTGTTATTCTTTAGGTGAACAATCCGCTAATCTATGCAAATGCATTCATCCATTTTTTTTGGCTTAGTCCCTTTATTAATCAGAGGGTTGCCACAGCGGAATGAACCATTAACACATGTTTTCATGCAGCGGATGTCCTTCCAGCCGCAACCCAACACTGGGAAAACACCCATACACTCTTGCATTCACACACATACACTGCGGGCAATTTAGTTTATTCAATTCACCTTTATCGCATGTCTTTGGACTGTGAGGAAAACCGGAGCACCCTGAGGAAACCCACGTGAACACGGGGAGAACATGCAAACTCCACACAGAAATGTTAGCCGACCCAGCCGGAGCTCAAACCAGCGACCTTTTTGCTGTGAGGCGATTGTGCTACCCACTGCGCCACCATGATGCCGTCTGTGCAAGTTAATCCACAAAAAAATAAAATAAAATTTTAGTAATCTTCAATCAAATTTTGACCATTTAGTGGTCCTTTTTTGTTGATGTCAGTTTGGCGGCACCATATTTCTAACCACGCATGCCATTAAGGCTGATTTTTACTTCTGCGTCAAGCACACGAATATGGCCTGGCGCAGCCTTCGCGCAGTCGCATAGCCCTCGCCGTGGCTGACACTGACGCTGACGGGCACCTCTCAAAAAATATAACTACACGTTGCAATTACGTGTAGCACAAGCTCTGTGATTGGTCAGCTTGGTAGGAGTAACGAGTGTGGGCGGTGCTGAGATGGAGGGAGTGTTTACAAGTGACGGGTCCTGTGAAGGAGCTCCAGATGAAAACTTTTGTTTTGTGTTTACCTTATGATCAAAGTTGTTTCACGTCTGCCGGTTCCCACCTCTGAATGAGCGAGTTTTAGCTACTTGTAGATTAAGGTTGCGTTCAGAAAAAACAAAACACTTGTGAAAAAACTCGACACAGAGGAACATAAAAACCTACTGCCAGCTAGCGTTACAGAAGTGTTATTGCAGAGCAACTCAAACAGCATGCAGAAGTATAAATGCACGACTACGTGCAAGGGATGCGTGGATCACGCCAATCACTCGACGCAGAAGTATAAATCAGCCATTATCTTGCTATAAGGGAATGATGCACAAAAAAAGCAACACCTCTACACAATATTCCATTTCAGTTGGAAGTACATCAACATACAGTTGAAACCAGAAGTTTACATACACTGTATAAAAAGGCCCATAACCATTTAAAAAAAGTCAGATGTTAATGTGACTAAACTTTCTCTCTTACTGGTAAGTTAGGATTATCAAATTTGTTTCTGTTATGCTTAATAGCAGAATAATGAGAGAGATATTTTTTGAGAAATTGTTATAATTTTTCTTGAAAGTCAAGTTTACATACAATAATATTAATATTATGCCTCTGAAAAAGCTCAGATGATGGTGTCAAGGTTTTAGAGGCACAACTGTAGAATAGTATTTAAGGAAAACCTCAAACACACTGCTTCCTTGTGTGACAACATGGGAAAATCAACAAGCCAGAATCAACAAAAAAAGCCAGATTAGAATTTGCTAAATTACACTGGGAAAAAGAATAATTTTTGGAGACATGTGCTGTGGTCTGATGGAACTAAGATTGAACTGTTTGGCCATAATGACCAGTGTTACATTTGGAGAACAAAGGGGAAAACTGACAAGCCTAGGAACACCATCCCAACTGTGAAGTATGGGTGCGGCAGCATCATGTTGTGGAGCTGTTTTGCTGCAGGAGGGACTGGTCCACTTCACAGCATAGATGGCATCATGAAGAAAGAACATTATGTAGAAATACTGAAGCAACATCTCAAGACATCAGCCAGGAAATTAAAACTTGGCCACAAATGGGTCTTCCAAACAGACCATGACACTAAGCATACTGCCAAATTAGTTAAAATGTGCTTTAAGGACAACAGAGTGAATGTTTTGGAGTGGCCATCACAAAGCCCTAAACTCAATCCTATAGAAAATTTGTGGGCAGAGTTGAAAAAGCTTGTGCGAGCAAGACAGCCTACAAATCTGACCCAGTTATACCAATTCTGTCAGGAGGAACAGGCCAAAATTCCTTCAAACTATTGTGAGAAGCTTGTGGAAGGATACCCAAAACATTTGACCAAAGTTATGCAGTTTAAAAGCAAAGCTAAAAAATACCAAGGAAATGTATGTAAACTTTTGACAGTCTAGAAATTAATCTAAAATTCTCAAATTAAAAAAAAAAATTATCTCATTATTCTGGCATTTAGCAAATGTAAATGATTTAGGTAATCCTAACGGACCTAAAATAGTCAACGTTTAGTATGATTTACCACCAGACATTTTTTTTTAATTGTTATGTTCCTTTTTTAGAGTGTATATAAACTTCTGGTTTCAACTGTACTAAAATAAGTCTCAGCAACTTCTGAATTACCCGGACTTTAACCCTGAGCATTTCTTTATTAGTCAACTTTTAAAGTAATCACTGCTCTAGTGTCTTGTATCAAGCAAAGAGCAACCATACACACACACACACACCTGATGGACGGACGGATGGTAGCCCAAAGCAGGAGCCAGATAAAATATGGCGGGAAGTAGCCGAGCGAATAGATGCCAAAGTGGCCCTTTTCAACCCAACGACAAAGATAAACAGCCTCATCTATGAGTGTTCATACCTGCCAGCACATGAGTTATACATCTGTATGAAACCCCCCTGAGGCCAGGCTGATTGTACCAATGATGGATTCATTTTCTTTATATGCCATTTCACTCAGAATGAACTAAGCATCCCTCCACTGCCTGTTTAACAGGAAGCCAAGCAGAAGGTGGTTTATGCGGGGTTCTAGGAACTAAAATTAAGCACATCAATAAAAGATAAAGTGCAGAAATGATCTCATGGCTTACAGACACTGCGTACAGTGAGATGCTAGAAAAGCAGCGACTGTACCGTCCATCAATCTGTTTCACGTTGTTCCTGAAGTCTGCGTCTATAAATCTGCTAAACGCTAAGCACTTACAATTCGTCATTTGAAGTAATTATACAATTTAGAACCAAGAAGGGTTCAAAGCTCTAATTTTTCTATATGCAATCAATTTAGCATTGTATCCCGAAAAAAAAAAAAAAAAAAAAGTTTCTCGAGCTCCAAATCATCATGAAAGAATGAGTACAGAAGGTCAATGTGACAGAAGACTGGAATAATGGCTACTGAAAACGTCAATTTTACTGAAAATTAAATCAAATATTCACAATATCAGGTTTTTTTTCCTGTATTTGTCATCAGTTAAATGCTATCTTCGATAGACAAAATATACATTTTTTAAAAAAACCCATTAAAAATCAGTAGCAGTAATGTTAATAAAAATAATAAAAATTGGAAAAAAAATAAAATTAAACGTTTTGTAGGCACTGTATTATCCTGGACAAAACAAAAACTGAATCCTAAAGGCACACCCATAACTGGGTTTTTAGTATTATAAATATATATTTTAAAAGATGGCTTATAGTGATGGGTCGTTCTTAAACGATTTGTTTATTTTGAACGAATCTTTTATATGGCTCGAGAACGACAAGTCCTCTCGGAGTGATTCCTTCATTCATTTACATGTGCACATTTGTGCAGGTGAAGTAGAAGATTAGTTCCTTTTTTGAGTCTTCTATCAGGTTTGAGTCCTTTGTTCGTCATGTGAAAAACAGAAGCTAATCATATGCAGTCAGAGCCCCCCCCTTTAAGTTAGTCCCCTTTAATATGTTAATGTTTATTATCACAAATATTAACAAAATAAATTGATTTAATTATAACATTCTAACATTTATTGTAGTCATACTAACATTTTTGGGAAAAAAATGTATGAACAATATTTTTTCATATGTGTGCGGGGCGCCGGACTAATGATTGTCTATGTAGGTACACAAACTTTTGCAATGCACGTGATATGACGATAAGCTCTAATTGGCCTGTTTTAAATTGTCTTTGGGGCGCAGCGCTCTGCGTCCTGAACCCTCCCATTTTTGTTGTTAGAACGAATCATATTTGTTTTTATATGATTGGCCTTATGTGATTGGACCATTCTCACCAAAGAGCTTAGAATGCAATTTCTCGAGATGAAGGAAAATTCCGTTGTATCTTTGCAAAGATATCCGTTCACAAGGCGTTTGGATGAAGAAAAAAAAAGGATCAAGAAGCTTGGACCAGATCGACCGTCTTTGCAAATTCACCAGTAGTCAAGTGATGGCGAGCGCGCGAATATTCGGGGTTTTTCCAGCACTTGTTATGACAAACGGAGTTGGCTGGCAGGTTGTGATGTAAGTCACGCCTTTTACTATTTCCGTGTTTGCTGTTTCAAACAGCATGACGCAAGAGAGGCTGAATGCATTGGCCATGCTGTCAATAGAGAAGAGACTGGTGACTGAGACGACTGACTTTAACCAAAAGGTTATTGAGAAATTTTCAAGCCAGAAAAAAAGGAGAGCATAATTTATTTTCAAGTAGGGCTACTGGCCAGTGATTAGGCAACATTTGTTTGTGTGTGTGTGTGTGTGTGTGTGTGTGTGTGTGTGTGTGTGTGTGTGTGTGTGTGTGTGTGTGTGTGTGTGTGTGTTTACTGATTATCTTGATTACTTCATTACTGATAATAAACCCAAATTTATGGCTTATGAAAAATGGCTTTTACACTCTTACTTTACCAACAGTTAAATTTTTTTTCTGGTGTTTGCACCCAACCCCCACATTTTTTAACACCAGCCGCCACTGGATTTGAGTCCTTGAGTTCTCAGTTTGAATCATTCTTTCATCACGTGAAAGACAGAAGTCAATCATATGCATTTAGAGCCGGAAAAAGATTTGAAGAGTTCTGTAATCAATTTAGCATTGTATCCTGAAAAAAAAGAGAAAATAGTTTCTCGAGCTCCAAATCATCATGAAAGAATGAGAACAGAAGGTCAATGAGACAGAAGACTGGAATAAAGGCTACTGAAAATGTCAATTTAAATGAAAATTAAATCAAACGTTCATAATATCACAGTTTTTTCTTTATTTGTCACCAATTAAATGCCAGATTTAATTAAAAACCAAAACCATTAAAAATCAGTAGCACCAATGTAACCAATATTTACTGTTTTTATCCAAAGATTTGTGATATTCTAAACAGTAACAATGTTGGTTCTTTAGATGAACATTTATTGTGGGTGAAAAAACACTAAATAAACTTTACTATAGCAGTTTGTTGAACAATACGTTTTTTCTTTATCAAGAACAAAATGGTTTAATCTCAGTTTCTTGTAGGTAGACTGTACAAACTAATAATTCAGAGACAAAGGTTTTGTAATAAAGAGTTACTGCACCTTTAGAGCAGCACGGGGGGTGAATTAGCCTGCTGGCATTTTTTTCTTCTTCTTTTTTTTCTGACCTGGCCTCGGGACAGCATCTCTTCCTGCAGTAATTTCTCTTTACCTCAGCATGCGACTCTGACAATTCATTTTTCTTACATTCTATTTGCTAATAAACAAGCGTAGACTCTCCTCTCTATGAAAGCAGTAAAGCACGTGGAACAGAATGCTGCTCGGTCCACAGCTGTGAATTCCCACTGGTCATGTTTGAAGATCAGAATTTATACATAGATCTGAGTCCCTCATATGTGAGTTTCTTTATTAACGAGCTCTCGTATGTGGCAACAGATGAGAAAATCAGCATGTTTACTAATATAGATGAATTATGGATCCAAAATTATAGCACACGCCAAAGACGGAGCCATAATGTGGCGATTGGTTCTTTGGTTATTTGTAGCTGTATTACAGGGAGACTGTTCTCATTCATATTTCATTCAGTCACACTGTGCTCTTAATTTGCATAATGCACCATGTGAATTAATTATGATCACAAATTGTCTTAAAATGGCAAAATCATCGGAAAAAAACTAAAATAATGATGTAACAATAATAACAAACAACAAAAACACTAAAAGAAATGTTCTAATTGACTCACCATTCATTCATTCATTCATTCATTCATTTAGTCAGTTCGTCAGTCAGTCAATCAGTCAGTCAATCATTAATTTATCTTACTATTAAGACAATTGTTTGCAACAAAACTATTTTAAGTGTTTTGTTTTGTCTTTTTTGTTTTTCATTCATTCATTCATTTGTTCGTTCATTTGTTCATTTGCATTGAATGCAATCGACCCTTTTGTTCGTTCGTCCATCTGTCCCTCCATTCATTCATTCGTTTGTTCGTTCATTTGTTCCTTCCTTCCTTCCTTCATTCATTCATTCATTCATTCAGTCATTCAGTCATTTTACCATTAAGACAATTGCTTTGCAATAAAACCATTATTAGTGTATTGTTTTGTGTCCATCTATTCTTTCGTTTGTTTTTTCATTCATTCGTTTGTTTGACCATTTGATCGTTCGTTCGTTCGTTCGTTCGTCCTTCTGTCCCTTTATTGATTCATTCATTCATTCATTTGTTTGTTCGTTTATTCATTCCTTTGACCATTTGACTTTTGAACCATGCGTTTATTCTTCCTTCCATTTATTCATTGGTTCCTTCCTTCCTTCCTTCATTCATTCATTCATTCATTCATTTTACTATTAATACAATTGTTTTGCAATAAAACTATTCTTAGTGTTTTGTTCAGTTTTTCATCCCTTCATTTATTCATTCATTTGTTTGTTAATTTGTTGCTTCAGTTGTTTGACCATTCAACCATTTGTTCGTTCGTCCTTCTGTCCTTTCATTTATTCATTCATTCATTCAGTCAATTATCATTTATTCATTTTACTATTAAGACAATTGTTTAGCAATAAATCTATTATTAGTGTTTTGACCGTTTGACCATTCTTCATTCGTCCTTCTGTCCCTCCATTCATTCAGTCAATTAATCATTCATTCATTTATTTTACTATTAAGACAATTGTTTTGCAATAAAACTATTCTTAGTGTTTTTTTTTGTTCATTCATTCATTCATTCCTTTGTTCATTCATTCGTTCGTTCATTCACTGGTTTGACCGTTTGACCATTCGACTACTCGTTTGCTCATCCTTCTTGTCCCTTCATTCATTCATTCATTTATTCATTCATTCATTCATTCATTCATTCAGTCAATCAATCGATCATTCATTTATTCATTCATTTTACTATTAAGACAATTGTTTTGCAATAAAACTATTCTTAGTGTATTGTTTTGTGTCCATTTATTCTTTCGTTTGTTTATTCATTTATTCGTTTGTTTGACCATTTGACCGTTCGTTCGTTCGTCCTTCTGTCCCTTTATTGATTCATTCATTCATTCATTCATTAGTTTGTTCGTTTATTCATTTCTTTGACCATTTGACTTTTCGACCATGCGTTCATTCTTCCTTCCATTTATTCATTGGTTCCTTCCTTCCTTCCTTCCTTCCTTCCTTCCTTCCTTCCTTCCTTCCTTCCTTCCTTCATTCATTCATTCATTTTACTATTAATACAATTGTTTTGCAATAAAACTATTTGTTTGTTAATTCGTTGCTTCAGTTGTTTGACCATTCAACCATTTGTTTGTTTGCCCTTCTGTCCCTTCATTTATTCATTCATTCATTAAGTCAATTATCATTTATTCATTTTACTATTAAGACAATTGTTTAGCAATGAAACTATTATTAGTGTTTTGTTTTGTTTTTTGTCCATTCATTCATTAATTCATTGATTTGTTTGTTCATTCATTCGTTTGACCGTTTGACCATTCGTTCATTCGTCCTTCTGTCCCTCCATTCATTCAGTCAATTAATCATTCATTAATTTATTTTACTAATAAGACAATTGTTTTGCCATAAAACTGTTCTTAGTGTTTTTTTTTTTTGTTTTGTTTTTTGTTCATTCATTCATTCATTCCTTTGTTCATTCATTCGTTCGTTCATTCACTGGTTTGACCGTTTGACTATTCGACTACTCGTTTGTTCATCCTTCTTGTCCCTTCATTCATTCATTCAGTCAATCATTCAGTCAATCAATCGATCATTCATTTATTCATTCATTTTACTATTAAGACAATTGTTTTGCAATAAAACTGTTCTTAGTGTTTTGTTTTGTTTTTTGTTTTTCATCCATTCATTTATTCATTTGTTAATTTGTCCGTTTGTTTATTTGTGCGTTTGACCGTTTGATCATTCATTCATTCATCCTTCTGTCCCTCCATTCATTCAGTCAATTAATCATTCATTTATTTATTTTAAAATTAGGACAATTGTTTTGCAATAAAACTATTCTTAGTGTTTTGTTTTGTTTTTTGTCCATTCATTCATTAATTCATTCATTTGTTTGTTCATTCATTCGTTTGACCATTCAAACATTCGTTCATTCATCCTTCTTTCCCTCCATTCATTCAGTCAATTAATCATTCATTCATTTATTTTACAATTCAGACAATTGTTTTGCAATAAAACTATTCTTAGTGTTTTTTTTTGTTTGTTTTTTGTTCATTCATTCATTCATTCCTTTGTTCATTCATTCGTTCGTTCATTCACTGGTTTGACCGTTTGACCATTCGACTACTCGTTTGTTCATCATTCTTGTCCCTTCATTCATTCATTCAGTCAATCATTCAGTCAATCAATCGATCATTCATTTATTCATTCATTTTACTATTAAGACAATTGTTTTGCAATAAAACTGTTCTTAGTGTTTTGTTTTGTTTTTTGTTTTTCATCCATTCATTTATTCATTTGTTAATTTGTCCGTTTGTTTATTTGTTCGTTTGACCGTTTGATCATTCATTCATCCTTCTGTCCCTCCATTCATTCAGTCAATTAATCATTCATTTATTTATTTTAAAATTAGGACAATTGTTTTGCAATAAAACTATTCTTAGTGTTTTGTTTTGTTTTTTGTCCATTCATTCATTAATTCATTCATTTGTTTGTTCATTCATTCGTTTGACCGTTTGACCATTCAAACATTCGTTCATTCGTCCTTCTTTCCCTCCATTCATTCAGTCAATTAATCATTCATTCATTTATTTTACAATTCAGACAATTGTTTTGCAATAAAACTATTCTTAGTGTTTTGTTTAGTTTTATGTCCATTCAGTCATTAATTTGTTCGTTGATTCGTTCGGTCATTGGAACATTTCAACGTTTGTTCTTCTGTCCATTAATTTATTAACAAATTCATTCATTCATTCATTCATTCATTCATTTATTCATTCATTCATTCATTCATTCCTAAAGACAGTTTACTGAATGAATGAATGAATGAATGAATGAATGAATGAATGAATGAATGAATGAATGAATGAATGAATGAATGAATGAATGAATGAATGACATGTCAATTTTAGTGCTGTCGCTTCACAGCAAGAAGGTCGCTGGTTCGAGCCTCGGCTGGGTTAGTTGGCGTTTCTGTGTGGAGTTTGCATGTTCTCCCTGCGTTTGCGTGGGTTTCCTCCGGGTGCTCCGGTTTCCCCCACAGTCCAAAGACATGCGGTACAGGTGAATTGGGTAGGCATAAAAAAATTGTACGTAGTGTATGATGGTGAATGAGTGTGTATGGATGTTTCCCAGAGATGGGTTGCAGCTGGAAGGGCATCCGCTGCATGAAACATGCTGGATAAGTTGGCGGTTCATTCCGCTGTGGCGACCCCGGAATAATAAAGGGACTAAGCCGAAAAGAAAATGAATGAATGAATGAACTTAACAATAAGTGAAAAAAAATAACATTTTGAATGCCTGAATGTGAACACTTACAATTGTAAATGGCGTATCTGTGTTATGACATTCCAACGCCTTAATATGTGGATAAACTGCCCAAATAGTGTTTGGGGCTACTGTATGCTAAATCCTCAATGTTCCTGTTAGCTGACAGTTGGTGTTTGCTCTTCACACCACAGTCACACATTAAGCGCTTTCACAGGACGCCCCTCATTAGACAGATCTCTCCCTCCTAAACTCTGAACACTCAGCAAAGAAACACTTTCAAGATATCACAACATTTACAATCGGAATTTCAGTCATTACAGCAAAACAATGGTGTGGCTGGTTGAAGGAAAGCTTTCAGCCTGGAAATCTGGACTTCAAAAGGCATTCTTTAAAATCTGGGTAATACTTTACAATAAGGTTTTACTAGTTAATGTTAGTTAATGCATTTACTAACATGAAGAAACAATGAACAATACATTTATTACAATATACAGTTGTTCAATGTTAATTAGTTTTAACTGCATTAGCTATATTTGTCGAAGGATTCAGCTATAAGATCTACCAAAAAGTCGACGATTGTTCATCCGAACCAAACTACAACAAACCAATTCCTAGACAAGAGTCAAATGAAATGAGAACGCTCGCAGTACTGTTAAATCAAAAGATTATACGATGTCTATTATCTGTTCTGAATTAAACCCCGCTTCCACTATCCGTAGCATGGAGCAGCCAATACCTCGCATATCTAATTAAATCAGGAATCATGAGCATTATTTAAGACTTTATTACCAGGCTGAGAAAAATCCCAATGCTCTGAATTCTTAAACAGGTGTAGCTGTTGTTTCTAGAAGGCCTTATTTACGGTGACTAATGTAAGCTTAATCTGCAATGCTTGAAGTATTCGCTAATACCATATGTACAGTGGGAGTGCTGTACACGGCTGTGCGCTAACGCTGGTCTTCTGAGAGCCACGCGGACGCCTCTGTCACGGATATTAATGGTGTGAATACAGAACAAATTTCCCCTGTACAGCACTGCAGCCATTCCCTCATGCTCCCCAAAGCAGGGTACTTAGCAGAGCAAGGACGATAGGAACAAGAGCATTTCTGCAAAAGAAAGTTTGGTTTCAGACGTGTTGCTAAGGGACTGATGCCAAAAGATGCATAAAAAAAAAATTGATCACAGCTTTGTTAGCCATGCTAAGTAGTAAATTACACATCCGAGTAGGAGGAGAGAATAACAGAGCACTCATATTTCTGATATGTTGAGCCATGGTACAAATGCAGGAGATTCAGGTTTGAATTCAATCTGAAATGTCATTGTATTTATTTGATTTAGTTACATTTTTGTTTTAATAATAATAATATTACTAATAATTCCTTACATTTATATAGCGCTTTTCTGGACACTCAAAGTGCTTTACGCATTGGGGGAAATCTCCTCATCCACCACCAGTGAACATCATCCACCTGGATGACGCGATGGCAGCCATATTGCGCCAGACCACACACCACACACCAGCTGATTGGTGGAGAGGAGTGATGAAGCCAATTATGATATGGGGTTGTTTAGGAGGCCATGATGGACAAATGAGGCCAGTAGGCAAATTTGGCCAGGATGCCGGGGTTAAACCCTTACTCTTTTCGAAGGACATCCAGGGATTTTTTTACGTCCACAGAGAGTCAGGACCTCGGTTTAACGTCTCATCCGAAAGACGGTTGTTTTAGGCGACACGGTGGCTCAGTGGTTAGCACTTTAGCCTCACAACAAGAAAGTTGCTGGTTCGAGTCCCAGCTAAGTCAGTTGGCATTTCTGTGTGGAGTTTGCATGTTCTCCCTGTGTTGTCGTGGGTTTCCTCCGGCTGCTCTCTACAGTCTAAAGACACGTGGTATAGGTGAATTGAATAAACTAAATTGGCCGTAGTGTTTGTGGGTGCATGTGAGAGTGTACGGGTGTTTCCCAGTACTGGTTTGCAGCTGGAAGGGCATTCACTGTGTAAAACATATTCTGGAATATTTATAATAATAATTAATAATAATAATAATTCCTTACATTTATATAGCGCTTTTCTGGGCACTGAAAGCGCTTTACACATAGTGGGGGGGGAATCTCCTCATCCACCACCAGTGTGCAGCATCCACCTGGATGACGCGACAGCAGCCATTTTGCGCCAGACCGCACACCACACACCAGCTGATTGGTGGAGAGGAGACAGAGTAATTAATTCAGTTATGATATGGGGATGGTTAGGAGGCCATGATGGCCAGTGGGCAGATTTGGCCAGGATGCCGGGTTAATCCCCTACTCTATTTTGAAGGACATCCTGGGATTTTTAATGACCACAGAGAGTCAGGACCTTAGTTTAACGTCTCATCCGAAAGACGGAAGTTGGCGGAACCGGAACCGCAGTTGGCGGTTCATTCCACTATGGCAACCCCTAATGAATAAAGTGACTAAGCAGAAGGAAAATGAATGCATTTCTGTTTAAAAGTTCTGTCTTATAAAATCTGAGAAGGAATGAATCTGACGATGAAAGATGATATTTGTAATATATCTGTCAATATTTGTCAATACTTGCAAACTTGAATTTTGTCAATTGTAATTGATCAGCCAAAAATGTTTTCTTTATTTATTTCTTGATTTATTTATTCTACTCTGCAGCACTGCAGTTTTTTTACGGCTATTGTTAATAAGTATTTTAAAAATAATTAAATAAAAAAGTTAAATTCATAAAGTTTTAAATAAATAAAGTTTTATATATATATATATATATATATATATATATATATATATATATATATATATATATATATATATATATATTTTTTTTTTTAAAGGGTCTTTCGAGTTTACACTTTTATTTTATTCGTTAGACGTTACTCTATATGGTATGACCTGTAGTGTATGTATTACTCAACATTTGAAGTGGATGAAAAAAGTTCATCCATCAAAAGTTTTCCTAAGAAAAAAAAAGGTGTTTTGGTTTGACGTCAACCTTTATAAAGGGTTTTGATTCACTTCAAATGTTGACTACTGCATACCAGCTAGTATACTATGCATATTATCATTTAGGTGGGTTTTTAAATAACCTAAATCAAGTAAAAAGGACCTAAAATGAAGTAAACTTGAAGCATATTAGTTGTATTTTCATTTACTTTGGAAAACTTCTAGCCACAGGGGCTGGTAAGCAAAAAAAGTTAATGTCGAGCCCTGATAATAATAATAATAATAATAATAATAATAATAATAATAATAATAATAATAATAATAATAATAATAATATGCATATTATGATTTGGGTGGGTTTTTAAATGACCTAAATCAAGTAAAAATTACCTAAAATGAAGTAATTTAAGTATATTAATTGTATTTTCCATTACATTACGAGCCCTGATGATGATGATAATAATAATAATAATAATAATAATAATAATAATAATACATTTCTGTTTCAAAGTTCTTTTTATAAAATCAGAGAAGGAATCTGACGATGAAAGAAGTTTTTTGAAAATTATTTCTTGATTTATTTATTCTACTCTGCAGCACTGCAGTTTTTTTACTGCTATTGTTAATAAGTATTTTAAAAATAATTAAATAAAAAAGTTAAATCAATAAAGTTTAAAATAAATAAAGTTTTATATATATATATATATATATATATATATATATATATATATATATATATATATATATATATATATATATATATATATATAAAGGGTCTTTACTAAAATGAAATAATTTAGGCATATTACTTGTATTTTCCATTACTTTGGAAAACATCTAGCCACAGTGGCTGGTAAGTAAAAAAGTTAATAATAATAATAATAATAATAATAATAATAATAATAATAATAATAATAATAATAATAATAATAATAGGGCAACCCAGTGGCGCAGTAGGTAGTGCTGTTGCCTCACAGCAAGAACGTCGCTGGGTCGCAGGTTCGAACCTCGGCTGGGCTGGGTCAGTTGGCGTTTCTGTGTGGAGTTTGCATGTTCTCCCTGGGTTCGCGTGGGTTTCCTCCGGGTGCTCCGGTTTCCCCCACAGTCCAAAGACATGCAGTACAGGTGAATTGGGTAGGCTAAATTGTCCATAGTGTATGAGTGTGAATGTGTGTGTGGAAGTTCCCAGAGATGGGTTGCGGCTGGAAGGGCATCCGCTGCGTAAAATCGTGCTGGATAAGTTGGCGGTTCATTCCGCTGTGGCAACCCCGCAAGGGACAAAGCCGACAAGAAAATGAATGAATGAATGATAATAATAATAATAATAAACCTCTGGGTGCTCCAGTTTCCCCCACAGTCAAAAGACATGTGGTATAGGTGAAATGAATAAACTAAATTGGCCGTAGTGTATGAGTGTAAATGGATGTTTATTAGTACTGAGTTGTAGCTGCAAATAATACAGGTGACACGGTGGATCAGTGGTTAGCACTCACAGCAAGAAGGTCGCCGGTTCAAGTCCCGGCTGGGTCAGTTGGCATTTCTGTGTGGAGTTTGCATGTTCTCCCCATGTTTGCGTGGGGAGACATGCGCTGTAGGTGAATTGAATAAGCTAAATTGACCGTAGTGGATGAGTGTGAATGAGTGTGTACTGGGTTGCAGCTGGAAGGGCATCCGCTGTGTAGAACATATGCTGGATAAGTTGGCGGATCATTCCGCCGTGGCGACCCCAGATTAATAAAGGGACTAAGCCAAAGGAAAATGAATGAATGAATAATAATATTTTTTTATATAATACTGTGCTTTTCTTACACCCAAAGTTCAGTTGTATCACAGATAGTATAAACATTTCCAGAACACTTGTTGTCTTAACTTATTGTATCAACACTGTATGAAAATAGTGATACAATTAAAATGTCTTAAAGCTGTTACTGAACATTTCTTTAACGAAAGCAAAAGTACATTTCTGCATTGCTGAAGTACAATCTAAATCTAAGTTTTTAGTGTTTATTGAAAAATGAGAAAAATCCTGCTATTATATAAAATCTCCAGTCATTATTTAGAAGATTAAGCAGTTCATTTAATGGGAAATGAAAGAAACCAAAAAGCATGGCCAATAAAGCCTCAAAGTTTATGTGTAATAAATTCCGTTTACAAAAAAAGGGAAGAAAAAAAAATATGGAAAGCTCTTTCCTTTTTGCTCAAACCCTCATATAAGTCCACATACAGTACAGTAATTAAACAAATGAATGGGCTTCAACACAAACCCAAGGGGCAGAGCATGACTTTTTTTATTATTGATTCATTTAATACACGCCTTTATAAATCAATAGTTTCAAGAAAAAAGAAAAGTTTTGTTTCGCAAAGAAATGAAGTAGTGTTGAGTGAAAGCTTCTGTTATTAAGTATAGCGATCTACTATTAACACAGCTGTAAGAATGACAGATTGTGAGGTCGCTGGCGATTCATTATTTGACCAGAACACGAAGGAGATGAAAAAAAAAAAAGTGCACGACAACGCAATTCCACATCTGGACTTCTGCAGACCTACAGAGGCAAATCCCAGCCTAGAGTTCCTGTGTAGATTAGCACCCACTTGAGACGCCTAATTGCCTGCAGCTGAAAGGACTAATTGAGACGCCACGGTTTTCCAAAACCTATTTCCACCACGTTCTTATAATAAGCTGAGCGGAACCGTACGCCAACAATACGTATCAAAGCCCGGCTCGCGCATCACTTCCTGTTTTTCAGCACGAGCCTCCAGATGCAGCGCACAGTCGAAACTCAAAGAGAACGTCGGATATGAGACACGCTGAGATCTGTTTGGTTGGTTGTTGAGATTGTGGAGGGAAATATTCCTGGTATTCATGCACTGTGCAATCGAAGCAAATGAGAGAGAAGCAATGTGAAAAACCTGCCTTTGGGACATGATCTTGAACGCATCCGGCAGATAGCAGTTGATGTTCTCCATTTGAAAGGGGTCAGCGTCGCAGATCTTGTCGTCTGTCCGACCGTAATTAGCAGTCTCGATCATGATGACATCACTTCCTGGACAGCGTAGGTCGATGGGGTAACCCTCACATGACAGCTCCCGCCTCACCAGGCCAAATGGCATGGCTGCCCGGCTAAACCCTGTAAGACAGAGAGATTTCTTTCTTTATTATTGTGATTTTTTATTATTTTTTAGGAAGAAAAAAGAAAAAAGAGCTACTAAATGCATTTCTCTCTAGTTTATGAAAGAGTGGGAAAGGCTAGACAACGGGAGAGATATAAAAATCGATACGTGTGCCGTGTTCTGCTAATGTGAAGAGCGTCAAATATCCGGGCTGACAGTGAAATCTGGTACTGCGCTCAGAGGAGCATGTAAAGGGCATTTCCCTCATCACACTAATGTCAAACACAAATAAAACACATTCGGCGAATCACAGGACCTGACCTTAAATATATCTCTATATTTAGAAATTAATCTGACATGCAAAATGAAGCGCTCCAGAAAATAAGCGCAAGGAAAATAATGAATTATGTGCTATAACCAGAGCCAGACACAGCCATTTCTTTTTTCTTTCTTCTGCAGATTTAATGATTTTGAGAGCGCAGGAGCTGAAAACCTAACACGTTAAATTAATACAAAAAATAAAAACTGTACAATGCAAATCCAATTAGATCCACTTGTTTGGAAAACAAAGCTACAGCAGGTCTCTCATATAACACAGCCACTAAAAGACAGAAAATATTCATTTACACATTGTTTTGTACATAAGTTTCCTAAGTGTTTGCTAGCGTTATATAATACGTCACCTTGGAATTATAAGGTTCTATCTGACATTTTTGTCAACATTGAGTTATTCACATATTCTTATTAAATGACAAATTATTTACATTATGATTTTTTTTATTACATACATTAAGACTTTTATTTAAAAAACAAAAAAGGTTTTATCTACAAAGTCGAACTCTAGCTTGGTTCTATAAGGTTCTTTCTGTGAGCCAATTAGCATTTCGAATGCATGCACGAGGACCAATCAGGATTCCCAATTTCTGTTTAACGGAGAGAAGATTTTTTCAACACATTTCTAAACATAATAGTTTTAATAACTTATTTCTAATAACTGATTTATTTTATCTTTGCCATGATGACAGTACATACTATTTGACTAGATATTTTTCAAGACACTTCTACAGCTTAAAGTGACACTTAAAGGCTTAACTAGGTTAATTTGGTTAACTAGGCAGGTTAGGGTAATTAGGCAAGTTATTGTATAAGGATGATTTGTTCTGTAGACTATCGAAAAAATATATAGCTTAAAGGGGCTAAAAATTTTGACCTTAAATTGGTGTTTAAAAAAAATTAAAAACTGCTTTCATTCTAGCCAAAATAAAACAAATAAGACTTTCTCCAGAAGAAAAAATATTATCAGACATACTGTGAAAATTTCCCTGCTCTGTTAAACATCATTCGGGAAATATTTGAAAAATAAAAAAATTCAAAAGGGGGCTAATAATTCTGACTTCAACTGTGTATGTATGTATATATATATATATATATATATATATATATATATATATATATATATATATATATATATATATATATATAATATGTGTTCTGCTATCCTTTTTTTTTTAAGTGTAAAACACTTTGAGAATTGTCAACTTTCTTTGCCATTTTGCTGGCCTGCTCTGTTGACAGACCAGACAGAAACAAAAAATCAGAATCGACTAAATAATGGCACACAAAATTGAGAAGAGACCTCACTGAGGACTATTTTATGGCCTGTTTTCACTGAGTGGTACGGAACGGCACGGTTCATGGAAAATAAATGGAAAATAAATCCAAAGGGGGACTAATAATTCTGACTTCAACTGTGTATAGAATATGTATACACAAGGAGTAACAAACATTAGACAAATTATTATTTTGGATGTAAATAATCGTGATTAATAATAGTAATAATTTATTCTCTTATAGTGTCTTTCCAACTTATTTCTCAAAGTGCTTTACACTTAAAAATAAATACAAGGATAGCAGAACACAGTTATTCAAAAGAATAAAAAAAAAAAAAGTAAATATATATATATATATATATATATATATATATATATATATATATATATATATATATATATATATATATATATATATATATATATATAAAATAAAATAAGTCAGAAACATTGTGAATATAAAAATGATCTAAAATACACAAACACCTCACAAATACGTAAGTCTAAAAAGTCTTCCGGGATACTAAAAATATTAAATAAAAAAGAATTAAATAAATAAGATTCTGCGTGCCCGATATTATATTGCAGTGAGTTTTAGAGTTTTGGAGCAAGCGAAGAAAAAGGCCGGCCACCCATAGAGCGCAGACGAGAATCAGGAACGGAGATCACACCCAGGAGAGTACACAGTTAAAAGTTCTGAGATATACTGAGATATTCTGAAAATATATATTATATCTGAAATATATAATCATTTGACAGTACTAATTTACCCACATTACATAAATAAATATATAGAGACAGAAAGATGGACTCAAAATCTGTGTAAATCTGTGAACGTATGCGTGCTCCAATTCTGTGTGGGCTATTACTGAAAATGACTAAACACACAAACACAGAAAATACACAAAGGAAAGGGTACTAGCTGCTGGAGCCAGTGTGGGGAAAACATCGCTAATCACTATCATGCTTTTTTTGTGTGAGTGTCTGGAAGGAGATAACAAGAAATTCGGAAGCTGTTTTTGAGGTAGAGATTGCTTTAGCTTGTGAATCTTTGTATTTGGTTATTATAACCTCAGATAAGTGGATTGATAAAGACAAGACATTGTTAATTCTTCTGGCAGCTAGTAAAAAAGGTAATTACTAAATGAAAATTGTTAAAATTAGAGTTGCCTACACTGTAAAAATAAAAAAAAATCTGAGATTTCAATGGTAAACAACTGTAAAAATGCTACAGTAAAAATCTGTAAACTGTTTAACACTAAATTTATATGGTGAATAACCATAAATTCACCTTCACAGAATTCCCTGCATGACACTTTACTTTCTTAACATTACTGTGGTACTTTTTAGTTTAGTTTACTTTGTTTTTTCTATTGAGTTATGCATATTAGAGGGCAGCGCAATGTTGGAAAAATCTGCGATATTTTGTTTTGCTGCGATATATATTGCGATATGTATATGTATATACAGTAATTTCACCAGATGACTTGAATTTACTTTTTCTATACCTTACATCTGCATAAAATCTAATAAATTACGTATAAATAAATATGACAGAGAACAAATAAAGGTTAAATAAACAGTGCATTACGGTTATCTGGCCTAACAGTATTCAAATACAAAAATCGAACAATCAAACGTAAAATAACTTGGTCATCATTGTATAAATAATTGTATACAATAACATACAAATAAAAAAAAAAATAATTTTAGTCCTTTATTTTTTAATAAACAATCTAATCCTGCGATGTGACTATATTGCGGATACACACATTGCGATATCGATGCTCAAATGATATATTGTTCAGCCCCACATCTAATGTTGATAAATAATGGTTATTGCATTACTTGATTACTTGATATCATTACCATGATGATGTTTAGTAGTTGTGTGAAGGACACTGTGCACCTCCTATATAAAAGTATGAGAAGTTATTTATGATGAGCTTTGGTTCATCATATGACTTTCTCATCCACATCTGCTTATGGTTGTGTTCTTTGTCTGTGTAACAAAGTTTAACTGTGTAGACATTTGTGCTTCAAAACACTGGTGTATGACAAAAACAATGTACAAAATATGTTAATTTACTGTAAAATATTGAAGTTTATTTTACGTTCTTACTGGATTTTTAACTGTTACATTCGCAAACCACATCTGTCTTTTTTTATTGTAAATTTTACAGATGCACTAGCACTGCACTAGCTCGCAAAATGGCTAACATTAATGTAATCCTCCTATAACCAACAGCGGGTCTGGCGTTTGGGAGCACTTTGGTTTCCCTGTAAGTTATGAGGGTAATGGCAAGAGAGTGGTGGATAAAAAAAAACACTATGTTGTTGGATGATCGCATAAAAGACGTGCGAATAAAGCTGCGTTTCCATCCAATGAGTCAAAGCGAACAAAACCGTCACTTCCTGATTAACTGGCGCCAAAAATCAACAGTAAAAACTGAATTTTCAGCAGTAGGAGAATCTGCGTCAATATTATCTTCATCTAATAAATGTCACACAGTGTCCCACCGCATTCAGACAGGCAATTTCTACAGATTCGAACAGGGCAAAACAAATCACCGAGGCGATCGGTACATTTATAGCTGTGGATATGAGACCTTAATCGGTAGTGGAAATTTCGGGTTTTAAGAAAATGTTAAATGTAATAGAGCCCCATTACATTATTCCTTCATAAGCCCATTTCAGTCAGATAATAATTCCTGCTTTCAGATCCACTGAAATGGCAGGTGACAGTCAAATCAAGCAGATCTGTGCTGTCTGAAGAAAAGGTGGACAATTTCTGAAAATAAAAAAATGACTTAAAAATTGATTGAAACTGAGTTCCATATAAAAACTAAATTGTTATTTGCTTTTTATGTGTTTAACTACTAAAATATTACATTTATTTTTATAAGCAGCTTTTTGGTTTTGAGTATAAAGAAAGATTTGCTTTATTTGCTGATAAGCAGAAACCCCAGAAGTATAGATTTATATCGCTGTTTAAAGTAAAAAAAAAAAGAAAAAAAAAGAAGAAGAGAGATCATGCTTTTATGATGTTAGTTTTAATACATTAAAAGATTTCAATCAGAGAAATCCTCTGGCTTTTTTCTTTTTTGCTGTATCGAAAACATACCGAACCGTGACACCACTGTGTCGTATCGAACCGCACCGTGATTTTTGTGAACCGTTACACCCCTAATATATATATATATATATATATATATATATATATATATATATATATATATATATATATATATATATATATTAGTGTACGGTTGAGGAATATATTGATGAATCTTTTACATTAAGAACACAGATGGAACGGTTTCTCCGAATTTGGAGTAAATGGATTGATTTTAGTAAAGGTTTTTCTTGAATTGCATTTATTTTTTTATTTTTTTTATCTTTATCTGTTTATTAAACTTTTACAGATATAACAAAGTAATTTTACCGATACATTTAAACAAATATTATTCCCACCCTCCCCCCTAAACAAGTTACATTTATCTAAGAGAGAAAAGAAGAAAAAAAAAAATTAATTAAATAAATAAATTACAAAATAAAAAAAAGTGAAAGAAAAAAAAACAAAAAAAAAATCTCTATAAATTAAAAACTAAAAAACCTGTACAGAATACACATATACCTTGAGCTGAATTGCATTTATTAAGGTAATCTTTTGAATTACTTCTAACTTGCTGTGTTTTACTGTATATAGTTGCTGCTAAATGGGAAGAAAATTCAAAGCATATGTAAGATCTGTAAATGTATTTCAAAGATATTTTATGTCCTAAATGTATTTTCTTTCTGAAAAAAAAAAACACATACACACTAAATCCCATTTGTGTATGCGAGTCAAAACAAAGGAATACCAGCTTTATTTATCAGTGTATCTTTTCTGATTTGCTCTCTGCATCGTACAGCTCCACAGACTGTAAATGATGTTAAAATGCGTCTTGTTAAAAAAAATGCATAATTTATTAGGAAAATTCATAACCTGAGAGGCAGGCTGCTGTTTAATCTATATTTCCTCTATAAATGTGTATGAACGTAGTCCCATTAAGTAAAAATCCATCGAAAATCAGTCTGTACAATTGATTTATTCAAGTAAGTGGAATTCTGAAGTCAACATCTTGGGTCTGCATTTTTAGTTTCTATTTTTTCATTTATGTTTTCAAATGAAGAGGAAAATAATCTGTCTGCTGAGAAGCTTCTCCTGTAATTATTCAGTCAGAACGCAGTCACTGTGCATTTTATCCACAGCATTTCCCCCTGAGTTTGACATGCTGAGATGTTCTCAAAGACACTGACAGCGAAATGGATTCAAATGACTTTTAAAAAGTCCATTCAGTGGAAATCAAATCTTGGGTTATTGAACCAAGATCTATCGTTGTTTTTATTTCTTCTTCTTCGAATCTTTCAAAGTCATTCCTTATGACCATTAGGAAGGAAAGCAGCCAGTTTTGACCGATGACAGGTGTTGATGCCTCAGATATGTCATTTTATTGTGCAAGCTGTTGAACAACAGCAATTCAGTTTGCGACACGGTAAAACCACCACTGAGAGGTAAAGCTCAATAAAACACTCACTTATAGTTATGAACTGCAGCTAAACCATTGTAAAATGCCAATAAACTATGTACTGCACTATCTTGCCACCATTAAATTACCTATAAAACTATATTGGCTGTATTTATTAATTTTATTATTATAATTGTTTTCATTCATTCATTTTCTTGTCGGCTTTGTCCCTTGCGGGGTCGCCACAGCGGAATGAACCGCCAACTTATCCAGCACGATTTTACGCAGCGGATGCCCTTCCAGCCGCAACCCATCTCTGGGAACTTCCACACACACATTCACACTCATACACTATGGACAATTTAGCTTACCCAATTCACCTGTACTGCATGTCTTTGGACTGTGGGGGAAACCGGAGCACCCGGAGGAAACCCACGCGAACGCAGGGAGAACATGCAAACTCCACACAGAAACGCCAACTGACCCAGCCCAGCCGAGGTTCGAACCTGCGACCCAGCGACGTTCTTGCTGTGAGGCAACAGCACTACCTACTGCGCCACTGGGTTGCCCCTATAATTGTTTTATTTACTGATTTATTTATTTATTGGACATGAGTAAAGACAAAACATAAATAATTGAATCGCATATTAGTATGATTTCTGAAGGATTATCTGACAAAATAAGTTTTTACATGGCAAGAATATATTACATTTAAAAAAAAATGCTATATGTGAACAGTTATTGAGATTGTAGTAATAGCTCACAAATGACCATTTTACTTATTTATTTACTTTTTATAACAAATAAACGCAAGTTTAACCCTTTAACGTATACCATCACACCGGTGTGATCAGCCTTGGCTGGTCACTAAAATGTATGATCACACCAGTGTGATCAGCCTTGGCTGGTCCCTAAAGCGTCCGATCACACCAGTGTGATTAGTACGTTCAGAGGACACAATTATAAATAAAGCACAATTTATCCATGCTTTTAAACAAATAACATTCATTTTAGGTTTCAGACATTTAAATAGACATAACTACAAGAAAAACATACCATTTAGGGATTGTAAAATACACGCCGATGTCTATGGAGACGACAATAATAATTATTTTCAATATAACTGGACGATGTGCTTTGTTCACGTAAGATACACACTGTTTATATTACTAGAATATTTTCTCTATTCCTCTCTCAGATAAATAGTTTCTTGCCTGTATTTCTACAGAAAGTTATGAATGAACATGACATAAATCCAGCAGCGGCCATGGGAACACCATGAAAACTTTAGAGCGCAATGGATTCGGTCAAAAAAATTAAAAATAAAAACTTGCCCAGGAGGGTCAGCTGGAGTATGTACACGTGTGAAAGGGTTAAAAAAAACTATTTTAAAACTAATTTTACCAACTCCAAACTTTTGAATTGGTGCATATTTTTAAATGGACTATGGGTTAAATTAACATTTGTTTTAGGTTAGAGAGAACAGAGTTCATGAAGTAATATACAGTTGAAGTCAGAATTATTCGCCCCCTTTGATTTATTTTTTTTTCTTTTTTAACTATTTCCTAAATGATGTTTAACAGATTCAAGAAGTTTTCACAGTATGTCTGATAATATTTTTTCTTCTGTAGAAAGTCTTTTTTGTTTTATTTTGACTAGAAAGTTTTTAAAATTTTTAATTTTTTAAACACCATTTTAAGGTCAAAATTATTAGTCCCTTTAAGCTATAATTGTTTTCAATAGTCTACAGAACAAACCATCGTTATAAAATAACTTGCCCAATTACCCTAACCTGCCTAGTTAACTTAATTAAGTTAAGCCTTTAAATATCACTTTAAGCTGTATTGAAGTGTTTTGAAACATATCTAGTAAAATATTATTTACTGTCATCATGACAAAGATAAAATAAATCAGTTATCGGAGATGAGTTATTAAAACTATTATGTTTAGAAATGTGTTGAGAAAATCTTCTCTCCATTAAACAGAAATTGGGGAAAAAATAATCCAGGGGGCTAATAATTCTGCAGGTCATTTCATCTTTTTGCATTACCATTTATCCATTTCAACATTTCAAATCATGGCCCCTTTAAACTAGCCTACAATCCACTCCTTTTTTATAAAAAATAAAATAATTATTTAAAAAAATGCAGATTAAAAACATTACTAATTCTACCAACTCCAAACCTTTGAATGTGTACATACAGTACTTTGAAAATGGACCAGGGGTTAAATTAACAGCTTTATTTAAAGTTAGAGCAAATAGAGCTTGTGAAGTAGATTTATATAAATGTATAAATGTGTTTAAATTATATCATGACTTATTTGCAGGTCTTTTCAGCCATTTGCATTATCATTTATCCATTTTAACTTCAAAATCATGGCTCCCTTAAAATGGCCTACAATGTGGCCTCTTTTTTATCCCAAACCAAAACGCAGATTAAAAACATTATTAATTTGACCAACTCCAAACCTTTGAATGTGTACATACAGTATTTTCAAAATGGACAAGGGGTTAAATTATCTGCTTTATTTGAAGTTAGAGTGAACAAAGCTCATGAAGTAGATTTATATAAATGTGTAAATGTGTTTAAATAATATCATGACTTATTTGCAGGTCTTTTCATCCTTTATCCAATTCAACATTTCCAATCATGGCCCCTTTTACGCTGGCCTACATTCCACTGCACTCTAAAGCAACTCGATTGCGAGGTCACAATGGCGTTTGAACGGATCAATCGGGCTGCGGCGGTGTCCATCAGAATGGGCTGCATTATCTCGCTTGCCTCTTTTTTTTTTTCTTCTGACTCCCAACTACACAGGAATAGCACAGTCAAACCCGCCCCCTTTTTCACCTCATCCGATCGGCCCTGCTAAAACGCTCCATTTTCCTGAGCTGCGGTTCTGCCACATGGCAGCCGATTTGATCCTCTCAACCGCACTCCGTTCTTTCATTTTACCAGAACACCAGGAAAACCAGAGTATGTTGAGGGGCGTGGAAGGGACAATAATGAGAAACTCCGCCGTGTTCCTGCGGCCTGGCATGTCAAGTTTTACAACACGCGATACTTCTCGAGTGTCTGGGAATTCAATTAAAAGGCATATTCTGGTTGCCAGAGCCCCGAAACACCCACCAGAGCGCTTCATGCATCATGTAGTCTGCTGGAGCCTGTTTCATAAACAGCTTTCAAAAAGCAGGACAATTGATTAGGCCTGGAGTCACTGCTGACTCACGCTGTTATGGACGGATATTTCAGGACACAGTCGAATCTATACAGTGGAGAGAATAAAAGGGACAGACTTCCAAATCGAATTAAAAGGAAACGTTTCCATTTTGTGAAAAGGGATTTTTTTTCTACATGCAAAGCACATTAACATTCATCAGTTAATGATATGCTGGTGTTTAACAGAGATTTTTGCAACACATTTTTTTTACATAATAGTTTTAATAACTAATTTCTAATAACTTATTTTTTTTGTCTTTGCCAAGATGACAGTACATACTATTTGTATTAGTTATTTTGCACACAATGGGGTCGAAAAAAGAAAGAAAGTTGAGAACAAATGGCTAATTCTCCTCAAAACTAAGGTGAGCAAAATAAGTACATTTTCTACCTCACTAAAGGCTTCTTTCTCATTATGTAGTTAATAATAAAAGATATACCACATCACCTCGCGTTGTTATCTGTAACTTGTTGCGTGTTTGGCTGTGAGACGTAGTTTGGACAAAGTTATCAGCGATTCTTCCTATTTTAAAGTCATGCAGTGTGAAACCCCCTGTCACCGATCCATTTTGCAGTGTAAACAAAGCAGCGACGAAACGCTTCCCCAGATAGTCATGCAGTGTGAAAACATCTGTGACAAGAATACTTTAAAAATCCTGCAGTCTGAACTCGACATAAGTTGTCCTAAAAAACAACAAACGTATGTTGTTTCAGCTCATTTTAACAAAGCAGTTTCAACGAGCGGCAGAAATAATTTTTTGAGTGTATAACACTGAATTTCTTGTAACAGCTACATTTATTTTGATTGTATTTATATGATTTATTTAACAATATTTTAAAATGAAAAACTACAAGATAGCCAAATGCCTTTAGAAGTGTTTTCAGGGTGTCCAAAGGGTTGTAAAAGGTAGTAAATGAAACTACGAGCTAAAATTAAGGACATTAAAAAGTATTAAAAAGTAAAAAACGTCATCTGTCGAGGTATTAAATTTTCAAGCCCAATTTTTTAGACAAATTTTCAATTTGTGTTAAGTGCAGGCCTTTATTCTAAAATTTGCTTGGATTTAGACCTGAGCGGTATCATGTGAGGTGGTATTCATTTGCGCATGCGCTGAAACAAAAAGAAGAGAAAGACAGTGACTGTGTTTACATGGACATCAGTAATCAAATTACTTGCCAAATTCTTAATTTGTCAACTTTAACTGCAGTTTGGCACTTTCACTTTTTATTCAGGAACATTTCCTGCATGTCCCCCATGACAAACGAGATATTGAAAGCGAGGAACTCCTGGAAGAGTGGAGTTTTAATGCAATGTTTGATACCGTACGGCGAATGGGAGAAAAAAATCTTTCGGTAACTTAGATGCACTTGGTAGGTAGCGTCAGAAAGCAGTGTGTGTATATAGACTATCCTGTCACAAAATGCGGAGAAAATCCTGCACGACAAGAATAGTTTGATTGTGGTGTTTAAATGTTTACATTCGGAGAGCAGCATTTACAGCGGATCTTTCAGTCTATAATATTGTACTGTAATATTGCAGTGATATTAACATACTGTAAACTTAGAAACTAAATCATTTTGACTATGGTATGTCTTTAAAAACTGAAAGAGCACTGCTGACCATACAAAGTAACTTTGCTATCTGGATTAAACAAAGGGCACTAATCGCACACACTTACCAAATCTGTAGAGACAGGACAATCAAACTGGAACTGTGTCTTTTTTTTAAAAGGAGACGAGCTGCAAATCCAGATTTCATCATTTCCAGATGCAAAAAGCTAAAAAATATTTCTTACAAACGCATTCTGTCGCGTGTCACGTGCACTGTAATCCACATATGAGACCAGAAGTGCTCTCATAGCGGGAAATGAAAACAAAACCTTCGTTGCAGCACATTAATAAACGCAGCACACTAATAAATGCAACACTGACGACTGGTGTCTCCAAATTCTCGTTCTTTCACTTGTTTTGGCAACACAACGTGGCGTCTCTCTGTCGTCTGAACACTGTAAAACAGTCTTCGAAGCTATCATGCATATTAATGAAGTTGCACCGCATACACAACAGAGCGCGCTGATTGGATTGAACAAAGTCTTTCTCATGAATTAATGCCGCACACTCAGAGACGTCACGATGTACTCGCAGGTACAGACAGCCACTCTCCAAGCTGGATTTACACGCAAGTATCTCATGGCCGTGACGCAGCTTCAAAAATTTGTTTCAAACCGGAAGAACGAATTTGCTCAAAATAACGCAAAAACAACCAATTTTCACTTTTTAGTGAGATATATGTGTCCTAATAGTGTTTATAGCAGCGTGGGACACATATGACTGTCAACAGCTCAAAAAATGTGTTGTGGTGTTTCGTGACCCTTTCAATTCAACTTAAGAAGTTCTGTATGTACCCTGGTTTTGTACATCTCTCACTGCTTTAGTCTGACTCTAAGCTTAAATCTGACAATAACAGAGCTTCTTCATTACTCCTGACATGTAAAGACAAACGCCCACAACACACAGTCTATTAAATCATCAGATAAAGTCTAAAGGTCAATGAGAATTCAATTCTAACAGATGAACTTATCCTTCATGACCTGCCAAAGAGAAAGTTTACATAAACACTAATATCACTATATACATAAGCATTCTAAAACTGCAGTGTTGAGTTTTGAATAGACCTTTCGTATTTTCTTCGGAAATGTAAAAATCCAGTTTTATTAAAGATAATATTAAATTAAGGCTCGTGACTGAATAAAGTCGTCCATTTTTAATCTTGTAAAATAAAGACATTTTACTAAGGGAGGAAAGAAAACACGACGATAAAACTAAAGAAGCCAAATTTGGTTAAAATGTACTTGGTGTACTAAGTAATTTAGATTAGTACACCCCCAAAACATTTGTAAACGGATTATAATTCTTTTGGTGGGGGTCACGTATTACCCTGCGCAGAGAGATTTGGAAGCCAGATCCTCGTTTCTTGTTTAATTTCCTTTATAATAAAAGAATAAAGCCAAGGATCCACCGTCTCTTTTGTCTCAAAGTTGAGCGTTTGTACAATTTCCGCTCTGGTTTCAGCTGGTCAGGGTCAATGAGCAGAGTTGTGGTCAGACGGCAGGAAGGACAAAGTCTATCTGAAAGACATTTGCACCTCAATGACATGGACTCAACGTTTCCTCCATAGAAGCTTTAGTGATGTCCACTAACTTGACTTTTACATGTTCAGCCCTGTGTAACATGACTAGAGCCCACTGGGCAATGGGTCAGCCATTTTACTCCCAACATTATGAGTTTGCTCATTCAAACGTATTATTTAAATGTCTCGAAACTTCAAGCATTCATCCATTTATGATTTGAAGCAATTCAGCTCAAGGTTACTTTAGTAAACGAAAATGGAGACTAAAACTATTGGTCAAGACTAAAACTAAATCTATTGGTTAAATTTTTTTTGTGGACTGCAAAAAATATGTAAAAATCACAATAAATTACTGAAATTATTCATTCATTCATTCATTCATTTTCTTGTCGGCTTTGTCCCTTGTGGGGTCGCCACAGCGGAATGAACCGCCAACTTATCCAGCACGATTTTACGCAGCGGATGCCCTTCCAGCCACAACCCATCTCTGGGAACTTCCACACACACATTCACACTCATACACTATGGACAATTTAGCTTACCCAATTCACCTGTACCGCATGTCTTTGGACTGTGGGGGAAACCGGAGCACCCGGAGGAAACCCACGCGAACCCAAACTCCACACAGAAACGCCAACTGACCCAGCCCAGCCGAGGTTCGAACCTGCGACCCAGCGACGTTCTTGCTGTGAGGCAACAGCACTACCTACTGCGCCACTGGGTTGCCCTACTGAAATTATATCTAATAATAATTATCAAAAATAATAATAATTTTCAGAATGAATGAGCACTCTGTGAGTTTGGAGAATTAACAGTATATGGCAGTTTTACAGCCAGACACGACAGTTAAGCACAATGTTACGTCCGTAGCCATATATTGTTTGTAAGTTTCCTATCGTTCTTGCTTTTTCACTCTCTCTTTCTCTCTCCAAGCTTGAAATTTTCATCAAGTCTGCCTACGCTGACAGCTGATTGGTCAGGAGACCGGTCTGTCAACATTGGGTGACGTGGCATGGCAATGTAAAAAGGACGTCAGGAAGAGAGGAGAGAAGCGCACTTTTCTTTGAACACATTCTTGTGTATTTTTGCTGACACAATTTAGATTTTTGATGACTTTGCTGAACTTCCATTTGGATAACATTCTTTTGCAGGCTTTTGCCCACTTTTTGAGACTTCTATGATTTTGTACATTTTTAATTTTTAAAAAAAAATTTTAAAATTTTTTAAAATTAATTTTTAAAAAAAATCTTCAAAGGATACTAAAAATATCTTGAAGGGAGCTAAAAAGTTAATAATCTTTTTTTATATAAGCATAAAAACATTTGTTCTAACTTGTTTACGTTTGTCAAAAAATAGGCATGCTTAGCTACATAAATGACCTTTTAATATGAATAATTTTGTCTTAATTCTTCATCATTTTTGCTTTTATTTGCTGCATTTGTGTGGTTTTGGGTTCAGTGTCTGTTCAAACAATTTGTTTATTTTATTACTAAAAGGTTTGAACAAGAGTTAATTATGATTAGAGTTAATTATTATTAAATGTATTAAGCTGTGCAAATATTAAAATTTACTCTGGGGTGCGTTTCTGAAAACCAGCGTTAGCCAACTAAGGTCACAATTTCCGTCGTTACAAACATAGTTTGTTGATTTGGCATTTCCCAAATCCAACGTTCCAACGAACATTTGTAAACTGCATAGTAAACACGTACACTTGCAACTACACCTCTAGAGCTGTGGTTAGAAGCATAGTAACTGGCTGTGTTCTATTCTCAGTTACCCCCCCTATGCCCTATTCATTTCGAATGTTCCAGCATTTAAACTTGGAATGATACAAAAAAAAAAAAAAAACTTTAAAATCACCTCTCTTAGGTGTAGTTTGCTTTCAAAATATTTTTACAGTTCAGTTTTAGCGATCTTCATATTGACAATTGCCTTCCCTTCGTGGTGCACTTTGAAATCATTTATACCATTTTGGATGCAGCCGTGGCTCATGACGAAAGCTATAGGCGACCTATTATTTAAAAGCGGAATTTACGTTACATCTCCAAAGCTTGTGAAAACAAAAATATATAACATACGTAAATGGTTTGAATTTATAGTAGTACTGTATATGACATGGGCCTATTAAATGGAACATTTCTGCAGTGGTTTGAATGTGTCAAAGTTGTAAAAGTACACTTTAAAAAAATAAATAAATTGATAGAACAAATAAATAAATAAATAAATAAATAAACAATATCCTACTTAATAATAATAATAATAATAATAATAATATATGTTTTAGAATAGAATACGGAATATTCTCAAAAGTATTTGTAAAGGAAACATAGGCCCTACATATATTTTAATTAATATGGAAAACGAGTGCATGTTTTAACCAAAAAATTAATATTGTTTTTTTTTTTATGTGTGTGTGTGTGCTTGTAAAACAATATAATTTGCACAAAAAAAATGATGTTTTTTTTTTTTCTAAAGAAGTTACTCCACCCCATTTAGAACGTCATTATCAAGTGTGCCACAAGCCTGCTTTTGAGTGAAGGTTCTCGGCCGTTAGATCGCCCCCTGGGGGCTGGCTGCAGTCATAAAGCCCGCCTCCTCCATGTTAATGTAGGAGACATGAGACCAAAAAAAAAAATCAATTACACTTGCAATAAAATGTTCCGAAAGATGGTTCTGGTCAATTAAGGCACTGGTTATCGTGCTGATATAGGTGCAGGTCTTCATTTTTGTGTTTTGAGCAGTAATTTAATGCTGGACGTGTCATCATGACTGACAGCTGTGTTTGACAGTTTCTCAAAGCAGACGTCGATTTCTGTGTTATTTTACCATGATAAAATGAGTTGCTCAGCAGTAAACTATAGTTTCTGACATGCAGGATCTGGTGGAACACTGTTTATTCTGTAAGGTCAGGGCTTTATCAGTTTGCTGATACACGCCTAACCACCCAGATAACAAAATACACAGGCCAGTTCTGGCTAGACTCTCGCCTGCCGGAGACTTACCCCTCGGCCCGACTCCGTCTGCTGTACCTACCCAGATGCGGCGGCCGTTAACAAGCCAACGCTGCCGCATCCGAGCCAGAATCGGCCTGCGAGTAATGTTCCGAAATGATGCATACTATGGTAGTTCAGTCGCGAGTTACATCATTTTGGGAAACACATTACTAAAATGTCTAAATCTAAAACTGAAACTAAATATATGAAAATTAAATAAAAATGTGTTCACAAAAAACTAAATCAAACTGAACATTAATGAAACTATTTTACAGTAAATTTAAAATGGTATCAAAAATAAAACCATTTAAAAAATGAAAAACTATAATAACCTCAGAACCGGCATATACTGTAGTTTATTTGTCTCATAACACCACAGACATCAAGAGGTTTTTTTTATTATTATTGTTCTGTTGAGATTGAGACCAACAAAACAATTCCCCAAAAGCGAATGCAAACTGCTTTATTGTTTGTTTTGGCTTCGCAGAAAGAGCCCATGGACTGCCTCCTGCGACTTTCCTGCGGCGCTGCGTAAACTGGCTGTTGAGCTGGTTTTCATGTATACTTTATGCTCAGCCTGGTCCTATTTTTCACATCTGTTTTATGCTGCGCAGAACACAGGCAGAGGTGTGCGAACTTCCTGTGCATGAACCGGTGCTTTTAAAAGTGAATGGGTCTCCTGCTCTCTCCTGATTAAATGACGTGGGTCAGGAACGGAGGCAGTAAATAATATATTAAAGAGAATGCTCAATTTCATCGCCATGGCAACCTCTCCAGCAGTGCCATAATCGCTATAATCTCCCCCTGAGGCTTATCAGTCATTCTGGTCAGTCACCACAAGGGTTGCTTTTCAATTCCTTTCAGGTAGATAGGTAGCCAACTCTGAACTCGGGCGAACAGGCCCCACGCCGACACACAATGGAGCCTTTTCAGGGCCCTCCCTTATCAGTTGCACTGCTGTACATGACTCCACAGATCTGCTCGGTGCGACTGGTGGGAGAGCCTTTTAATCAGGGCTCAAATACACCTCCCATTTAACCTTGTCGAGCTCTGTTACCATGTAAATGTTTTTTAGACATACAAGGTGCTTTTGTGCCCCCGAGATTCGTCGCCGAAAGCTGATACATGTGTTTTTAATTACAGAAGATTGTGTACAATGTCAGGGCAAAGAGGGTTTGATAATGCATCGTATTACACTCCGTTAAAACATGCCGTTTAAACTTTAATTCCAATGTCCGTCCTTTATTAGAATGCTTACTCTTGGCTAGTACTAGTAAGCATAATTTACTAAAAACGGTCAAATGTGACCCATAGATAGGGCCAGACAGAATCTGCTGACATTTTTTTTGCTATTTCTGCAGAGAATTTTGAAAAAATCTGCGGATTTATGCGAAATCATTTTAAGAATATCATAACTAAAAACTTTTAAACTATTATTTTCAATGCAAATTTAATTAGATCCACTTATTTGGTAAACAAAGCAAGTCTCTCATATCATATCTATACTAAAAGACAGAAAATCTTACTTTACAAACTTTATTGTAAATAAATCATTTGAACATTTTAATATTACTAATATTATAGCATATGTGCATAACTGAGTAGGATAAACTTTTTATTCGATAAGAAAAGATGCGCATAGACTGCGAACACTTTTGATAAATACCAAAAAATAAAGCAACTGGAATAACTACAGCAGTCGCGATCGTCTGATCTCATATGAAGCAAGAGATCGTGATGATATCTGATGACGTGTGCAGGTGCTATAATGCGGTCCCAATTCTTAGGGGTAAATTTTGAAGCCCTTCCCCTTCACACTTGGTTTAAGGGCCAAGGGGAAGGGGTAGGGGTACAAAAATAGAATTGTCCGTAGTGTATGAGTGTAAATGAGTGTGTATGGATGTTTCCCAGAGATGGGTTGCAGCTGGAAGAGCATCCGCTGCGTAAAAAATATGCTGGATAAGTTGGCAGTTCATTCCGCTGTAACGACCCCAGATTAATAAAGGGACTGAGCCGAAAAGAAAATGAATGAATGAATGTATTTTACTTATATAGTAATTACTTGTATAGTAACATAACTGTAGATACACTTTTCTATTTGTATACTTGCATTCACTACTTACTTACTTCAATTTTTTAAATATATTTATTATCTGTTTTTTGGTCCTGTCTCTGTAATTCTGTTGCAATGTAGAAGCTCTGTCACAAAAACAAATCCCTCGTATGTGTGAACATACCTGGCAATAAAGCTCTTTCTGATTCTGATTCTGATTCCGATTAGACAAACACAATTGTTTTAATTTATTTATTTATTTATTTATTTATTTATTTATTTATTTATTTATCTATCTATCTATCTATTTTTTTTTTTTTATTGTTTTATTCTGTCATTTTTAAGTCCAAATTATTTTTAAGTCCGAAGAGAAACAAACTATTTTTTAACAATAATAATAATTATAGCAAACATAATAATAATAATAATAATAATAATAATAATAATAATAATAAACATAATAATAATAATAATAATAATAATAATAATAATAATAATTATTATTATTATTATTATTATTATTGTTATTGTTATTGTTATTGTTATTATTATTATATTTCATTATTATTATTATTATTATTATTATTAGCAATATTAGCATTATTATTATTATTATTAGCATTATTAGCATTATTAGCATTATTATTATTATTATTATTATTATTATTATCATTATTATTATTATTTTATTTTTATTTTTTATCATCATCTTCATCATCATCATCATCATCATCATCATCATCATTATTATTATTATTATTACTATTATTATTAGTAGTAGTAGTAGTAGTAGTAGTAGTAGTAGTATCATTATTATTAGTATTATTTGTATTATTATCATTATTATTATTACCATTATTACCATTATTATTATTATTATTATTATTATTATTAAGACCATTATTATTACTATTATTATTATCATCATCCTTATCATCATCATCATCATCATCACTATTATTATTATTATTATTATTATTATTATCATCATCGTGATTATTAATATTATTTGTATTATTATCATTATTATTATTACCTCTATTATCATTATTATTAGTAGTAGTATTATTATCATTATTATTATCCTCATTATTATTATTATTATCATTATTATTATTATTATTTTTATTTGTTTTATTATTATTATTATTATTTTGTGCTGTATTAATTGGCTATTGAACAGAAATAAATAACACTTTAAAATATAAGCAGTTTTCATGTTATTTTCTAAACTAGTAGTGTTTTGAAATTAATGAATGCATAATAAGCGTGATAACCATGAAACCATGATTATACCTCAGACTATAATCGTACAACCAAAATCCCTACTGGTCACATGAAGAGTTATAAAGCTTATCAGACTTTGGAGGTACTTAATCAAAACTCAAATGTGCTTCTAATTGCTTTTATTATGAAACTTAAGCACAAAATCTGACAAAAAGATAGTACTGTATAAAAGTATGTAAATGTTTCTAAATGCACCCACTGTAAGCACGGCTCGCGGTCTTAGCATCTTTACCGGAAACGTCAGGATCAGCTTTCACTGTGACGGTAAATCAGGAGCTCCAGCATCTCTGCTGCCCAATTCCCATGATCCTACTCTAATTCCGTCATCACCTTTAGGGTGACATTGACCCATTCGGCGAGCACCAGCCAGGCAAAAATGCTAATTTGACGAGGACAGTGGCCGGTCTCTTCGGAGCCATAATATTTTAATCTCCCCAACGTGGCAAATCAATCGGAAAGTGACCATCTGCCAGGATATGAGTGTCACTGCAGAGGGGTAATGAACAGAGTGCGAGTGATAAAGATCACCATCATTGGCCTGCTGTAAGCTCCCTCGAACCGACCGCCGAGGAGCCAGATGACAAACAGATGAGTCATGTCACCATGTCACCTAATAAAGAAATAAGACCAGACTCAAGAAAACAGCCCACGGAGTAAAGTCCCTATGATAATAGAATGCAGCGGTTTTTGCTGTTTGCAGTGAGGCTGAGGTGAGATCTAAACTGTTTTCATAGTCTTCCGGGAACAGCCACGGGGGCCGCCAGCAAAGAGTTTTAATATGGTTATTCAAGCTTGACACGGCATGCTGTCCCACCGAGAACCAAAAGGATTCCGGACCTCATCATGCTTGCCAAGCCCTGTTAATGTAGTTTGAACTGCGCTTTGTCCTGTCAATGGCTACAGCTGTTTGTAAATGAGCTCGCCGTTTCAAAGCTGGCCAGTATTATTACACACTTGCGGTTGACGACGTTGCTTACCGGGGGAGTTTTAAAAGAGGAAGGGGACCCATAATACCCCGAATCAGCTTGCGGCCACTGGAGACGCAGCTTGATACCTGCAATTTTTTGTCGCTTTCTTGCTCCCTGCTAGCCAAATACTAGAGAAATCTATGAAAGGCAAAGGCAGCAATGAGGAGACGACTCTTCCTCCCACAGAGCGGTTTCTATAATCCCGCAATATCCTTTATAAGGGCATGTTGTCTTTAGAAGTCAGGTCTCACCAGAGGGAGAACAACAGGGCAATGCAAATATCCTCAACAGGGGAGACGCTCTCAGGCTGAATGAGATTTGTGTGGAGAAAAAAAAAAACACAAAACAAAACAAAAAAAAAGGTTTTATTGAAGCTCGGTAAGCTACAATAAGGATGCAACCCTCAGCATGGGTCCAAGTAAACATCTTCGGTATTCTGTGGGCAAATCAGCATTATGACTATATTAACAAGGCAAATGTCTACAGTGGGAACGTAAATGGATAGTTCACACAAAAATTTACTCTCCCTCAAGTGCTTGCAAACCTTTCTGAGAGTCTCTTTGTTCTTCTGTTAAACACAAAAGAAGATATTTCGAAGAAAGCTGAAATCCTGACTTCCATAGAAGGAATATGGGAACTATGGAAATCAATTGTTACAGGTTTCCAACATTTTTCGAAATATCTTCTTTTGTGTTTAACAGAAAAAGAAACTCATAAAGGTTTGGAGAAAAAAACACACAAAACAAAACAAAAAAGAAAGGTTTTATTGAAGCTCGGTGCTTGCCAGTGTTGGGTTGCAGCTGGAAGGGCATCCGCTGCGTAAAACGTATGCTGGATAATTGGCGGTTCATTCCGCTGTGGCAACCCCATATTGATAAAGGGACTAAGCCGAAAAAGAAATGAATGAATGAAGCTCTGTACGAATGCAACCCTCAGCATGGGTCCAAGTAAACATCTATTCTGTGGGCAAATCAGCTTTATGACTTTATTAGCCAGGCAAATGTCTACAGTGGGAACTTAAATGGATAGTTCACGCAAAAATGTAGTCTTCCTTAAGTGCTTGAAAAAGTTTATGAGATTCTCTTTTTTCTTCTGTTAAACACAATAGAAGATATTTCGAAGAAAGCTGAAATCCTGACTTCCATAGAAGGAATATAGGAACTATGGAAATCAATTGTTACAGGTTTCCAACATTTTTCAAAACATCTTCTTTTGTGTTTAACAGAAAAAAAAACTCATAAAGGTTTGTGGGAAAAAAAAAAGTTTTTATTGAAGCTCTGTATTTTCCAGTGATAGGTAGCAGCTGGAAGGGCATCCACTGCATAAAACAAATGCTGGATAAGTTGGCGGTTCATTCCGCTGTGGCGACCCCAGATTAATAAAGAGACTAAGCTGAAAAGAAAATGAATGAATGAATGAAGCTCGGTAAGCTACAATAAGGATGCAACCCTCAGCATGGGTCCAAGTAAACATCTTCGGTATTCTGTGGGCAAATCAGCATTATGACTATATTAACAAGGCAAATGTCTACAGTGGGAACGTAAATGGATAGTTCACGCAAAAATTTAGTCTTCCTTAAGTGCTTGCAAACGTTTATGAGATTCTCTTTTTTCTTCTGTTAAACACAATAGAAGATATTTCGAGGGAAAGCTGAAATCCTGACTTCCATAGTAGGAATATAGATACTTTGGAAGTCAATGGTTACAGGTTTCCAACATTTTTTGAAATATTTTGTTTTTAACAGAAAAAGAAACTTATAAAGGTTTGGAGAAAGAAAAAAAAAGAAAGAAAGGTTTTATTGATGCTCTGTATTTCCCAGTGATGGGTTGCAGCTGGAAGGACATCCGCTGCGTAAAACATATGCCGGATAAGTGGGGGTTCATTCCGCTGTGGCGAACCCCAGATTAATAAAGGGACTAATTCGAAAAAAAAAATGAACAAATGAATGAAGCTCGGTAAGCTACAATAAGGATGCAACCCTCAGCATGGGTCCAAGTAATCATCTTCGGTATTCTGTGGGCAAATCAGCATTATGACTATATTAACAAGGCAAATGTCTACAGTGGGAACTTAAATGGATAGTTCACGCAAAAATTTACTCTCCCTCAAGTGCTTCCAAATCTTTATGAGTCTCTTTTTTCTTCTGTTAAACACAAAAGAAGGTATTTCGAGGGAAAGCTGAAATCCTGACTTTCAAAGTAGGAATATTGATACTATAGAACTCAATATTTACAGGTTTCCAACATTTTTTGAAATATCTTCTTTTGTGTTCAACAGAAAAAGAAACTCATAAAGGTTTGGAAAAAAAAAGGGTTAATTGAAGCTCTGTATTTCCCAGTGATGGGTTGCAGCTGAAAGGGCATCCACTGAGTAAAACATATGCTGGATAAGTTGCCGGTTCATTCCGCTGTGGCGAACCCCTGATTAATAAAGGGACTAATCCGAAAAAAAAAAATGAACGAATGAATGAAGCTCGGTAAACTACAATAAGGATGCAACGCTCAGCATGGGTCCAAGTAATCATCTTCGGTATTCTGCGGGCAAATCAGCATTATGACTATATTAACAAGGCAAATGTCTACAGTGGGAACTTAAATGGATAGTTCACGCAAAAATTTACTCATATGCTTGTAAACCTTTATCAGATTCTTTTTTGTTCTTCTGTTAAACACAAAAGAAGATATTTCCAAGAAAGCTGAAATCCTGACTTACATTAGGAATATAGACACTATGGAAGTCAATGGTTACAGGTTTCCAACATTTTTCGAAATATCTTCTTTTGTGATTAACAGAAACAGAAAGGTTTGGAACTACTTGAGAGTGAGCATGAACTATCCCTTTAAAAGTAATATGAGTCTAGACATTGTGCTCCAGCCATATCGAATACAACACAGTCACTCTTGCTGACCACTTGCGTTGTCCTGATGCATTATTGGTCCATTCAAAACACAATACAAAGAGAAAAAAAATTGCAGTGTCAGTAGTTTAGCAAAGAGGCGTTATACATGTTTGTGAGCTATTGGCTCCTGGGCTCATTGGTATTCAACACCACCAATTGCCCCAATTCATCTGCATCCTTCTCTTCCATGGCAACAGCAGGCGGGCTATCAGGAGGATCTTTGATATAGGTACATGGTGTTAAAAAGAAAAAAAAATCATGTCATTTAGGACTATAAAATATATCCTGCTGGGTCTTGCATTGTTAAGGGAGGTCTTTGTAAAAGTGGCTTCAAGCTTGTCGTCATTTGCATGTGGCCCGGCCTCCCTTTTTTCATTTCTTTTTGGTGGTTCCTTTTATATTACAATGTAACTGAATGAATAAATAAATAACAATTCTACAGAGAACTGTAACTATACAGTGTGTCAATGGTGCAAAGCTATTTATGTCCTATAAAAATAGCATGTTAAGAGTGATTAAAGTTTTTTTAAAAAGTCCAAATTTACAAAAATGAATAACTAAATAAATAAACCGTTTTTCCTTTTTCATTTTAAACACATTTTACGAACAAATTACAACAATTATGTCAGCCATTTTAATGTATTTTTAGTAGTTGAATACTATTTACATTATCTTAGCAAATATATATGTATACAGTTGAAGAAAATATTAGCCCCCCTGTTTATTTATTTTCCCCAATTTCTCTTTAACGGAGAGAAGATATTTAACACATTTCTAAGCATTCATTCATTCATTCATTTTTTTTTTCATCTTAGTCCCTTTATCAATCTGGGGTCGCCACAGCGGAATGAACCGCCAACTTACCAGCATATGTTTTACGCAGCGGATGCTCTTCCAGCTGCAATCCATCACTGGGAAACACCCATGCACTCTCATTCACACACATACACTACGGCCAATTTTAGCTTACCCAATTCACCTGTACTGCATGTATTTGGACTTGTGGGGGAAACCCACGCGAACGCATGCAGAACATGCAAACTCCACACAAAAACGCCAACTGACCCAGCCGAGGCTCGAACCAGCAACTTTCTTGCTGTGAAACGACAGCACTACCTACTGCGCCACCACGTTACCCATTTCTAAACATAATAGTTTTAATAACTGATCTCTAATAACTGATTTATTTAATATTTGCCATGATGACAGTAAATAATATTTGAGTAGATATTTTTCAAGACACTTCTATACAGCTTAAAGTGACATTTAAACTAGGCTTAACTAGGTTAATTAGATTAACTAAGCAGGTTAGGGTAATTAGGAAAGTTATTGTATAATGATTGTGTATTGTATAATGATCGGAAAAATATATAGCTTAAAGGGGCTAATAATTTTTTTTACCTTAAAATGGGTTTTAATAAATTAAAAACAGCTTTTATTGTAGCCAAAATAAAATAAATAAGACTTTCTCCAGAAGAAAAAATATTATCAGACATACTGTAAAAACTCCTTTGCTCTGTTAAACATAATTTGGGAAATATGTAAATTAAATCAGTTATTAAAATGAGCTATTAAAACTATTTTGTTTAGAAATGTGTTGAAAAAAAATCTTCTTTTTGTTAAACAGAAATTGGGGAGAAAAATAAACGGGGGGGTTAATAATTCAGGGGGGCTAATAATTCTGACTTTAACTGTATATATATGGTTATATATGCTCTGTGAAAAAAATCTGCAGCTGGGGTGCTGGAAAAAAAAACGTAAAATAACGGCCGTTAAATTACAGAAACTTACTGTAAAATAACAGAAGTTGAATTACAGAAATTTACCAGAAATTTAAATTTAAAGGTGCTGTATGTAAGTTTTTGATTCTTCTAAAGCATAAAAATACCATAATATGTTTGCAGATATTTAAGAAACATCCCAAGTGAACATACTTGTTTAACTGAAAAACAATGCTGAAGTCAGATATTCTGCTTTGAAAATGGTTTTTTCCGTGCCGGAACGCTGTCTTTGTTTAGGTAAAGTTAACCTGCAGAATGCCAGTTTAACCAATTATAATTCAGCACTCCGGGTTGCCTTGTTGGAAAACAGCGTATTTCATTCATTCATTCAGAAAGGCTCTGAAAGCGTGCGCCCATGACCGAAATGGACAGTATCAGACGTCGAAATGAGACAGATTCAGTTCCACATGAGGTTATTAATTAGCAAATGATATAAATATTACTAACGTAAACATTAGGTGAGCAGGTTACATTGTAATCTCGTGTCCTAGCAACACGCAAACAGCAGTTTGACTCTTTGCACCAGACGAAACACGACAAAAATGTAAATACAGCCTTTCGGAAGCACAGAATAAGCACTCACTCACGAAACGGTAAGGTTTAGAATCCATTCAAACTCACATTGTTAGCATTTAGCACTGAATAAAACACACGAGGCTTACCTGAGGTGCACTGTCATAGGTTTCACATGTTGAGCTGTGAGAAATAGAAATCGTTTCTAATATCTCAATTCGAGGTGTTGGTTAGAACTAAAACTCCTTTTAATATGGAACATAATTCCTTCTATCGCGTGTCGTTGATTTTATTTCGAACACGGTGTAAATCACTCGCTCCTCTACTCAATCTCTGGCATCCCACGCGTGTGTTTATTTTGATCTAGGAGTGCAATACCCAGTTCAACCACAGTTCATACTGCACCTTTAAGGAAATTTCTGTAATTTAATGTTTGTTATTTTACGGTAATTTTTTGTAATTTAACAGGCATTATTTTGCGTTTTTTTCCGCCACCCCAGCTGCTGGAAATAAACTATAAAGTTACTGATTTTTTTTTACAGTGTATACATAAAAATAACATAAATAAATCTAGTTATTGCAGTTGTACAACAGCAATACAGCAATTGAAAGAACTTTATACTATATACTGACTTACATACCAAACGGGATGTAAATAAAATAGGTATCAAAACTGTTGACCCTGCTAAACTAACAATGAAAAACCTATCAATACCAGAGTATTTCACCGACTGTCAAGTCCAGCGAATTAAAGAAAAAGTCACTCTGCATATTTCTGAGGTCTTTGTGTTTTTCAATGCTGTTAAGTGGCACAAGCGAGACCAACAACCTCCACACTGACTCACACATGTAAATCAACCTTTACACTTAATTAAGCACAATGGGCCACATCAAGGTCATGAATTCTTCCTTTATAGTCGCCTATTGACGAAGCATCAACTGCACCGCCAGCGTCTGGCTTTCACACCCTGCTTCATATCTGAAAACCCTCGAGGGGACACTAAAAATGCAAGGACAACCAGGAATAAAAAGGCCTTTATGACACTTGTGCTGTATGGTTTTGAGTTCACAAGCTATGGGTATTCATTAGCGAGATATACGGTAAGATAATTCCACCCCGGAATCTATCTGCTTCTCTTAAATCGCTCACACTGACAGAAATTAGTGCTTATGTGCCGTGTTCGAAATCTCATTTAACTGCACTGGAAAAGAAAGACCCGGGGTAAAGGGTTTGCTGACTTTTACAGGGACCAGAATATTCTACTTTTCGGGTAACATGCTGTTAATTGTCCATAACCATCAGATAGCCTAATAAACCCATTCCTTCTAATCAAACAAGACTGCAGTCCTTCTCTATTAAACACTAGCATGAGTCATCAACAAGTCCAGTAGAAATGAAAATCAAGTGGAAAACAGAGTTACCGCATATCCGTAGGGAATTACAGATTCCTTACAGGGAGTGCAGAATTATTATGCAAGTTGTATTTTTGAGGATTAATTTTATTATTGAACAACAACCATGTTCTCAATGAACCCAAAAAACTCATTAATATCAAAACTGAATATTTTTAGAAGTAGTTTTTAGTTTGTTTTTAGTTTTAGCTATTTTAGGAGGATATCTGTGTGTGCAGGTGACTATTACTGTGCAGAATTATTAGACAACTTAACAAAAAACAAATATATACCCATTTCAATTATTTATTTTCACCAGTGAAACCAATATAACATCTCAACATTCACAAATATACATTTCTGACATTTAAAAACAAAACAAAAACAAATCAGTGACCAATATAGCCACCTTTCTTTGCAAGGACACTCAAAAGCCTGCCATCCATGGTGAACGGATCAAAACACTGACAGAATCCATCAACATTGCGTGCAGCAGCAACCACAGCCTCCCAGACACTGTTCAGAGAGGTGTACTGTTTTCCCTCCTTGTAAATCTCACATTTGATGATGGATCACAGGTTCTCTATGGGGTTCGGATCAGGTGAACAAGGAGGCCATGTCAATTGTTTTTCTTCTTTTAGACTCTTTCTTGCCAGCCACGCTGTGGAGTACTTGGACGCGTGTGATGGAGCATTGTCCTGCATGAAAATCATGTTTTTCTTGAAGAATGCAGACTTCTGGCAGAAACTGGCAGTAGGACTGGGAGTTGAGCTTGACTTCATCCTCAATGAAACTGGAAACCAGCCTGGAAATGGCCAAAACCCCTCTAAAACCAGACTGGTCGACCAGCTAAAACCAGCCAACCAGCTTAGGCTGGTTTAAGCTGGATTTTTCAGCAGGGTAAGCAAACTAGCATGATTAGTTTTATTTATATCAAGTTTAGGATTAGAGCAAGTCTGTTGGTTGAAAATCAAACACTAAAATGTTTAAATAAATTAATGAATTAAATAGCATAAAGAAACTGCTTACACATGTTAAAGATCACTCAGAAGACATTTGTAACACATACTGTAGCTGTACACCAGGGGTGCTCAATCCTGTTCCAGGAGATCTACCTTCCTGCATAGTTCAGCTCCAACCCTGATCAAACACACCTGAACCAATTAATTAGGACCTGAACAGCACTTGATAATTACAGGCAGGTGTGTTTGATATGGGTTGCAACAGAAATCTGCAGGAAGGTAGATCTCCAGGAACAGGATTGAGCACCCCTGCTGTACACTATCTGGCATCAACACACAGTGCCCTTAAGTCATTAAGGGATATTCATTCATTCATTTTCCTTTGGTTTAGTCTCTATTGCAGAGATCGCCACAGCGAAATGAACCGCCAACTATTCTGGCATATGCTTTTTATGCAGCGGATGCCCTTCCAGCTGCAACCCAGTCTGGGAAACACCCATACACACACTCATACACTACGGCCTATTTAGTTTATTCAGTTCACCCATAGTGCATGTCTTTGGACTGTAGGGGAAACTGGAACACAGGGAGAACATGCAAACTCCACATAGAAATGCCAACTGGCCCAGCCGGGACTCGAACCAGTGACTTTTTGCTGCGAGGCGACAGTGCTAACCACTGAGCCATTGTGCTGCCCACATTAAAGAAATAGATCACATAAATATAATAATAATAATAATAAATAATAAAATTACCTCCTCATTTACTCTCCCTCATGTGGTTTCTCTTTTTTTCTCTTGAACACAAAAGAAGATATTTCGAAGAATGCTGGAACCCATTAACTTCATTTTGTTTTATTATTGAGGTCAGTGGGTCCCAGCATCCAGCATTTTTCAAAATATCTTATTTTGTGTTCAGCGGAAGAAAGAATTTAGCAATTTTACATCATTTAATTTGCATTCGCTTATAATATTTATTTATTTTAGTATATATGTATTTTATGTATATTTGTATATAATAATTTATTCAGTAATATTTTAATATGCGGCAACCCGGTGGTGCAGTAGGTAGTGCTGTCGCCTCACAGCAAGAAGGTTGCTGGTTCGAGCCTCGGCTGGGTCAGTTGGCGTTTCTGTGTGAAGTTTGCATGTTCTCCCTGCGTTCGCGTGGGTTTCCTCCGGTTTCCCCCACAGTCCAAAGACATGCGGTACGGGAGAATTGGGTGGGCTAAAATTGTCCGTAGTGTATGAGTATGAATGAGTGTGTGTGGATGTTTCCCAGAGATGGGCTGCAGCTGGAAGGGCATCCGCTACGTAAAACATATGCTGGATAAGTTGGTGGTTCATTCCGCTGTGATGACCCCAGATTAATAAAGACACTAAGCCGAAAAGAAAATGAATGAATGAATATTTTAATAAGCACAGTCCTGGTCTTTCAGAAAACTCAACTACTTAGTAAATAAAAAAATATCTTCTTTTGTGTTTTACTATTGAAGTCAGTGGGTCCCAGCAACCAGCATTTTTCTAAATATCTTATTTTGTGTTCAACAGAAGAAAGAATTTAGCAATTTTACATCATTTAATTTGCATTCGTTTATAATATTCATTTATTTTAGTATATATGTATTTTATGTATATTTGTATATATTCATTTATTTAGTAATATCTTAATTTGCGGCAACGCAGTGGCGCAGTAGGTAGTGCTGTCGCCTCACAGCAAGAAGGTTGCTGGTTTGAGCCTCGGCTGGGTCAGTTGGCGTTTCTGTGTGGAGTTTGCATGTTCTCCCTGCGTTCGCGTGGGTTTCCTCCGGTTTCCCCCACAGTCCAAAGACATGCGGTACGGGTGAATTGGACAGGCTAAAATTGTCCGTAGTGTATGAGTATGAACGAGTGTGTGTGGATGTTACCCAGAGATGGGCTGCAGCTGGAAGGGCATCCACTACGTAAAACATATGCTGGATAAGTTGGTGGTTCATTCCGCTGTGGTGACCCCAGATTAATAAAGACACTAAGCCGAAAAGAAAATGAATGAATGAATATTTTAATAAGCAAAGTCCTGGTCTTTCAGAAAACTCAACTACTTAGTAAATAAAAAATATCTTCTTTTGTGTTTTACTATTGAAGTCAGTGGGTCCCAGCAACCAGCATTTTTCTAAATATCTTATTTTGTGTTCAACAGAAGAAAGAATTTAGCAATTTTGCATCATTTAATTTGCATTCGTTTACAATATTCATTAATTTTAGTATATATGTATTTTATGTATATTTGTATATATTCATTTATTCAGTAATATTTTAATATGCGGCCAACGCGATGGTGCAGTAGGTAGTGCTGTCGCCTCACAGCAAGAAGGTTGCTGGTTCGAGCCTCGGCTGGGTCAGTTGGCGTTTCTGTGTGGAGTTTGCATGTTCTCCCTGCGTTCGCGTGGGTTTCCTCCGGTTTCCCTCACAGTCCAAAGACATGCGGTACGGGTGAATTGGGTAGGCTAAAATTGTCTGTAGTGTATGAGTGTGAATGAGAGTGTGTGGATGTTTCCCAGAGATGGGTTGCAGCTGGAGGGGCATCCGCTACGTAAAACATATGCTGGATAAGTTGGTGGTTCATTCCGCAGTGATGACCCCAGATTAATAAAGACACTAAGCCGAAAAGAAAATGAATGAATGGATATTTTAATAAGCACAGTCCTGGTCTTTCAGAAAACTCAACTACTTTTAGTAAATAAAAAATATCTTCTTTTGTGTTTTACTATTGAAGTCAGTGTGTCCCAGCAACCAGCATTTTTCTAAATATCTTATTTTGTGTTCAACAGAAGAAATAATTTAGCAATTTTGCATCATTTAATTTGCATTCGTTTACAATATTCATTTATTTTAGTATATATGTATTTTATGTATATTTGTATATATTAATTTATTCAGTTATATTTTAATATGCGGCCAACGTGATGGTGCAGTAGGTAGTGCTGTCGCCTCACAGCAAGAAGGTTGCTGGTTTGAGCCTCGGCTGGGTCAGTTGGCGTTTCTGTGTGGAGTTTGCATGTTCTCCCTGCGTTCGCGTGGGTTTCCTCCGGTTTCCCTCACAGTCCAAAGACATGCGGTACGGGTGAATTGGGTGGGCTAAAATTGTCCATAGTGTATGAGTATGAATGAGTGTGTGTGGACGTTGCCCAGAGATGGGTTGCAGCTGGATGGGCATCCGCTACGAAAAACATATGCTGGATAAGTTGGTGGTTCATTCCGCTGTGGTGACCCCAGATTAATAAAGACACTAAGCCGAAAAGAAAATGAATGAATGAATATTTTAATTAGCACAGTCCTGGTTTTTCAGAAAACTCAACTACTTAGTAAATAAAAAATATCTTCTTTTGTGTTTTACTATTGAAGTCAGTGGGTCCCAGCAACCAGCATTTTTCTAAATATCTTATTTTGTGTTCAGCAGAAGAAAGAATTTAGAATTTAAACAATTTTACATAAATTAATTTGCATTCATTTATAATATTCATTTATCTTTGTTTTATTATGTACACTCCCGGTCTTTCAGAGAACTCAGCTGCTTAGTAAATATAAAAGTAAACTCCGGTTAAAGCTTGAAGCTTTCTGGATCTACTTTTAATACTCTTGTCCTTGAGGTTCACAGAGTGTGCTTTAGAAACAGCAGGCACCTCCTCCGGTACAAAATAAGATGTTTCCAAAAGACTTTCAAGGCTAACATATGTAAACAAATGAATGTGAGAAAAAATAAAGAAATAAATAAAATACACGCTCTATTGCTGTTCTGACCCATTCCTGTATGAATTTCTGACCTGTAAGATGCAGCATTTAACATGCGGTCAGCTTGTTTAGCGCTATTTGTCACACTGTGTTCATGGCTCATGAAATGTAATATTCATGCAGCTCTCTGTGACACTATTGATACTTATTGCTGCAGGAAACTCAAGTAGAGTTACTGTCACAATGTAAACGACTCTCATTTTCGGTGTTTTATATATTAATGTAAGTGAAATAATCTCTATAAATCATACTTTGTCTATAATTGCTAGCTTGTTCCCAAGCCAAACAAACAAATGAATTATAGAAAAGAACTTTTTAAACAGAAAGTGTAATGGTAATTTAAAGATATAGATAATAAAGTGACAGTTAAAAAAGTGGTTCCAAACATTTATGAGTTTGCTTCTTCTGATGAACATTAAGTAATTTATTTTGAAGAAAGCTTAAAGGGTCACGAAACACCAAAACACATTTTGTGAGATCTTGACAATCATATATACAGTAGAAACCAGAAGTTTACAAACACTCTAAAAAAAGGAACATAACCATTTTTTTTTAAAATGTCTGATGAAAACGTTTACTTTTTTAGGTCCGTTAGGATTACCTTGCTGTACCAACGCTATCTCACGGCAATTCGTAACTTTTTGATTAGTGGCTAATTCGTATGAATTCGTACGATCTAATTCGTACATATTAGTACGATTTGCCCATCACCCAATGACGGTTGGGGTTAGGGGTGGGGTTAGGTGCCACGCCTCCTTTTTAAAATCGTACAATTTCGTACGACTGAACTCGTACGAATTCGTACGAATTAACCACTAAACTGACAAAACGTAAAATACTTACGTTTCCTCGTGAGATCAGGCTGGCTGTACATGTGTTGTATATCTGTACTGTAAAATACAGTAATTTTCACAATGCAACTTTGAAATACAGTAAAATACTGGATATACAAATATTACATTCATTTTCTTTTCAGCTTAGTCCCTTTATTAATCTGGGGTCGCCACAGCGGTATGAACCGCCAACTTATCCAGCATATGTTTTATGCAGCGGATGCCCTTCCAGCTGCAACCCATCACTGGAAAACATACACACTCATTCACACACATACACTACGGACAATTTAGCCTACCCAATTCACCTAAACCGCAAGTCTTTGGGCTTGTGGGGGAAACCGGAGCACGCGGAGGAAAGTCACGCCAACACGAGGAGAACATGCAAACTCCACACAGAAATGCCAACTGACCCAGCCGAGGCTCGAACCAGCGACCTTCTTGCTGTAAGGCGATCATGCTATCCGCTGCGTCACCGTGATGCCCCAAATATTACATATTACAGTTAAATACTGTGTAATTTACAAAAATCATTACCAGTGTATTATTATTATTATTATTTTATATTTATTTATGCATGCATTATGTATTTATGTATTTAGGTAATTATTTATTTCTATTATTATTATTATTATTATTATTATTATTATTATTATTATTATTATTATTATTTTATATTTATTTATGTATATATTATGTATTTATGTATTTAGGTATTTATTATTATTATTATTATTATTATTATTATTATTATTATTATTATTATTATTTTATATTTATTTATGTATGTATTATGTATTTATTTATTTATTTATTATTATTATTATTATTATTATTATTATTATTATTATTATTATTATTATTATTATTATTATTATTAAAAGGTAAAGTAAGGTAAGTTAAAGGTTCTAACTTTTGAACCACTTTTCAGTCAAATTGCAGGCACCGAGACTCTTTAGCACACATCCCCCGCTGTAGTCCAGCTGAAAGGCTGAGTGTGTTTGAAAATGTGTCTGAGGCTGTCTGAGAAATATCAGAATGTAGTCAGTCACTCAGACTGGAGAGACAAGACGCAGATGGCCCTGAATGCTTGAGGTGCTCCAGCAGAAAGAAAACTGACTGAATAAAAGACTGAACATGAGCCATTTCCAACGTATTACATATACTCTGGTGTGGGATGCTGTGTAAACCGGGGAGTTTTTCCACATTAAAATGTTATATTCAACGCTCATTATTTGAGGAAAGATTGCGTAAATCATTCAGACGCAGGCCAGATTCAAGGTGTTTCTTCTAAAACGCTATTTCATAACTCTGCAGTGGAATGTGAGCACTGATTTTAGGTTTATGCTAAACAATACAGGACATATTTAACTTTTTTTTTGTATATATATATATATATATATATATATATATATATATATATATATATATATATATATATATATATATATATATTTTTTTTTTTTTTTTTTTTTTTTTTTTTTTTTGAAAATAGTATTTCCATCAAAAAAACAAAACAATTTAATTATTTTCAGTCCTTTTTTTCAGTCATTTTAGTTACTTTCGCTAAATAAGTAAATATTAATAAGTGATATTGATACTGTATATATATATATATATATATTTATAGTTGAAGTCAGAATTACTCGCCCCCCTGAATTATTAGCCCCCCTGTTTATTTTTTTCCCAATTTCTGTTTAACGGAGAGAAGTTTTTTCAACCCATTTATAAACATAATAGTTTAATAACTCATCTTTAATAACTGATTTATTTTATCTTTGTCATGATGACAGTAAATAATATTTTACTAGATATTTTTCAAGACACTTCTATACAGCTTAAAGTGACATTTAAAGGCTTAACTAGGTTAATTAGGTTAACTAGGCAGGTTAGGGTAATTAGTCAAGTTATTGTATAATGATGGTTTGTGCTGTAGACTATCGAAAAATATATAGCTTAAAGGGGCTAATAATATTGACCTTGAAATGGTTTTTAAAAAATTAAAAACTGCTTTTATTCTAGCCGAAATAAAACAAATAATACTTTCTCCAGAAGAAAAAATATTATCAGACATACTGTGAAAATTTCCTTGCTCTGTTAACCATCATTTGGGAAATATTTAAAAAAGAAAAAAAAATAATAATTCTAATAATTCTGACTTCAACTGTATATAATAAGAACTATATCACTATTTCTTTAAAAATAGTTTAAATAGTTAATAAGTTTTCCTCTGCATGTGATAAAGTTATGATTGTGATTATGGCAGTTGTTTGACAATTTAATAAGCTCTGTAGATGATGGAAACATGTTTGATAACCAGTGCTTATAACTCCTATTTATATTCATATTCATTTAATCTGATAGTTCATCCAAAAATCTAAATGATATCATCATTTACTGACCCTTCACTTTTCCCAAACCACTTTTAGATTTTCTTTTCTTTTTGTTGAACTCAAAAGAAGATATTTTGAAGAATGTTGGAAACATGTAGGCATTGACATCCATTCATTCATTCATTTATTTTCTTTTTGGCTTAATCCCTTTATTAATCTGGGATTGCCATTGCGAAATAAACCGCCAACTTATCCAGCATATGTTTTACTTCCAGCTGCAACCCATCACTGTGAAACACCCATACGTTCTCATTTACACACATACCCTACGGACAATTTTAGCTTACCCAATTCACCTATACCACATGTCTTTAGACTGTGGGGGAAACCGAAGCACCCTGAGGAAAACTCACGCGAACACGGGGAGAACATGCAAACTCCACACAGAAATGCCAACTGACCCAGCTGAGGCTCAAACCAGCGACCTTCTTGCTGTGAGGCAACAGCGCTACCCACTGCGCCACTGCACCGCCACATTGACATCCATAAAAGTAAAAACAACTACTATGGAAGTCAATGGTTACAGGTTTCCAGATTTCTTTAATACATCTTCTGTTTGCTCTTCAGTGTTTGGATTTTCAGCAGTGAAAATGAAACCACACTAAACTGAACTGACCTAAACTGAATTTCGACTCTGAAAACTGGATTGAAACATTCAATTTATTAGAACTTCTCTGTTAAGTTTCTTTGACACAATCTACATTGTAAAAGTGCTATAGAAATAAAGATGAATTGAATTGAATTTTGTTCAAATTAAAACTGTTTTGATGTGAAAATACAAATTTTGAATGAATGAAAATACTAATTTTGTGGTGAACTATCCCTTTGAATTTGCACTTATGTTAATGAGGAACACAAAACTCAAATAGCAGCATCAACATTCAGCAAAGGGCTCAGTTCCAAGGCGCAAAGTAAAAACATAATGACAACAGCTTTACGACCTTTAGATTAATCTTGTTCTAGGGAATGTTTCTTTGTCTGGGTGTCTACCTCAAAGCATTTTTTAAAAACTACCACAGGATACAGCTCATTTAGTAGGACTAGCGAGAACAAACCTCCCTGTGAGTAACAGAATCTGCTGCACATTTTCAGCCATCGATCTTCGAGATGACATCACTGATACACTCTCCGCTGAAGAACGACTGCAACATCTGCTGTGACGGCCACACAAATGGGAACTGTCCTAATTTATATAGCGGGAAACATAGGAATGCGCGAGCCCTCTTGTGATAACAACTGTTCAAATGAAGCGATTTAAAAGCCACTCTTTAGTTTGTGTTTAGTTGCTGGAAGACGAAAATTAAAACATCATTTAGTCACATGTAATCATTTTTACACTTTGAAATTTTTCAACTACGAGCAGCATGAACATTATTTTAAACATCTTATTTTGTGTTCTACAGAAACAAAATGTGAAGCAGTGTTAATTTTGCCAACAAAAATAGGGGTGAATATTTTTTTTGTTGCCTATAGCTTGACACACAAAAACATGACTAATAATGCACTTGTAATTCTATTGAAAACTACTAACATGGACTGTCTGATTTGTTCATCTAATAATGAACAGCACATTATTGTTGATAAAAAAGACAAGACTAAAATCGTCGTCAAAAGGATAAAAATCATTCATTTATTCATTTTCTTTTCAGCTTAGTCCCTTTATTAATCTGGGGTCGCCACAGCGGAATGAACCGCCAACTTATCCAGCATATGTTTTACACAGCGGATGCCCTTCCAGCTGCAACCCATCTCTGGGAAACATCCATACACACTCAGTCCAGGATAAAAATCAACCAACATTATTTTTGTAAAAACCCACTGCACTATGTTATTCATTGATTAGATGAGCCAGTCCAATCTTGCGAGGAACAATATTCACTCACCGGCCACTTTATTAGGTACACCTGTCCAACGCCTCCTTAACGCTAATTTCTAATCAGACTGGTTCGAGCTGATAGAAAGGCAACAGTAACTCAAATAAGCCCTCGTTACAACCGAGGTATGCGGAAGAGCATCTCTGAACATACAACACGTCCAACCTTGAGGCAGATGGGCTACAGCAGCAGAAGACCACACAGGGTGCCACTCCTGTCAGCTAAGAACAGGAAACTCAGGCTAAAATTCGCACAAGCTCAGCAAAACTGGACAATAGAAGATTGGATAAACGTTGTCTGGTCTGATGAGTCTTGATTTCTGCTGCGACATTGGGATAGTAGGGGCAGAATTTGGCATCAACAACATGAAAGCATGGATCCATCCTGTCTTGTATTAATGGCTCAGGCTGGTGGTGATGGTGTAATGGTGTGGGGGATATTTTCTTGGCACACTTTGGGCCCATTAGTACCAGTTGAGCATCGTGTCAACAAGGGCTGGGTGATATGGGCGATATCGCAGTATTTTTAGGAGGAATGACAGTATACGATGTATTTCCGTTTTTTCCCCATAAATGGCTACATGAAAGTCAAAGGCTTTATTAAAACTTTATTAAACAGTTTTTGAGCAAAATATAATTTAAACACAGGGGTTTCCCTCCCTGTTAATATCATTGTTATAATTAGCATTCCTATATTGTTATTTGTTGAAAGAGTAGCTAACAGCGAGATATTAAAATAGAAAAAGAAATGTTTGGTAGACAAATCCTCGTCCTCCAAACACGTCCTCCAGTTAAGGGGCTAAAATGTATAAACCATTCATTCATTCATTTTCTTGTCGGCTTTGTCCCTTGCGGGGTCGCCACAGCGGAATGAACCGCCAACTTATCCAGCACGATTTTACACAGCGGATGCCCTTCCAGCCGCAACCCATCTCTGGGAACTTCCACACACACATTCACACTCATACACTATGGACAATTTAGCCTACCCAATTCACCTGTACTGCATGTCTTTGGAATGTGGGGGAAACCGGAGCACCCGGAGGAAACCCACGCGAACCCAGGGAGAACATGCAAACTCCACACAGAAACGCCAACTGACCCAGCCCAGCCGAGGTTCGAACCTGCGACTCAGCGACGTTCTTGCTGTGAGGCAACAGCACTACCTACTGCGCCACTGGGTTGCCCATGTATAAACCAATTAAACAGAATAAATAAATAAATACAATGTTTAGAATATAATCGGAATTGAAGTCAATATGCAATAACAGACCAGAACGGAGAGCTAAATGTGTTATAACGTAAATGTAAAGAAGAGACCGTCGTGTAATAAATAATGTGAATATAAGGTGGTTTCACTTTCAAAATGTGGTATAAATTAGTCCAATTTTGGCAATTTTAATTATTTTGAACACATTCAGGTGCTGCTTGTCAATTTGACAAGGCTTCTATGTTCATTATTGTTGTCAATTGCAGGAGAAATGATCGATAAAAGGTTTCTGATAAACCGCTGTGACAGCTGCAGGTGCTGTGTGACATGCATGCACGCGAGGGGGAGTCAGATTTGTCCGGGAAATCAGATTTCGATACAACACCGGCACTGCATGTTCCTCCATGTCGCGTGTAGTTATGGATCGTTCTTAAACGATTCGTTAATTTGTAACAAATCTTTTGTATGACTCATTGTATGAATCAATTATTTGCGCATGCGCTCATTTGTGCAAGTGGAGCTCAAGTGCTTCCTTGGAGTGCTCTGTTTTGCGCAGAATGCGCACGTGTGGCCCCAAAACTATATCGATATGAAAGATATTCGATAATCCCGCATGGCGTTGGGAAATCATATCGATATATCCCCAGAACTCCATATACCGCCCAGCCCTAGTATCAACGCCCTCTCAGACTGGTTTCTTGAATATGACAATGAGTTCACTGTACTCAAATGGCCTCCACAGTCATCGGAACTTAATTCAATAGAGCACCTTTGGAATGTGGTGGAGATTCACATCATGGATGTCCAGCCGACAAATTTGCAGCAACTGCATGATGCTATCATGTCATTATATAGGCCAAAATTTCTAAGGAATATTTCCAGTACCTTGTTGAATCTATGCCACGAAGGATTAAACAAATTCTGAAAGCAAAAGGAGCTACTAGTAAGTTGTACCTAATAAAGTGGCCGGTGAGTGTATTACGTAATGTCAAAAAAGTGGCTAATTCGTACACATTCATATGATTTAATTTGTATGAAAACACACAATTTTTAAAGTAAGGAGTGACCCCTAAACCTACACCTCATTGTAAATCATCAGCAAATCATACTAAAATGTACAAATGTGACCATACCAATTAATATGAATCAAAAAGTAACAGTTCGATCTGCCGTGTTCCTGTTTGTGTCAAGCTATTTTCAATGATGAAATGAACACCGATGTGAAGTTTGCACAAAGTTTGAAATGGCATGAAGGCGACATCATTTTTATTCTGTGCTAAATTATCTATGTAATTGCTACAATGGCTTTAGTTCAAGTAAATGAAAGCAGGACCTGTCCTCTAAACAAGTTGATGTGGGCAAAACAGAAGTCTATGTGATCAGCGTCACCACTCGCACTGCCATCTTGATTTCAGACTTCTAAATCAGCGATGGCGATCAGAGATCGAGAACTAAAACAGAAGAAAGGAGATGAGTAACAGTGATGCATCTATTTCATCTTTGTTTTCAAAGATCCGAGACTGGAACGTCTCTGAGGCAAATCCGCAACCCCATCTCTCGGCTCCATCCCTCGGTCTGATTGAATCTTTCAGACTCGAAACAAAAACAAGAGAAGTGAAACAAAGATGCTTATAATGGGGGCCTGTATCTCCTCACGATATCACCCCCTCAAGATCTCCTAAACAAGCAGATTACAGAGAAGCAGTCCCGAACGCCAGAGAGCCGAATCGTAAATATTCCAGAGCACAATTCTGTTTAGATTTGATATGTGCTTTAACAAGAAGATAAGGTGTAAGGTCTGACTTCAGTGGGTCTGCTGTGACCTCCTGCTGCTCTAGCCATCATTTCACCAAGCAGCTTGACACCAAACAAGATAAAAGAGAGCCAGAGACACAGACACAACACGCACAGACTCATGTGGGCTACATCCACGGAAAACCTGCAAACACTCAGGAACCTGTAATCAGAGATGGCCTTCATCACTGTCAATTTAGCCAATGCATAGTTGTCCTCTCAGCTGAAACTGTCCCTGAGAAGATCGGGCTTTTTCTCTCTCTAATGTCATCAGTGTCAAGGAAGCAACTTTCAAACTGCGGCTCCTGAAGTACTTCAACTTACACTCAAGCTCCTGAGGAAAACTTGTCTGCTACTGCAAGGTAGTGATGTCAATCAGATGATATTTAAAAATATACATTTACATTGGTTTTGATCTAATCAATGCATAAACAATTCATTTTTTTGTGGCTATCAACAAAGAACACATGTTTGTTTCGAAAAACTTGAGACGCAGAACTCAGAAATTATAAAAAAGTGCCTATCCGCCATATTACCGTCAAATAAAACTTGCTATTGTAAACAGAAGAACACAATGCTTGCCCCGCCTTCAAGTACTTCTGATTGGTCCACTGCTTTGGAACTGACATTGATAAGCAGTGTGGCATGCGAAAAGTTGAAATTCCACATGAACCGGAAGTTGCGACCATTTTAGTTTTCCGTATTGTGACGCAATTCCTAGAGAAACAGAATTTTAAATGACAAAACAGTGGGCGTGGCTTGTTTTTTCTACTGCGAGATGATTGGATGTAATAAAGTAGGCATTTCATTCAGAAAGATTGAGAAAAAAGTTTGGGGAGAGTTATTACAACCTAACAGACACCTCATTCTCACAATTTATGTGTGTTGTCAAAACTGGCAGTTGGAGGGGCGTAGTTAAATATGTTAGCCACGCCCAATTCTTAAGATATACGTAATCTGACAATTTAACTGAAAAAAGCAACATAGGTTCATTTTGAAAACCTAGCCTTACATACATTTCTGAAGATCGCGAATTATGTAGCCAGAAGTACGTATGGCTGCATTTCGTTTTTAAAGCGAATGCTACGGAGCGGTATGACACTGTACGTTTTCGCGCTGATAAGCTGACCGCTTACCTCCGTATGGAAGGCTTTCCTGCTGTTACCATTTTTGTCCAGTTAGCTCGCCATGTATGCCGGTGGACTTGAGACCCAGAGAGGAGTTGACCACGAACGGTTCCAGAAAGCGGGTAAGACAAAAACAGAATCCAAAAAAATAAAATAAACAAATAAATAACAGGGTGAGAATGTGGTAAAATCCGAAAAAGTGGTAAAAATCAGGCGAGGCCTTTTCTTGTTCTGGATTGTTTTTTAAAACTGTCCGTTGGGTTTAGGGAAGTGGGTGTTTGGGTCAATCGGTGCTTTTGAAAACACTATTGGTTGGGTTTAGGGAAGGAGGAGGTTGGGTCAGATGATCGGTCAGTCAGTCAGTCATTCAGTCAGTCAAACAGTCAGTGGCCTCTGGTGGATTTACGCAAGAACAGCCGGCACGAATCGCACTCGCAAGAGAAATTTGAGATCTCAAAAAGCATATTCAGCAGACTCTGGTGGATTCGCGAAAACAAAAACTGCAAAAAAACGTAGTTCCTGGGTCGTATTTGGCGCTCTCCAGAAATGTATATAGAGGTACATTTTCAAAATCAGCCTGGGTTGAAAAAAACAAGAAGTGCAATTTTAGATCTATTAAATATTAGAAGGGCAAACATTTTTTGTCTTAATGACATGCACAGATGAATTGTTGACCACAAAACTTTACTTTACATGACATGGAAAAAAAAAGTAGCTTTTGTGTTCAAAAGATGTAATAGTCATGCACGTCCAGTGAATGCATGTTTACATTTTAAATCAATGGAAAAGTAATGCATTGGAATGAAAAAAATGCATTCTGTGTGCTCCTAAGTTATGTTTGTTGTATTTCTGACTTGAATAAAAGTCAATAAATTAGATTAGAGATGTCCAAAGTAGGGCCCGTGGGCCAAAGTTGTCCCATTGTAACCTTTGATTTTGCCCACCATCCCATCTGAGAGGAGAGTCAGAAAGATGAAGAGAGTTGGGGCGAATGCCTTTAACACAGAGATTGTCATTTCTAAATTAATGTAACCTTTTTTTTGTTTGTTTGTTTTATTCATGAGCTACAAAAAAGCAAACTGCAATTAAATGTTTAAATTAATCTGATTTTTAAAATGGTGCAGTAAATAATGTCACTCAACGGACTATGCAGAGGACTATGCGGAAGACATCAGTGAGCAAATCAAGGCAAATACCAGTGTAACTACATTCTGTTACAAATGAGATTGTTTTTGTTTTTACTGTAATAAGTTCATTATAAAATGTAAAAAAAAAATAGGCTGTATTAGTTAATATAAAGCAATGATTTCTAGTTATTTTTAAATACTGTTAAATAAATGAGGAAATTATCCATGGCAAGTATATTTACCTTCGTCCCACTAGCCTCAATCAAGTTTGGGTTTTGGCCCTTCATAAGAAAACGTTTGGGCAACCCCTGAATTACATGGTACCACATGAAGTTTAGGTTTATTTAGGTTATCTTGCGCGAAAAAATAAGGATGATATATTTGAAATAATAAAACGGTCATTACCAAACTGTTAAAGTGCTAAAGTTATTCAGTATATGTTCATGTTATACTTAAGATAAAATGTTATGGAAGCTGTTAAAATGAGCCAAGTCGACTTTCTTTAAATCGCCGTTGTAGTGCAGATGACACTGGAAAATTAAAAATAGTCCAGTAGTATATTTAAGTAGTATCAAAGTACTTAAAAATGCAGTTATGTTTGTGTTGTTGTCATTTTACCTGGTGCAACCTCAACTAAATGCCACAAGAAGATTTTCAGTGTGTTAAAAAATCCTTGTCTTATGCTAATCTGCTTTATGCAGCTGATTAGGGCTAAATGCAAAACAAAGCTAATGAATGGACAACAGTTTCAATCACTCGCTCATCTGATTCATCACCCACACCCAGAAGACTATTATCCTCTAAACCATTCTGCTAGCTCTCTTTTCCTGCTAACAAATCACTATTAGAAGCCAATAACACAATGTTTTGTATCATCCAGACCTCACGGGATAAGCAGGAAACATGGTAACGGCTAACATGTGACTGGCCTTGTTTGATTTCTTGCATGACAAACACCAATCAGGAGGCAGCTGTGATGAGGCTTAATCCATTAAAACCAGCGTCTCCTCCCGGTTAAATCCTAATGAGGATTTAAAGAGCTCGGCTGCAGGGGGCCGTCGGACAACAGACACACCTTGCTGAGCGGTCTGCCCCCGACCCACTGTTCTCCTTTCTTATCATACAGATCAGGAGGAGGGCTGATGAAAGATGGTGAAGACGAATGCGGGCATATTGACCCCCTGGCCGCTCGGCATTATGGGAAGTCTGATCCCTCAGTCTGATAGAAAACCCCTGGGTAAGAGGAAAAACAAAAAGCAGGAGACAAGAAAGAGAGAGAGACACAAAGAGAGCTGTGTAGTCTGAGGTATAAAACCCAAAACAAAGGGATCTGGGATCTGGCTCCAAGATCTTAATAAAGAAGCTAAATACGGGGAGAATTCAGATATATTGATATCGACGGAACATCGATAGGAACAAAAAGCCACAGGGCTGAGGCTGAGGGGAATTGGCTTTAGCCGCTCAAAGATAATCAGTTTCGCTAGTTTAAATGTTTCCTTGTAGAGTGGAACTGCACAGATGGGATTTTGAGGCATGTGAGAGGCTTGTCCACACTTGTCCATCTCTACGGAGAATAGCGCGTATTCACAGCAGGATCCACGTCATTTATTAAGACCCTTCAGTAAGAAACAAATCTGTGATGAATCTTGCGCATTAACATTTTCTGTTAAAAAAACAAAATGAAATCAAGTGAAAAAGGTTGTACCAGCCTAAGCTGGTCTGCAAGCCTGCTCCAGCTGCTTAGGATAGATTATTTTGATGGTCTAAAAAGGGTTTAGGCCAATTATCAACTAGGCAAATAAAATAAAATAAAATAAAATAAAATAAAATAAAATAAAATAAAATAAAATAAAATAAAATAAAATAAAAAAATAAAATAAAATAAAATAAAATAAAATAAAATAAAATAAAATAAAATAAAATAAAATAAAATTAAACTAAATTAAATTAAATTAAAAAATACAAACAATACAAAATAAAATAAATACAAAATAAATACAAAACAAAATGAAATAAAAGAAAATAAAAGCAAAACAAAATAAATACAAAACAATACATAGCAAAATAAAAGAAGTAAAATAAAATAAACTAAAATAATTAAATAAATAAAACTAAATAAAATAAATACGGGCGACGCGGTGACGCAGTACGTAGTGCTGTCGCCTCACAGCAAGAAGGTCACGGGTTCGAGCCTCGGCTGGGTCAGTTGGCATTTCTGTGTGGAGTTTGCATGTTCTCCCCGCGTTCGTGTGGGTTTCCTCCAGGTGCTCCGGTTTCCCCCACAAGTGAATTGGGTAAGCTAAAATTGTCTGTAGTGTATGTGTGTGAATGAGAGTGTATGGATGTTTCCCAGAGTTGGGTTGCGGCTGGAAGGTTATCCGCTGCATGAAACATATGCTGGATAAGTTGGCGGTTCATTCTGCTGTGGTGACCCCAGACTAATAAATGGACTAAGCCGACAAGAAAATGAATGAATTAATAAAATAAATACAAAACAATATAAAATTAAATTAAATTAAATTCAATTCAATTCAATTCAATTCAATTAAAAATAAAATAAAATAAAATAAATAAATAAATAAATAAATAAATAAATAAATAAATAAATAAAAAGTCGGAAAATAGTTGTTTTGTTTCACCCACACTCCTTGGAGTAGACATAAATTCTCAAAATCGCAACACAAATCGCTTATTTTACTTTAAAATACTTGACACATTTAGAGACAAATGCACAACCCTGTCAATCAAAGATCCTGGAAAGGTATGTTCTAATTCTGTCTTTGTGTGAGTTCAGAGAGACCAACAGCCCAGAGCCATGGTGAAAAGGACAGAAGATGAGACAGGAAGACATTTACAAACATGAAAACCATTAAAGAAAAGATAGGAAACAACCATATATATATGGTTGTGTTTCATTTATCACTATTTAACACAAACCAATTTGTGAACTGCAAAGCACGCGCGCACACACACACACACACACACACACACACGCACACACACACACTGTATATGTATTGTAGCTGGCATTCTAGACATCTCTGTGACATATTTTTACTGTTAATCAGCAGACATTTAACTGAGGCGTTTAAAGGGTTGAGACAGACAGCTCATTTCAGTAAGAGAGACAGATGGCTCATTTCTGACAGAAAGACAGACAGCTTGTTTCAGACAGAGAGACAGACAGCTCATTTCAGTCAGAGTTTGAAGGCAAGAAGGACAGCAGCTGTCCAAATAAGGGGCCCATCGGAGACAGAAAATAAGATTTTTCTTTTTTTTTCTGATTTTTTTTTTTAGGTTACACTTATATATGGAGGAATATTAACCTCTGGGAAATGATTGAAATCTAACAAGAGCATGTAGGATTGTCAGTGATATGACAAAAACGGTGTAAATCAAGGAATGACATATTTTATAATACAAATTTATGTAATGCATATATAACCACATATTAAGGTGTATTTTGAAAGCTTTTGAAATACTGGGAATATTTTAAAGGTCAGATGAAATGTACTCGTTTAGTATTATCTGTCCTTTCATTTTAGAATTAGATTAGACACAAAAAATATATAAATAAATGCATATACAGTTGAAGTCAGAATTATTAGCCCCCCTGTTTATTTTTTTACTCAATTTCTGTTTAACAGAGAGAAGATTTTTACAACACATTTCTAAACATAATAGTTTTAATAACTTATTTCTAATAACTGATTTAATTTATCTTTGTCATGATGACAGCACTTAATGGCACATAAAACGCTCGAAACGGCAACCTTCTTGCTGCGAGGCCAACGTGCTACCCACTGCGCCACTGTGCAGCCCCAATAATAATAATAAAAAAAATAATACATAATAATAATAATAATAGGTGGTTCATTCCGCTGTGGCAACCTCTGAAATAGAGACTAAGCCAAAGAAAAATAAATGAATGAATAATAATATTAATACAAAATAATAATATTCCAACATAATAATACTACTACTACTACTAATAATAATAGGTGGTTCATTCCACTGTGGCAACCTCTGAAATAGAGACTAAGCCGAAGAAAAATAAATGAATGAATAATAATAATAATAATAATAATAATAATAATAATAATAATAATAATAATAATAATAACAGGTGGTCCATTCTGCTGTGGCGACCTCTGAAATAGAGACTAAGCTGAAGGAAAATGAATGAATAATAATAATAATAGGCAGTTCATTCCGCTGTGGCGACCTCTGAAATAGAAACTAAGCCGAAGGAAAATAATGAATAATAATAATAATAATAATAATAATAATAATAATAATAATACAAATTAATAATGACACAAATTAATAATAATAATAATGATGATAATAATAATAACAATAATAATAATACAAAATAATAATAATAATAATAATAATAATAATAATAATAGGTGGTTCATTCCACAATGGCAACCTCTGAAATAGAGACTAAGCCAAAGGAAAACAAATGATAATAATAATAATAATAATAATAATAATAATAATAATAATAATAATAATAATAATAATAATAATAATAATAATAATAGTAATAATAATAATAATAAAATAAATAATAATAATAATAATATTACTAATAATAATAATAATAATAATAATAATAATAGTAATAATAATAATAATAATAATACAAAATAATAATAATAATAATAATAATAATAATAATAATAATAATAATAATAATATAATAGGTGGTTAATTCCGCTGTGGCGACCTCTGAAAAAGAGACTTAGCCGAAGGAAAATGAATAATAATAATAATAATAATAATAATAATAATAATAATAATAATAATAATAATAATAATAATAATAATAATAATAGGTGGTTCATTCTGCTGTGGCAACCTCTGGAATAAAGAGTAAGCTAAAGGAAAATGAATATTAATGATAATATTAATAATAATAATAATATAAAATCATTATTGTAGGATGTTTTCTTTTTTATTGCTGTACATTTAACACTAGTTATCTGTAACTTAAAGTGAAAGTTTCATTCCAAGCTGTCTTTTTTATATTTTGAAATTCTTCGGAGACATGCAAATCTCTGCCCTACAGTTCTGTATTTATGCGTATCGTGTTTCCACTCCAAAAATCAATACGAATGACCTTTAAATAACTAAAATGATTGACCAAATCTCCAGTTGTGAGTTAAAACTCCAGTTAAAATGGAGGATTCATAGGTCAAGAAACGGGTTCCACAGCAACAAACTGAAAGAATGAAAAAAAGAGCTTATACATTCACCAAATAACAGAGGCAGGCCAAAGTCAGCTCTTTGTAAAGCAAAAAGTTAAACCTTTTAATTTTGTTTTGTCATAAATCTGCAGATGCCAGGAGCGCTGCTACGCTCTTATGTTAAGATGATGTGAATTTCCTGTCTGGAAAAGTCACACAGAAGCTGACCACATGTGAATTAAGATGGAGATGAAGTGTTTTTATGAATACAAGCGGGTGGCCACTGGTTCGAGGCCACGGTTCCCTGCTATTCGTTCTGAATGAGCCCAAGGCAGCAGGACACGGATGGATATTATTCCGTTCCTTCCATAATTAAAAAAAAAAGGACCGCTCATATTACTCACAGACCGTACCGTTAAATTGGCCAGACATATAAAGAAAAGCTTTCTTTTAAAATTAGTTCGCCACATCATGAAATAAGCCAGTGAACCTGTGTTCAAAGGAAATCTGTAATTGCTGGTAAATAATAATATTAACTTATCAGACAATAAACCTGCACCCTGTTACTGTACATGAATGAGTCAACATGAGTCCTGTTGACTTTAATAGCAAGCAATCTCACGTAGTAAATAGGCCTTTACTTTGAAACATGTCTTATCTAAGATTGAGAATGCAGACACAAACACATTTTGAACAACAGTAACACTTTATAATAACTGCACACTACTAATCATTTCGTAACACCAACAGAAACAAGCCTGACTATCAAGTCTAAAGGCTGATTTAAGGCTGATTTAAGTCGGATTCAAAATAAAAGCAACGGCACACGATAGAAGGAATATTTTCCTTATTAAAATGAGCTTTTATCCTAACCAACACTTGAAATTTATATTTTAGAAACGGCTTCTATTTCTTGCAGCCGAACAACAGAAAACTATGCCAATGATCACCTCAGGTACACCTTATGTTCTTTATTCAGTGTTAAATGCTAATAATGCAAGTTTGATTGACATTTTACATGCCATTTATCGTCATACCACTGAAAGCAGCAGCAGATTGTTCGCTTCAGATCTCGAAAATAAAATAAACCGTTTGGAATTGAACTTTAGAACTGTGATGAAGTGTAAACCAACACATATCAGTGATTCAGCATCTACATTTAATAATGTTAAAGAACTTTAATATGTATTAATTAGACTATGTTTCCCAGAGATGGGTTGCAGTTGGAAGGGAATCCGCTGCGTAAAACATATGCTGGATAAGTTGGCGGTTCATTCCGCTGTGGCGACCCCAGATTAATAAAGGGACTAATTCGAAAAGAAAATGAATGAATGAATGAATTAGATTATAAACCTTACCATTTCGTTGGAGTGCAGTACGTGCACTATTCTGTGCTTCTGAATGGCTGTATTAAATTTTCTGTCGTGTTTCGTTTGGTGCAAACAGTCAATATGCTTATCACTTCATATCTCGTCACATAGCATGTTGTTAGGACACAGGGCTACAACGTAACATGCTCACCTAACGTTTGTACATTCATATTATTAATATTATTTGCTAATTAATAACCACCTCATGGTGAACTCTGAATCTGCGTCTCATTTTGGAGTTTACAGTCCACCGGAGGTCACATTTTCGGTCAAGGACGCATACTTTGAGAGCCTACATGACTGAATGAATCAAATACACTGTTTTCCACCAAGGCAACCCGGAGTGCTGAAATATAATTGGCTAAACTGACAGTGGGCGGGTTAAACATATAACACACATTTTCAAAGCAGAATATCTGACTTTAGCGTTGTTTTTCAGATAAACAAGAATGTTCACTTAGCATGTTTCTAAAATATCTGCAAACATATTATGGTATTTTCAAAAACTTACATACAGCACCTTCTTTTAAATTTTTAAATAATTAACCCAGCAGTTGAGTTAGTCCTTATTACACCCATAATTGGGTTGAAATAATCCAGTGTAGTTCATCATTTGTTAAGCATTAACTCTACAATAGCTGTTAATAAATACAACTACAAATGGTGTTTTCTTGACTTAAAAGCACATACTGTTAAAGTAAGAATTATTAGCCCCCCTGTTTATTTTTCCCCCAATTTTGTCAGCACATTTCTAAACATAATAGTTTTAATAACTCATTTCTAATAACTGATTTATTTTATCTTTGCCATGATGACAGTAAATAATATTTTACTAGATGTTTTTCAAGACACTTCTATGCAGCTTAAAGTGACATTTAAAGGGTTAACTAGATTAATTAGGTTAACTAGGCAAGTTAGGGTAATTAGGCAAGTTATTGTATAACGATGGTTTGTTCTGTAGACTATCGGAAAAAAATTAGCTTAAAGGGGCTAATAAATTTAATTAAATGGATTTAAAAAAAATAAAAACTGCTTTTATTCTAGCCAAAATAAAACAAATAAGACTTTCTCAAGAAGAAAAAATATTATCAGACAAACTGTGAATATTTCCTTGCTCTGTTAAACATAATTTGGGAAATATTTAAAAAAGAAAAAAAAATTTAAATGGGGGCTAATAATTCTTACTTCAACTGTATATAATGTGCTCAATGATTGTATTTTCATACTTCTTTAATGATTATAAATTAAGCAAACCCTTATTTAAGAGTAGTTGGTGGTTTTTAAGATCGTTCAGAATGAGTATGTAAATGATTCATAAACTAGTCAAATAAACATGTGTGCATCTTATTTTTCAGGCAGTAATAGTTACTTTGTATGTTAATAAATGCTTTATTAACACAAATTCCTACTGCTCATCTACCGTGAGGACTATTTATGTTTTGTAAATCCCTTATAAACAGCAATTAAAGGCTCAGTTATATTCTAAATCATAAAAAAGAAAATGAACAATGATAATTCAGGCCACAAATGTTCATTTTAATTCACAAAGAAATGAAACTACAACTGTATAAAAATAAATCTCTGCAATCTTATCTAAAAGTTATATTAGTGTACAGTTGAAACCGCTGAATACCACTGAAATGTTTGATCACATTCTTATATTTCAAAATGATTATAGTTTTTGTTTTATCAAATCAAACAATGTTGTATTTGGTCATTCCTCTTATTCAGGAATGTTTTGTGAATTGTTAAGTTTATTAAGTTATTATAAAGTGTTACCTGAGCGTCTGTTTTTGTGTAAGAATGCAACAGTACAAATTCACATCAGCAGACAAAATCTAAACTACCATAGATTTTAGATCGTTAATGTGTTTTTACAAATTTAAAATTCAAAGTCAAGTTACATCAAGTTGTTTTGAAGCAGTAGCATCACTTATATGATTATCAAATAAGCATTAGGAGCTCAGACTGATATTGCATTCAGCATATACAACCCTGACGCGTTCCTATAAGAGCACAAAGCCACATTTCATGGAATTCAACGGCAGACACGCTATCAATAAAACGGCTCCGCAATACTTCATCACTGCTTTGCATTTGGGCTTCATAAAACACCAGAAAATGTCGTTTGAGAAGATGCGCGGAATACAAATGAGACCCATACAAACTTATAGACAGCGTTCGGCCCACGAAATGAAATCAGAAAGATGAGATCTGAAGTTTCTAGGATATACTCGAGAGAAACGGGGAACAGACCCTCAAGCAATCAATCTTTCAAAGTTTCTGCGCAAGCACAAACTTCCAGCCATGGCTATGGCAGTAACCCATTTAATTCAATTATAAAAATGCATTAAAAAGATATTACGGCAGGGACAGAGTGTAATGAGGCGTGTTTACTTGAGGATATTGTTTATAATGAGCAGTTGTAGGGTTTAGGCCTATAGTTAGAACAGGACATGAGAGTAAACAGACGGAGATGAGATGAGGGAAAACTCGGAAACACTGTATGGTCTTTCTTTTAATTTAACCAAAAGGAAAACGAAAGCAGGCTCTGTGCTAATGCACACAGCTTCCCAAGAACCTCGGGCTATGTGTCTGGAAGGAAGCAGCCATTATTTATCCCAGCTATCAGAAATGGTGTCTTGCTTCAAACGTCCACCACATAAAAAAAAACAGAACCGTAAACTCAAGAACAGCATGAAACCTATGACTAATTGGGATGATATCACAAAGATGTTGCTTTTTTTTTTTTAACAAAAGATTTGTTATATTGTGAGCGAGAAAAAAAACAAGTCTTACCGTCAGAACTCTGCACAACCGTCAAGACGAATACAAGGCCACAGAGGACCAAAGACTTCCATTCTGAGCAGCCCATCCTGGCTCTGACTGGACTTTCTGCTTTCCACATGTCTGGGTCGAAATCACTGTAGTCACAACGATCCGGGGAAGTCACTCTGAGAGATAACCATCATTGACCTCCGAGCCTGCAAGAAAACCACAGTAGACTGTCAGTGTTTGGCTGTCGATGAAGAGCTCCTCGGGCATGAAAACTTCCTCCTTTAAACTGCAGCAGCCTGATTATTTTCTCTCCACCTTCCAGTAGCAAATTCACACAGATTTCATAGAAACCCTCCGCTGGAAGGTGACTGAGACCTGAAACAGCACCTCCCGCATTACAAACAAGCCATTTACCTCAAAGGCCGTCGTTACTGTTTATCTCGCTCTCTGCTCCCAAACCTGTTCCGCTACCATCCATTTGTGACAGGAAACAGGTTTTTCAATGCTAAAGCGACCGGTGCATGTTCCGCAGCCAAAAGAGGACTCGGTCATATACAGTATCTCATCTTTTAAATGTTTTCCTTCGATGCATGTTTACACCCTCCGACGGCCTCCCATAAAACACACTCTCAGTCTCATGGGAAACATCGTCACTACAGTAACGAGCCACTTAGGAGCCCATTAAAAACATTGTGTGCACCCCCTTTAGGTTTCTTCAAGATACACTAAATATATCACAATATCCTTTAATACATCGTTGCATTACAGGGTATTTCCTCATGTCTGGTCCCCAAAAAAAAGTAGTGGAATGTAATTGTGTGCATTGGATTGTCAAATGCAGAAGCTATGAGATGAGCAAACATGACTATAAAACATCAGGGGTCTGTTTGTATATACAACAGAGGCATTGTCTGAATGGAACATTTGTGTATGGTTAGATAACAAAGGTGAAATGCTAAGGCATTTTGATAAAAATGAGCAAGGTTATAGGCCTGTCACAATAAGGATTTTTTGTTGTGTAATGTAATGTCACAGAAATAGTTACGATTGTCATTTTGAGATACAATTATGCCACTCATTATATAATAATTATAGAACAGCATAATAATGCAAATAGCCATAAACATTTTAAAATACTTATAACATCATTCTTAAGGTTATTTAGATTCTATAATTAGATGTTAAAAAGGTAAATGTCCTATTGTATACAGTGTTTCCCCTACCATTATATTAGGGGGGCACCCCGCCCTCCCAACGGCTTTCCCCGCCCGCTTGAAGTCAAGTTATTTGTATTTTATATATAGCGCCTGATCACAATTTCTTTTAATAAACAAGCTAAATAACCATATTTAATATCTTATTTACACAACGGCATGTGATTTCTGTCTCTACATGGTCGCGCGATTAGAAATTTCTGCTCTCTGAATTGCAATGTGGAGTTCTACATAGCCACTCTCTGCTGTGTGGGAATGAGAGTGCGCGCACCACACTGACAGGACCGCCCCTATCTAGCATCTCATCCAACCTTTTGACCTCTCCCGGAAACACCACGAGTCTCCTGCAAATTTATACCGGCCCCGTGATCCCCAAAAATGAGTTAAAATACTCGGAAATCATAGAGTAAATGAGCAAGAGAACAGATCGCGAGAGGCACAGTGATGGTCTAAGCATAACATTTCTTCGGTTAAATGAATAGAGCAGTAAAGATATCGCTCCCTCTCTCTCTCATTGAGTGATCTGCTGTCAATAGTTGGAGATGAGCAATATATTTGAATGGTCCTGCATGTATTTAGGCCTTTTTACATAGAACAACTGAAAGTTCTGTTTTGACAATATTGCAAATTCACTAAAAGGTGGCTGGAATTGTTAGATAAATAAAACTTTATTTTTAATCAGTGCTCTGTATCGGCTGCAAAAATCCTGATCGGAGCATCCTTAGCTTTGACCCAACTTGCCTGTCAGAGCAGCCACCCCAACCCCCACACCCCCTCCCCCAAAAAACAAACAAAAAATTGTAAACCTAGGTATATAACATATAAACACTGGTATATACTATTATATATACTGGTATATATTATTAAATGTCCCATTAGGTAAATGTTCAAATATAAACTGACACCGGTGAGGTAGAATGTAAATGTCATTGTAAAATGGCTTTAACGTTATTTGTGAATATATATTGCAAGGGTAAAAATGATTGAGGCCATCTCCAAGTATTGCATGATAAGTCAATATATTGATTATTGTGACAGGCCTACAAGGCTATGTCTTCTTATCATTAGTATTTAACTCTACTGTTGACCAGAAAAATAAAATAAAATAAAAATAAAATAAAAAAGACGTTTTTTTTTTTGTTTGTTTGTTTTTTGTCTTGAAGTTTGATGGCTTTTTCTGAAATGACGCCAAAATTAGAAAAACAAAATAACAAAATGTAAATTCTCAATATGAATTTTCTAAATTCATTTTTACTGGAAGGCTTTATGTATATAGGGTACAACGATTGTCAGAGGGGTCAATTTTGACCTGCCAGCTATAAAAACATTTACACAGCACTAAGGCCCCGTTTACACTAATCCGTTTTCGCTTTAAAACGCGTAAGTTTAAAATATTACTCCTTACCTAAGCTTTAAATAACCTAGCTCCTGTTTATCTAACCAACCTCCTGTCTCGCTACAACCCAACCCGCTCTTTACGATCTCAAAACTCAGGGCTTCTGGTAGTACCTAGAATATCAAAGTCGAGTAAAGGAGGCCGAGCCTTCTCATTTATGGCCCCTAAACTCTGGAATAGCCTTCCTGATAATGTCCGAGGCTCAGACACACTCTCGCTCTTCAAAACTAGATTAAAGACCTATCTTTTTAGCAAAGCATACACTTGGTGCAGTACATAACGGTATGACGCATGATGTGCCCCACACATGATTTTGCTTTTGTGGTATGATTTTGATTTTGTGGTATGAACAGCAGCTACGCTAATTATTCTCCTTATTCTGTATTTCCACCTGGGGGTACTCATCTCGAGGCCCTCAGACTATGCAGTGCCACTGACGCGATCCGAGACCAGCGACGAGATGATCCCAAGGTTTTCGGGACCAGGCCGTATCCTGAGCAGCTGCTGTGGTGGTCATCGTGGAGTGAGAGCATGAGACTGACTCCTGTGATGCTCCAAGGACAGACAAATCTTCGCTGAGGTCCAGCTTCCTGCGCCTAGACTGCAGCTCTGCACAAGACGTTTGGCCATAGGAGAAATGGTCGTGCCCAACTGAGCCAGGTTTCTCTCTAGGTTTTTTTTTAAATCTTCGCTTTCGCCAATTGGTGAAGTTTTTTCCTCGCCGCTGTCGCCACTGGCTTGCATGGTTCGGGATCTGTAGAGCTGCGCATCGATGGATTGCTAATCAGTGTTTGGACTCTCAGTAGCGATTATTAACCCACACTGAACTGAGCTAAACTGAACTGAACTTAAACTCTGAAAACTGAACTGACACTTTCAATTCACTATAATCTTCCACGTGAAGCTGCTTTGACACAATCTACATTGTATAAGCGCTATACAAATAAAGATGAATTGAATTGAATTGAATAAGTTTTGCTACGGTTACGCCATCCGTCCACACTACGGCAGAGTTTTCGAGCCCCAAAAACGGAGCGTTTTGAAAAAGCTGGAGAGGTCGTTTTCATTCTAAAACGATGCTGCTCCGTCTCAGTGTGGATGAGGGAAAACGGAGACATCTGAAAACGGAGGCATGGCTGCAGACATTCGCTACCTGATTGGGGCTTTTGGGTCATTGCGTATCCTTCGCTTATTTGTCAAGCCCCTATCACATGACTATAATGCTACCGGAAGACGGCAGACCAGCCTTCACTGTAAACAACAACATTGACACAGAAATGGGAGCGTTGTTTGCACTATTGTCCGTGTTAGGCACCATTGTGCAGTTAAACTCTGCCTTTTTTACTACAGCAGCTGCATTTATTCGCGAGTCGCAAGCTATTGTTCGAGCACTTGCCAATCGCTCGCGTTCATCGTTCAACCAGCGTTTGTTGACTAACAATCACCAAATGCCGAGCGAGACACATGCTTCCTGTTAATACTAGAACGCGCATGCCCAGAGTGCGCGAATGGTCACGTGATATACATTTTTGGTGGAGTAGTGTGGACGGAGATAAGTTTAGAAACGCTAGATGAAACGCTAGATGAAACGCTAGTGTGGACGTGGATCGTTTTTGATCTAAAACGCCATTTCAAAATGAAAACGCCTTAGTGTAAACGGGGCCTAAAACTACAGGGAAACACACTCGTACACACATACACACAAAGAATTTGCTGCTTTAACTTTTTTTATGAATACTCGGTTGCTAAAAACGTTGTATGAAAGTACCTTCAGCATTAAAGCTGATTTATACTTCTGCGTTGAGTGATCGGCGTGACCCACAGCGCCTGCCCTGCGCGTAGTCGATCATTTATACTTCTGCGTGCTCTTTGTTTTGCTCTGCAATAACACTTCTGAAACGCTGGCTGGCAGTAGGTTATTATGTTCTTCTGTGTTGAGTTTCATCGCAGGTGTTTAGTTTTTTCTGAATGCTACCTTAGTGTACAAGTAGCTCAAACTCGCTCATTCAGAGGTGGGAACCCGCGGGTGTGCAACAACTTTAATCATCAGCTATACACAAAACAACAGTTTCCGTCTGGAGCTACTTCACGGGACTCGACACTTATAAACACTCGCTCCACACTGGTCACAGCTACCAAGCCGACCACTCACAGAGCCTGCACTATGCGTCGTTGCGACGTGTAGTTAAATTTTTTAAGAGGTGCGCACCATGGCGGGAGCTATGCGACCTGCGCTGGAGCATATGCGTGCGCTTGACGCAGAAGTATAAATCAGCCTTAAGAAAGTATAAAGCTCTACTTCAGTAAAAACGAGTGGTGCCCTCTGATTCAATTTGGAAACCTAGACATTCACAGAGTTTGTGATGAATGATGAGGTTGTTTCTTCATGTAAAACAGATTTGAGGGTGAAAATTGAATTCTGCTGCTTTATTTTAGAGGTTTGGTGAAGGTGGGGTCATTTTTGACCCTTGGGACAAAGAAAATATATAGAAGTCCACACAAGAGTTATGATTCAACAACTTGACTGTAACTATAGAATGGTCACTTTTTGTTTGTTTGTTTTATTTTCTTATGTGACCTATGAACGTCATAATTGATCAATTTTGAATCTAGTACAGAATGCCAAAACTAATGAAGTGTTAAAATTAAAACCGTCCTCTGAAAAGCCAAATGACATCACTTTATTGTCATTTAAAATGAGTTTTAAAGTAAATAAGTAGATTGGCGATTACATACATGCATGTTATATTTTAAATTTTGTTTCCACATTCTGTTCGATAATATAACGCAAATGAAAGTATTTAATTAATGCTGTAAACTGATGTGACTGACAGATGTTTATTTATTTATTATTATTTTATGTGCAGATGTGCTTAATCAGTATAATCTAATTTGGTTGTGTTTATTATGAGTTGTTGTAACCCTTGGATTCTAAATTTAGACTTTTAAGGTTGGGTTTTTTTTTCTTATTTTCTCTTTTTCTCATGTATGACTGACTTTTGTTTGTGTAACAAAAAAAAACATATTTTAAAAATTAAAGTTTATCCTTATAATACCGTATTTTGTTTTCCAGAGTGTGGGTGAGTACTTCAATTACTTGCTATAATACCAGTGGTTCTCAACTCCTGTCCCCAGGACTCACCGCTTAACACATTCTGTATGCCCTACTTATTTAACACAGCAGATTCCCATCATCAGCTTGTTAGCAGAGAGCTGCATGAACAGAATTGTGTGTGCTAACGGATAAAAGAGACACACAAAATTTGGAGATCCATGGGTTTTCCAGGAATGGATTTGAGAATAACTGAACAGATGTGTAAAATATTATTACATTTGTATTTGTTAAAAAAATAAATAAATACAATAATTTAATTTAATTTAATTTAATTTATTTTATTTTATTTTATTTTATTTTATTTTATTTTATTTTATTTTATTTTATTTTATTTTATTTTATTTTATTTTATTTTTGTTTTGTTTTGTTTTGTTTATTTTATGTGAACACCAGTGATACCCCCAGTGGCTGGTGTAGTATTAATAACATTAGTAAAATAACAATACTGCCTTTTATTTTATTTTATTTTATTTTATTTTATTTTATTTTATTTTATTTTATTATTTTTATTTTTTTCTAATTATTTTATTTTATTTCTAATTATTTTATTTTATTTCTAATTATTTTATTTTATTTTATATTTATTTATTTTTATTTTTATTTGTGAACACCAGTGATACCCCCAGTGGCTGGTGTAGTAGCATTAGCATTAGTAACATAAAAATACTGCCTTTTATTTTATTTTATTTTATTTCTAATTATTGTTATTTTGAAAAAGTATTTCTAATTATTTTATTTTATTTTATTTTATTTTATTTTATTTTATTTTATTTTATTTTATTTTATTTTATTTTGTGAACACCAGTGATACCCCCAGTGGCTGGTGTATCATTAGCATTAGCAACATAAAAATACTGCCTTTTATTTAATTTAATTTAATTTAATTTAATTTAATTTAATTTAATTTAATTTAATTTAATTTAATTTAATTTTATTTTATTTTATTTTATTTTATTTTATTTTATTTTATTTTATTTTGTGAACACCAGTGATACCCCCAGTGGCTGGTGTATCATTAGCATTAGCAACATAAAAATACTGCCTTTTATTTATTTTATTTTATTTTATTTTATTTTATTTTATTTCTAATTATTATTATTATTATTATTATTATTTTAATTCTAATTATTAAATTTTATTTCTAATCAATTTAATTTAATTTAATTTAATTTAATTTAATTTAATTTAATTTAATTTAATTTAGTTTAATTTTTATTTCATTTTTATTTGTGAACACCAGTGATACCCCAGTGGCTGGTGTAGTATCATTATCATTAGCAACATAAAAAAATGCCTTATTTTATTTTATTTCTATTTTTTTTCTAATTATTTAATTTTATTTATTTTTATTTATTTTATTTGTGAACACCAGTAATACCCCCAAGTAGTTAGTGTAATATCATTAGCATTAGCAAAATAACATTAACTGCAGAGTCTTCAAGTCTACCTATTCTGAAGAAGAAAACTGTATTTCCGTTTCATTTATTTATTCCTTTATTCACCATAAAATCATCTGAATCAAGATTTTCAGAGGAAAACGACTACTAAAGCCACTTTGTTGGCACCTCGCAGCAGGTTAGCAGTGCGGAAACCAAATGCATAAAGGATGAGGGTTGATCCCTACGTAGTCAAGGGGTGTTGGACTAAATCATTGACAACAGCTCCGTACTTTCATATCTCTGGCTCATGCTGTGAGCGGTTAACATGCTGATCAGTCTCCAGAAGCGGAGCCGTGGACGAAGGCGGCTCGCCTGACTCCCGCGCTCCTCATTAAACGTGTTGAGGTCTCTCCCCTCTGCGGGACGCCTTATCTCCCTAAGCTGCAGCAAAGACCGCCGATCAACACCTGTTAAGTGCTTCAAACAAATACTGCCGTTCCATTGCCGGCGTGGCACAGCGGGAAGGCCTGTCGACGCTGTTCTGTGTGTTTTGTGTTCGCAAATCAAATTAAAAACCCTAATCATGACAAATTAAGACAGCAACCATTCATCTTCAAAGGATTCAGGCCGGCATGTTTGATACCAGCACTTCCTTTGATTACGTAGCCAATCGGGTTGCCGCTTCATGCCACCGGCGAACAGCGTTTCTTACACTGTAAAAAAGATATGTTCATGAACAGATTCAAATGTGTTTATTTACGGTTTTGAATTGCATTATGGGATGTTGACCTCTGCTCTGTCCACTTTTAATATTTAAAATTCAGCAGTTTAACAGTGACTTTTATTAATATTTTAGTATACTGTACAAATAATATTCATAAATTAACATTTTTCCGTCTTTCACGCTCACAGATATTTGACAAAATAGAATAAGCATATTCTACAGAATAAGCATGATAATAGAATAAGCATATCTCCGGCATGCTGTCCGGGGAGAGGGCTCTGAGCTCAGAAAGACACCCTAACTTCCCCTTATCAGTATAGAGAGATAGGGGTCTGAGCACATGGCTCTAGAATGCTCCCCCCTCGGATTTAAGTAGGTATCAGGTTTAGTAGTGTGGAGTTGGGGAGGTGGAGGGATGCTAAAGTTGAGAGAAAAAAGAGATAGGACATGTTTGACTATTTATAAGAGTTTAGTCTTAAGCTAATTAGATAATAGAATGATTTTCAATAATAAATCAGCCTCGTCAAAACTGATCGTGCTTCTCCCGAAATGAGTTTTTAAAACATCACTTTGTGATTTATTTTTTTTTTTTATTATTTATGCTTTTGAATCGCATTATGAAATCTTTAGTTTAAAAAAGTAAAAAAAAAAAAAGCTTCTGCCAACTTGTTATTTTTAGTTGAGTTAATCTCAGACGTCCTCATTTGAAAAAAAAAAGGTTGCAGTATTTCTTACCCTAATAACAAGGGTGGGGGAGGAGGGGGGTTCATCTTACATTTACCTAGTTTGCTTATATATATATAGCCTACTACCAATTAAGCATATTAGGTGATGTGCATCTCTGTAATGAGAAGGGGTGTGGTCTAATGACATCAACACCCTATATCAGGTGTGCATAATTATTAGGCAACTTCCTTTCCTTTAGCAAAATGGGTCAAAAGAAAGACTTGACAGGCTACGAAAAGTCAAAAATAGTGAGATATCTTGCAGAGGGATGCAGCACTCTTAAAATTGCCAAGCTTCTGAAGCGTATTCATCGAACAATCAAGCGTTTCATTCAAATTAGTCAACAGGGTTGCAAGCATGTGGAAAAACCAAACCAAAAATCAAGGCGCAAAATAACTGCCCATGAACTGAGAAAAGTCAAGCGTGCAGCTGCCAAGATGCCACTTGCCACCAGTTTTGCCATATTTCAGAGCTGCAACATCACTGGAGTGCCCAAAAGCACAAAGGTGTGCAATACTCAGAGACATGGCCAAGGTAAGAAAGGCTGAAAAACGACCACCACTGAACAAGACACACAAGCTGAAACGTCAAGACTGGGCCAAGAAATATCTCAAGACTGATTTTTCTAAGGTTTTATGGACTGATGAAATGAGAGTGAGTCTTGATGGGCCCGTGGCTGGATCGGTAAAGGGCAGAGAGCTCCAGTCCGACTTAGACGCCATCAAGGTGGAGGTGGAATACTGGTTTGGGCTGGTATCATCAAAGATGAGCTTGTGGGGCCTTTTCGGGTTGAGGATGGAGTCAAGCTCAACTCCGTCCTACTGCCAGTTTCTGGAAGACACCTTCTACAAGCAGTGGTACAGGAAGAAGTCTGCATCCTTCAAGAAAAACATGATTTTCATGCAGAACAATGCTCCATCACACGCGTCCAAGTACTCCACAGCGTGGCTGGCAAGAAAGGGTCTAAAAGAAGAAAAACTAATGACATGGCATCCTTGTTCACCTGATCTGAACCCCATAAAAAACCTGTGGTCCATCATCAAATGTGAGATTTACAAGGAGGGAAAACAGTACACCTCTCTGAACAGTGTCTGGGAGGCTGTGGTTGCTGCTGCACGCAATGTTGATGGTGAACAGATCAAAACACTGACAGAATCTATGGATGGCAGGCTTTTGAGTGTCCTTGCAAAGAAAGGTGGCTATATTGGTCACTGATTTGTTTTTGTTTTGTTTTTGAATGTCAGAAATGTATATTTGTGAATGTTGAGATGTTATATTGGTTTCACTGGTGAAAATAAATAATTGAAATGGGTATATATTTGTTTTTTGTTAAGTTGCCTAATAATTCTGCACAGTAATAGTCACCTGCACACACAGATATCCTCCTAAAATAGCTAAAACTAAAAACAAACTAAAAACTACTTCCAAAAATATTCAGCTTTGATATTAATGAGTTTTTTGGGCCCATTGAGAACATGGTTGTTGTTCAATAATAAAATTAATCCTCAAAAATACAACTTGCCTAATAATTCTGCACTCCCTGTATATACAGTTGAAGTCAGAATTATTAGCCACCTTTAAATTTCTTTTTCTTTTTTAAATATTTCCCAAATTATGTTTCACAGGGCAATTTTCACAGCATGTCTGATCATATTTGTTCTTCTGGAGAAAGTCTAATTTCGGCTAGAATAAAAGCAGTTATTCATTTTTTAAAAAACATTTTAAGACAAAATTATTAGCCGCTTTAAGCTATTTTTTTTCGATAGTCTACAGAACAAACCATCGTTATACAATAACTTGCCTAATTACCCTAACCTGTCTAGTTAACCTAATTAACCTAGTTAAGCCTTTAAATGTCACTTTAAGCTGTATAGCAGTTTCTTGAAAAATATCTAGCAAAATATTATTTACTGTCATCATGGCAAAGATAAAATAAATCAGTTATTAGAAATGAGTTATTAAACTATTGTGTTTAGAAATATGCTGAAAAAATCTTCTCTCCATTAAACAGAAATTGGGGAAAAAAAATAAACAGGGGGGCTAATAATTCAAGGGGGCTAATAATAAAACTTCAACTATATATATTTTTTTTTATTTTTTATTTTTTATTTTTTATTATTTATTTATTTATTTATTTTTTCAGGCATTATAGTTCTGCAGACAAAAAACGTTCAACTTATAAAGTTTTGTTACAGAGTAGTTCAACTATCCAGAAAACTAATAATCTTATGTAAATGTAAAGCCCAAGTAAATGTTTTTTGTATTATTGACAAATAATTTTAGGTCAGTGCAGCTGCAAAAGTTGAGTGAAGAAGAAAAAGTGAAAGGAAATAAGGATTATGTTTTTTTTTATTTTTTTATTTTATTTTTTTTGTTTTTGGTATTATACTTTTATGAACATTTTTAATAGTTTAAAGTGATGTATTGTCTAAGTAGGTGTTGTATACGCTGCAAAAACCTTGTAATAAGCTGCCACTACATTTTCTGTTATTTGACAGATTCATTTATTTATATATTATTTCTTATACATTATATTATTTCAAACTACTAAAAGTCACTTTTTTATTAAACTGTAGAGTTGAATTTTTAACATTAAAAGTCGACAGAGCAAAGATCAAGGTCCAATTATGAAAATTCACAACTGTAAATAGATGGAAAACACAAAATACAGAATATTAACAGATATTTTTAACAGTGTAGCTTGAAAGATATTGTTTAGGAAATGATATATAGAGAACTAAGTTTGTAAAATAACAGGAATGTACTGCCAGATTACTACCAGATTTTTATACCGTAATTTACAATACCAACTTGCCAAAAAAATGTCAAAAAGTCTAACTTTTCAGCATCAAAAGCTATTAGAGGAAAGATCAAGGTCCCATGATGCAATTTAAAAGTATACATAAGTTAAAAAAAAAACATATGGAAAACTCTTAATTTAAAGATATTTTTACAGTGTACCTAAAAAACTAACAAAGCTGTATAAGGGCAGTGATGGATGAGAGGTCCAGACCCAAAAGGCTTTTTCACAGCTGTGTGCGTGTGCTCCAACAGACCAACAACTCTCACCAAAAAAAGTAGCATGAAATAAAAAAGCAGAACTTTGAAAGAACATTCCACTTCTCCGGGTGAGAAGAGAGCCGTTCAAATCAGAGCTGAAAGGCCAGTTTGAGATGTTAATGCCAAAAGAGAAAAACAAAGGGCAGATGTGTAATTATGCGCTCGTCTTTCACCCAAGCAGGAGTGAGACCCACCGGAGAATAGAGGAGGAGTCCTTCATTCAGAGGGGTGGGTGCAGGAATAATGCACAAGAGGCAAGGCCGAGGGGGGGAGGAGGAGGTTTACAAACTTTACAATGCCAGATTGACAGCTTGCAAGTCTCGCTTGACCTCTGAATTAACCCCCAAGCTTTCAATGAACTACAAAAAAGAGCCATGAGATCGATGGTCAAAGAATATGACAAGTGTATAAAAAATGGGCCCATAAACAGTGACACGCATTCACACAATGGAACTCAAACATACTAACATCGGGGACAAAGCACACAAGCTGACAAGCTAAATATTCATAAAGGAGAAAGCGTGAAACATATCTTTTTTGGTCATATATATTTCAACATCGTCTTTCTACCAAATCAATACTGTGATTAATTGTTTGAAAGTTGCAATTTCAAGCTAAATTGTTGTGTTGGCCTTGTCTTTAGAAAAATAGCAGGGTTGAAAGCAGCAACGTTTTCAGTCGTACAGCATACTTTAACATTGTAGGGTGTAATTTATATCATAAAAGGTGCACTGTTAACGATTTTTGTAAATTATACAGTATTTAACTGTAATATGAACTGTATTTTACCGTAGGACACACTGAAAAAATGATGTCTGCAAAATTGTTGCAAACAATTTATGTGTTGAATTTAAACAAATAAATTAAATTTAGTAATGTTCAACTTAATTTGTTTGTTTAAATTGAGCCGAAATAAATTGTTTACAACCACTTAACTTAAAAAAAAAATTCAGTGCAGTTATGCAGTGTGTTACTGTATTTTAAAGCTGCATTCAGAAAATTACTGTATATTTTACACTAAATATATTTTACTATAAATATATATATATATATATATATATATATATATATATATATATATATATATATATATATATATATATATATATATATATATATATACTGTGTTAAATACATATACAGCAAGATAAATAGTGCTATAAATGTAAATACAGTATTTTGCTGTAATTGATTTACAGTAAGTGGTGAACTGCTGCCAGTAAGTTACTGTAGATTCAAGCTAAATATTAATAAAAGAGAAAGCGTGAACATCTTTTTTTGTTCATAAATATTTCAACATCCTTTTTCTACCAAATCAATACTTTGATTAAGTGTAAAAAAATTGCAATTTCAAGCTAAATTGTTAGTTCTTTAGAAAAATAGCAGGGTTGAAAGCAGCAACGTTTTCAGTCGTACAGCATATTTGACATTGTAGGTTGTGATTTATATCATAAAAGGCGCACTGTCAACGATAAATTACACATTATTTAACTTTTACACATATATAACTGTAATATGAACTGTATTTTACCGTAGGACAGTTATGCAGTGTGCTACTGTATTTTAAAGTTGCATTGTAAAATTACTGTACATTTTACAGTAAAGATATACATACACTACTTTAAATACATATGCAGCAAGATAAATAGTGCTATAAATACAGTACTTTGCTGTAATTGATTTTGTAAATCAGTTGCAGCAAAAATACTGTATTTACATTTACAGCACTATTTATCTTACCGTAGGACACACTGGAAAAAAATGATGCTTGCAAAATTATATGTTGAATTTAAAGAAACAAATTAAATTTAGTAATGTTCAACTTAATTTTTTTTTAATTCAGCTCAAATAAATTGTTTACAACCACTTAACTTAAATAAACTTAGTAAATCCAAGGAATCATCTTTGAATCATTTTTTTTTTCAGTGCAGTTATGCAGTGTGTTACTGTATTTTAAAGCTGCATTGTGAAAAGTACTGTATATTCTTCAGTAAAGATATACATACACTACTTTGAATACATATACAGCAAGCTAAATAGTGGTATAAATGTAAATACAGTATTTTTTTCTGTAAGTGTTTTACTGTAAGTTATTGTTAAACTGCCGCTAGTAAGTTACTGTAAATCAGTTACAGCAAAAATACTGTATTTACATTTACAGCACTATTTATCTTATTGTGGAAATTAATGTATTTTTACAGTAAAGATATACATACACTACTTTAAATACATATACAGCAAGAAAAATAGTGCTGTAAATGTAAATACAGTATTTTTGCTGTAATTCATTTACAATAAGTTACTGGCAAACTGCTGCCAGTTAGTTACAGTCGATTCTACAAGAACTTGTTAACAATGTGTGATCTAATTACAATTTAAACCTTTTCCCTCCATTATCTGTTTTTTTATTATAAAAATGCATGTTTTACAACAAAATTAAGTTGGAAAAGATGAGATTCTTACTCGTTAAATTGTTGAAAACAATAATTTTATCATTATTTAAATTATAGGTCCTTTAAGTGAGAAAAGGGAACTGTTATTTACTTGATTTTACAAAAAATACATTGAAATTATCAATATATTGTTAGTACTAAATACTAAAACCTTATTGCTAGAAACAAAAAGGAATAGTTCACCCAGAAATTAACATTCTGTCATCATTTCACTTGTTTAAAACCTATTTGAGTTTTGTTTTCTTCTATTGAACACAAAAGAAGGCCTTTTGAAAAATGCTGGATTTTTTTTTTTGTTCCTACTATGAATGTCAATGCGTCTCTGCAATCAGCATTCTTTAAAATGTAATCTCATGTGTCCAACAACAACTTAAACCACATGAAGAAGTGTAAATGATGAGGTCATCTGAATTTTTGCGTGAACTATGCCTTTAATTATTTTATGAGGGGGCACAAATGTGACCCATAATCCACCATCAGCAACACATACCCTTTAAAAAAAAAACAAGACCGTGAAGGGTTTGTTTTTGCTGTTTACGTATTTGTGCTAGAATATCAGGTCAGTCATCAGATGACAGGGTCCCATTGAGCCAGAAACGCAAGAGGAAATCAATCAGCGGTCCAGGGGAGGACCAGTTAATGCACAGCAACACATGAGTCATTCTGAACACATCCCGTTTGACTCCACTGCCACACATTCACCTTTGCCATCTGGATGCTGTCGGGTTGTGTACATTTTAAAACCAGAGGACAAACATCATGATATCGTGGGGGTGACGGATGTATTAAGGTCACCGAAACGACAATGTCAAACACTAAATGAGCAAACGACAAAAAAAGTTAGTACTCTACAGGCAGTGAATGAGAAAACATGATAGGGCATTACAAGCTAAAAAAATAAATCTGATATTCTTACTTTTGCTGAATACACTTTTGTTTTTTATTTGTTTTTTGTTTTTTAAGCTTCAGGTTCAGTTCCCATCCATTGTAACAGGATGGAAAATAATGATGAGTGTAATTCATCCTGTTTTGAAACACAATAAATAAAGACTTTTTATTTGTTAGGTTTGTTATGATATAAGAGATTGAAAATGTTAAATTATCTGTAAACTAACCCATTAATGATTCTTAAACCTTTTTCCTAAAATGCAAATGGAACGCGGTACTAAACCACATTGTTACTAAAACACAAATTAAAATAAATCTGATATTCTTACTTTGGTTTTTACTTTTGTTTTTTTATTTGTTTTTTTTCAACCCAGGCTCATTGTGAAAACTGAACCTCTATATAAATTTCTGGAGAGTGCCAAATATGTCCCAGGAGCTACGTTTTTATTTTCGCAAATCCACCAGAGGCCGCTGTGTATGCTTTTTCAGATCTCAAATTTCTCTCACGAGTGCCATTCGTGCCTACTGTTCTCGTGTAAATCCAACAGAGGCTGCTGTTGACTAACTGATTGACTGACTGACTGATTGAGCGACCAATCGACACACTGAGGTAAGCTGTCAGCTGGTAAGCGCAAAAAAGAATAGCAGCATAGCGCTCGTAGCGTTCGTTTTTTAAAAACGAAATGCAGCCATACGTACTTCTGGCTACATAATTCGCGATCTCCAGAAATGTATATAGGGGTACGTTTTCAAAATGGTTTTTTTTAAGCTTCAGGTTCAGTTCTCATTCATTGTAAAAGGATGGAAAATAACGATGAGTGTAATTCATCCTGTTTTGAAACACAATAAATAAAGACATGTAGGTTTGTTATGATATACGGTATTGAAAATGTTAAATTATTGGTAAACTAATCCATTAATGATTCTTAAACCTTTTTTTTTCTAAAATGCAAATGGAACGCGGTCCTAAAACGCAGTGCTTCCTGCAGTTCCTGCAGTCACTAAAACGCAAACTAAAAATAAATCTGATATTCTTACTTAGTTTTTTTTTTATCGCTTTTTTCAACCCAGGCTCATTCTGAAAATGTACCTCTATATTCATTTCTGGAGAGCACCAAATACGTTCCAGGAGCTATGTTTTTTTGCAGTTTTTGTTTTCACGAATCTGCCAGAGGCCGCTGTGTATGCTTTTTGAGATCTCAAATTTCTCGCGAGTGCCATTCACGCCTGCTGTTCTCGCGTTAAATTCACCAGAGACCTCTGTCGACTGACTGGCTGACTGACTGATCGACTGACACACCCTCCTCCTTCCCTAAACCCAACCAATAGTGTTCTCAAAAGCACCGACTGGCCCGCCCACCCACTTTCCTAAACCCAACCGACAGTTTTAAAAAGCAATCCAGAAAAAGAAAAGCCCTTGCCTGATTTTTACCACGCTTTCAGATTTTACCACATTCTCACCCTATTATTTACTTGTTTATTTTGCTTTTAGTATTCCGTTTTTCTCTGACCCGCTTTCTGGAACTGTTTTTCACTGAACTCGAACCCTGTCATCGTGGTCAACTCCTCTATGCAACTCCTCTATGCAATCTCAAGTCCATCAACATACATGGCGAGCTACTGGATAAAAACAGTAAAAGCCGGAAAGCCGGCCATACGGAGGTAAGCGGTCAGCTGGTAAGCATGAAAAGTAATATCGTCATACCGCCCCGTCGCCTTCATTTTAAAAACGAAATGCAGCCATACATACTTCTGGCTAAGCTTCAGGTTCAGTTCCCAATCATTGTAACAGGATGGAAAGTAACAATAAGTGCATTCATCCTGTTGTGAAGCACAATAAATAAAAACATGTAGGTTTGTTACAAAATAAGGCATTGAAAATGTTAATTTATTGGTAAACTAATCCATTAATGATTCTTAAACCTTTTTTCTAAAATGCAAAGGAACGCGGTCCTAAAACGCAGTGCTTCCTGCAGCACCATTCAGTGTTTTCTGCTGTTAAATCTGCACCGGCACGGCAAAAGAAAAGATGTTTTATCTTTTTGTTAGCTTGCTGTCTAAATGAAATGTAATCAGAGAGAGAGTCTGGGCAATGTGAAATAGTACAAAGACAATCAATATACAATAAAGCTTTCTGTTGTGTTGTTGTCACTGATTGTGCACACACACACACAAAAAAAAAACCCAGAGAGTGTTACTGGTATAGTACTGTATATGTGGATTAGTAGCGTTTACCATACAGATGTTTGGAAGTAAATCAGCCAAAAAAAACAGCTCGATTTAAATGATTAAAGAACTCATTAATGAAATCATTAATGATCCGGAATTAGATCAAAAAGGAAACCAGAATTATTCAGTTCCTTGCAGCTCCTGCATTCAATTCTTACAAGCACAGCTGGCTTCTATAACAGAAGTGCAAATTCATCATCTTAACTGGCCATTTAACTCTGTGTTTTAGATCTGGGAGAGATACACGACACCCTGCGTGACAAAACGGTCTCGTGCCCATGTCAAATCTGAATAACTGCTTTAATGAAATCACATAGACGCAGCATAAAGGCATACGTAATGCTTTGAGAGCTGGTAAAATACTGTAATCACTCTCGGTGAATGAAATCTCACTCTTTTTAACTTCTTTTCATCCTTCTCTCAAAGAAGACACTCGTGATCCATTAATCAGAGTAATCAAGGTCTCTATCAAACCGCCACAGAAGCAGGAGCCAAGAACACAACTAAGAACCAGAGCAGAACCAAATTCCTCGGCACACACTGGAGCTTCAGGAGAAGTTGCTGGAAATAGATTGAACAGCGGCTTCTTTTTTAGCAGAGATTACCGAGCGCCACATTTATACCCTACAGGAAGGGAGTAGTTTACTGCTCTATTCACCATTCTAATGCACAGCTTTCTAATTCCAACAGTAAATGACATGCATATCGGCATAATAACGTGCAGGACGCATCCGAAATCCTATTAAAAATGGCACGGTGTCTCTCAGAGACGATTATAATGGCACTCGACTGCTACCAGTAAGTAAGTTTTAATACGGCCTTCACATATTGTTAACAGTAATTTTGATGTTTTAGTGGACAAGGAGTGGATTATCTGAAAATGAAATTTTTTTAAAAAAAGTGTCATTTCCATTAACTGATAGCAGCGAATTCCTCCTTTCAGGTTGCCGATGATAAGGGGGTTTCAGTGGCGTCGTGTTTTTCCAGAGATGCCGCCGTTTTTTAACGGTAATGGAGTGACATTAATATGGGGAGGCTTATAAGAAGGTCAAAAAAAATTTCTGAGGACCACCATTATACAGGTATCTTACACGGATAACACCTGCCAATCAGAAGAAAGAAGTCCTTGACACTCCATGTTTCCCCTTCAGCTGGGATACGGGAGCGAATCAGACTTTCTTTGGCAGGGAATGCAGAGAGCACTTTACACAAATATGGCCCACTTTGGAGTTCAGTGCCTTTTTTTACGGATTAGAAGCACTTTTTGAGAAGCCTTTCAGATACAGTATGTCAGTTAATCTAACGTCTAACATAAATATATTTATATAATTTTTAATTATTGACATAAATATTAAGAAATAATTCTAAATGTAACACCATGTTTTGTAAGCAACCCTATTACTGTATGATTTTTCCCTTTTTGATGCATATGATGCAGCTTCTTAAAATTCTTGCATACTGCATTGTTGCTAAATATAAATAATCGGTAACACTTTATTTTGATGGCAATTTGAGTATTAGTAGACTGTCTGCTTAATATCTGCTGATACTACTCCTTCAACAGACATTTAACTAACTATAAGAAACTTTGCAAGTACATGTCAACTTACGCTAACCCTAACCCTAAAGCCTGGTTTATACTTCTGCGTCAAGTGATCGGCGTGACCCACGGAGCAAGCCTCGCACATAGGTGTTTATGTTCCTCTGTGTCGAGTTTCTTCGCTGTTTTTTTGTTTTTTCTGAACACTTCCTTAATGTACAATTGGCTCAAACTCGCTCATTTTGAGGCGGGAACCGGCGGACGTGCAACAACTTACACAAAACAACAGTCTCCATCCGGAGCTCCTTCACGAGACTCCACACTTGTAAACACTCGCTGCATCGAGCGCGCGGCTCTCACCTCCGCCCACACTCGTCAGCGCTACCAAGCTGACCAATCGCAGAGCTTGCCCTACGCGTACGCGTTACATTTTTTGAGAGGTGCACGTTAACGACGCCGACGGCCACGGCGAGGGGCTATGCGTCCACGCATAGGCTACGCCGTAGCACACGCGTGCGCTTGACGCAGAAGTATAAATCGGCCTTAACTCCAACCCTAACCCCAACCTGACAGTCTACTTATAATCTAATGAGAATTAGTTGGCATGTAGATGCAATGTAACTTAAATCAACAAATCGACATTCAAAATAAAGTAACCAAATAATCTCATTCATTAGTTTACAACTTGTAAAGCAAAAACATTCAACCCTGTTAAAGGGATAGTTCACCAAAAAATCTTCACCTTTTCCTTGTTTTAAACTTTTCCGATTTTGTTTTAAACCTTTCAGTGTTTATGGGAAAGGGTTCGTCATTTACCAACACAATCTCACGGCAATTCGTAACTGTTTAATTTAGTGGCTAATTCCCATGAATTTATACGATCTCATTCGTACAATTACGTATGACTTGCTCATCTCCCAATGATGTGTGGGTTTAGAGGTGGGGTTGGGTGCCACGCCCAGTCAGATCGGAGTAACGGATCCGGCATGTTACCCGAGGATGTAGATGTGTCGAGCACGATGTGGAGAGGGGGGTTTAGGGGGGAAGGGGGGCGGGGTGGCATTGCGTTGGATGGCGGAGGGGTGTCACGGACGAAACTGAAGAGCGGGGGGGCAGGATTTGTTAAGAGGGTTGGGGAGTCGAAGAAAGTATAAGTGAACAGTCGACAGGGGAGGACGGGGGTTGAGGAGGGGGATCGGTAAAATGAGGAGCCGGATCAATTTCAAAGGTGCCGGATCCGTCATGTTCCGGCACAAATTAAGCCCTGGTCATGCCTCATTTTTTAAAATCGTACATTTTCGTACGACTGAATTCTTACGAATTCGTACAAATAATAAACTAAATTGACAAAACGTTAAATACTAACGTTACTCATATCAGGCTGCATTTACTCATCCTTGTTTCAAACCTTTCAGAGTTTCTTTTTTTCTGTTGTACACAACAGAAGATATTTTGAAAAATGTTGGAAACCTGTAACAACCATTGACTTCCATAGTATTTGTTTTTCCTACTATGGAAGTCAATGATCACAGGTTTTCTTCAAAAAATCTCATTTTGTGTTCAACAGAATGAAAAATCACAAAATTGTGGAACGACTTAAGGGTAATTAAATAGTAAATTTCCATTTCTGGGTGAACTATCCCTTTAAATATGACATAGTTCTTTAAAAAACACACAATCTGATAGAAACTGATCAATAAGTGTAACACTTTATCCATTCCTAACTATTTATCCACTATTATTTTCAACTCATTCTGATTACGTATCCTTATATACAACATAGGTTCATTCTGAAAATGTAGCCCTATATACATTTCTGGAGACCGCAAATTATATAGCCATATGTATGGCTGCATTTCATTTTTTAAACGAACGTTACAGGGTGGTATGACGCATTCCTTTTCGTGCTTACCAGCTGACCGCTTACCTCCGTATGGACGGCTTTCCCGCTGTAACCAGTTTGTCCCATTAGCTCACTGGTTGGGTTTAGGGAAGTGGGTGGGCGGGTCAATCAATAAAATTAGTTGGGTTTAGGGAAAGATGAGGGTGGGTCAGTCAATCGGTCAGTCAGTCAGTCATTCAGTCAGTCAAACAGTCAACAGCGGCCTCTGGTGGGTTTACGCGAGAACAGCTGGCATGAATGGCACTCGAGAGAGAAATTTTAGATCTCAAAAAGCGTACACAGCAGCCTCTTGTGGATTCGTTAAACAAAACCTGCAAAAAAACTTACCCCCTGGGATGTATTTCGCAGTCTCCAGAAATGTATATAGAGGTACGTCTTCAGAATGAGCCTTGGTTGCCTATATAAATTTCTGGAGAGCGCCAGATACGTCACAGAAAGTGCGATTAAGTCGCGATATTCACACAGAAATAGACACGTGAACATTTTAAATTTACTCTCTTCATTTGCATGTGAAATTCACTTCATTTGAGCGTCAAATTCACTTCACAACAGACGCTTCTGTCTGCCCAGTGACTCTAGCTTCATTGCTAAATGGCTAACATTGATATTATTTACATGGTAGCTGTGCTTTATGTGCTTTAGGACAGCTAAAAAACAGCGAATATTCGTTCACTAGAGTCCACTAGATCCTTTCAGAGGTGCACCAAGCACTGTGAGTACATCAACTCCTCCAGAAACTATACCTGGATGATGGAAACTTTCAGCGGTGCTTCTGACTGACCCGAGCCCAGTTTGATGAACTGTTCTTCGGTGTCGGCAAGAGGATTTCCCCTCGGGACACCAACAACAGGCACTACGTCATAATCACACACCTACAAGAGAAAGCTCCTGATTGGTTCACTGAATTGGTTAGCTGAAGTTCAGATTTCCCAACTCGAGCAAACTCAAACACGCAAAACACTCAACTCGTGCCGCTTCATTCGCGTGAATCGCCTCATTCGAGCAAATCATGCTACAGGATGTCTATTCGCATCTTTGCATTGACTTAACATGTAAATCACTTGCGCTTGAGGCTTAATCCGCGTCTGATGTGAATGCAGCTTCAGGAGTTACGTTTTTATGCAGTTTTTGATTTTGCAAATCCACCAAAGGCCACTGTGTACGCTTTTTCAGATCTCAAATTTCTCTCGCGAGTGGAATTCGTGGCTGCTCTTCTTGCATAAATCCACTAGAGGCCACTGTCGACTGACTGATGCGACGAGCCACTGGACAAACTGGTAACAGCGGAAAAGCCGTCCACATGGAGGTAATCGTTCAGCTGGTAAGCGCGAAAAGGAACGGCATCATACCGCATCGTAAAGATGAAATGCAGCCATACGTTCCTCTGGCTACATAATTTGCGATCTCCATAAATGTATATAGGGCTACATTTTCAGAATGAGCCTATTTTAATTATTTTGGGCTAAATTTCAACCCTGGTTTAGCTGTACGTAAAGAAAAAAAATCAGAAACATGAAAAAAGAAGCTGAAGCTGTAAAAATCAAATAAAGGAAATGGAAAGCGCCATATTCTATAAGCAATTGGTTGAAAGTGCCAGACCTTGACTGTATTTTAGCATCAGCTGGGCACAACAGGGAGAGCAAACAAGGGCGACGCATCTGTCTTAATAGGTAAAAAAGAAAAGCGAGCCGATGTAAGAGGTCATAAAACATCAGGAAAGAATAGGACGTCCCTGCTACTCTCGCAGGCTCATCATCTCAGTTACAGCAAAATGCATCAATTTTTCATTCCAGCTATAGCAACGAAAGCACTCTTGTTGTCAAAATGGTGCAAATGCAAGGGTGAAAATGCATGTGCCTATATGTGTGGGTGTGTAGGTATGTGTGTGTGTACTGGAGCTGCAGTGACCAACATGTTCTATCATTTAGCACAGTCAGTTCAAATACCTTCAACCTCCTGGCATTATTTAACAGTCAACATGACAACATCCACACATTTGACTTCACATAGTAATCTGTTATCATTTTAGAATGTAGCAGGAAATGTAGGTGTTAAATAATACAGTTGAAATACATAAATACATGAAGTTTAAAATCTATCTATCTATCTATCTATCTATCTATCTATCTATCTATCTATCTATCTATCTATCTATCTATCTATCTATCTATCTATCTATCTATCTATAGATTTGCAGATATACAAATATATATAAAAATGTGATGATAGATAGATAGATAGATAGATAGATAGATAGATAGATAGATAGATAGATAGATAGATAGATAGATAGATAGATAGATAGATAGATAGATAGATAGATAGATAGATAGATAGATAGATAGATAGATAGATAGATAGATCTATCTATCTATCACATTTTTATATATATTTGTATATCTGCATTGTTCTTAAAAGAAACGTAAGAAACTTAAAAAACATACATTGAAAATAAAAACATAGATTGTAAGTGTAAATAGATTATTATTGAGTTATTATGCAATATATCTTTATTGTTTATGTATAATAATAAAATATTATTCACATATAATAAAAATCTATATTTATAAAAAATTGCATAATTATAAGGTCATCTAATGCATGTTTATTTATTATAAATTATTTTTTTTGTTTGTTTATTGACATTGACTTATTTATCTATTTATTTAAAAATATATATATATATTATTTATTGACATTGATTTATTTATCTATTTATTTTTTATTTTTATTTATTTATTTATTTATTTATTTGTTTATTTATTTATTTATTATTCATATCACATATCACATATAATAAAATCTATATTTATAAAAATATTTAGCATGACTATAAGGTCATCTAATGCATGTTTATTTAGTATAAATTATTTATTTATTTAACTATTTATTTATTTGTTTGTTTGTTTATTTGTTTGTACATTTGTTTATTGACATTGACTTATTTATCTATTTTTTTAATTATTTAATTTTTAGATTTTTTTATTGACATTGACTATTTATCTATTTATTTTTTATTTATATATATTTTATTATTTTATGTATTTATTTACTTATTTATTTATTGGTTTGTTTATTGACATTGACTTATTTATTTATTATTATTATTATTATTATTATTATTATTATTATTATTATTATTATTATTTATTTATTTATTTATTTATTTATTTATTTATTTATTTGTTTGTTTGTTTGTTTATTTACATTGACTTATTGACTTATTTATCTATTTATTTAGTTTTTTATTTTATTTTATTTTTACTGACATTGACTTATTTATCTATTTATTTATTTTTTATATATTTTATTATTTCATTTATTTATTCACTTATTTTTTTATTGGTTTGTTTATTGACATTATTTATTTATTTATTTATTTGATTATTTATTTATTTATTTATTTATTTATTGGCATTGACTTATTTTTTATTTATTTATTTATTTATTTATTTTTGTATATTTTTTTCTTTTCTTTTGCTTTATTTGGAATAGTTTTATTGTGAAATATTTTGCGGAATCATTTTTTCTTCACGAAAATGTTCTTACACTGATGTTTTAGACATATTTGTGCATAAGCATGCTTAGTTAATAAGAACACCCATTGTTACTGTTAACATGATAGTGTAGAGAAGAAGAAAAAACAGAGCTTACTTTTTGCAGAGTAACATTAATAGATGATATAATACAATATGATCAGGGAAATCCATCAAGAAAGTAAATATGTGGATCAATTTTGACTTCAAGTCGGCATTAATAAATATGTGTTTCTATGTGCCCATCTTTCATTGCCATCTGATGATTGAACACCTTACACACACTCTCACTCACACACACACACAAACAATTCAGCCTGTCTGTCTTTCTGTCTGTGCAGATACACATCGTCTCTCTCAGACAAGAGCAGTTGTGTGAGCGTAACGCCTCCTCTGTCCCTCTATTAAGCACTAGATCATCAATTATTCAGCACCATCGTGAGCCATTATTCAACAGGATGATTAATTTTTAAGATGGCAGAAGGGAACACAAAACATAAAGTGAGGGGCATTAAAGAACGTCTTGAATGGGTGACATTAAAAAGCGGGGTGGTGGAGAAATCTACCGATGATTGATTTGGACCGGCTTGATTGATTGATTTCTTATGAGGGGAAATGATTTGAGCTCCGATGGTTCACACGCCAAACCACAAACCGATTCAAAACCTTTTAATTAATCGCCACTTGTTTTAATTAAAGTAAACAACCTTAAACTGCAGAAGGGTAAATTCTTCACCTCTTGAATCCTCAAAAACACTTTTTTTTTTTTTTTGCATGTGTGACTTTTCCAGAGCATTCTGGTGTGAGGCTGAGAACAAGCTCGACAGTAAATCGTTTAAGAATCGGCAAACAGATAAGGAGGGCGGAGTTTGTTCCCGGAGAGAAATCAACTGTCAGGTCTAAATCTCTCCTGACAACGCAACCAGCGGTTAAAGCCTCATGCTAAACTTGATGCTACGATATTGACCTTTTCAAAAGACGCCATCAGGACCTCGAGGCCATTCACATTTTGACTCCTGACGTGCATGTGCTTTTGCATGTAAAAATGTATGCTATAAATGCAAATGCTAATTTGTATTCCCACATTGACCTATGTGAAGTTTTTTTTTTTTTGTCTGGCATTGCTTTGTGTTTTGAATTAAAACAAGTAAAAGAGTTTAGGAAAGGAAGTGAGTTTCATGGTAAATCTTCTCCTCCTCCAAGCTTAGCAGAACAATCGGATGCTTGGAATAGAGTCACAGTGGGTCGACACTCTGCCATTTCTGTGGTTAAAGGGATAGTTCACGCAAAAAAAAAAAAGTTCATTATTTACTCTTTCTCAAGTGGTTATAAACCTTTACAATCTTCTGTTAAACACAAATGAAGATTTCTTTGAAGAAAGCTGACAGCCATATTGACTTCCATGGTAGGAAAAAAATATCATGGAAGTCAATGGTTACAGGTTTCCAGTTTTCAGTCCCACTTAATATTGGGTCTTAACTAGGGCTGGGGTGCATTTCCCAAAACCATCGTTAGCCAACTAAGGTCGCAAGTTCCGTCGTTACAAACATAGTTCTTTGATTTGCTGTTTCCCAAATCCATCGTTCCAACGAACATTCGCAAACTGCATCGCAAACTTGAGCACTTGAAACGACACCTGTGGAGCTGTAGTTAGAAGCATAGTTCCTGGCTGTGTTCTATTCTCACTTATCCCCCCTATGCCCTATTCATTAATAACATTCTAACATTCAAAGTTGGAATGATTAAAAATAAAAAAGCATTAAGGTCATCTCTCTTAGGTGTAATTTGCTTTCAAAGTATTTTTACAGTTCAGTTTTAGCGATCTTCATGTTTACAATTGTGCTCCCTTCACAGTGCACTTTGAAAACATTGATATCATTTTGAACACAGCCTCATGGCGAAATGTTTGGTGCATGTTTTTACCAAAACTAATATTGGATTTTATTTTAAATGCGTGTTTGTGTAAAACAATATAATTTGCACAAAGAAATGATGAGGTTGTTCTCTAAAGAAGTTACTCCACCCTGTTTAGAGCATCATTATGGGCATTTTACTTTATAACTAACGTGGTTCAAGCGATGGATCTGCCACAGAGAAACTACGGGTTTTGGGAAACACTCGTCACTACATCGTTCTTTTGCCAAACGATGCATCGCACTATGATAGTTCAGCCGCGAGTTATGTCGTTGTTTGGGAAACGCACCCCTGCACGTAACAGAAAAAAAATTATAATAACGATTATTTTGCTCAAAATGTTAATCACGATTAATAATGATGATTATACATACATGTATATATTCATATTACCCTTCACAGCCACAACTATAAAAAAACACAACTTGTAATAATACTGGGCGGGGATTAGGTACTATGAATCGGACACTTGTTAGATAATTTAAAGTTTGATTCCTCTTGTCCAATTTCTGCATGCACATTTTTTTCACTCGCTACTCTCCCAGGAACTTCGCCGCTGGAGAGCACCTTCAATAACAATCAAACATTTGTTTAGAGATAGACCGCAAGATGTGCTCAAAAGAGTGGCAAGATGTGGTGAAGAACGATGGCAAAGCTAAGTGTAATTATTGTAATAAACTAATAAGTTATAAAGCAGAGTGTTGCGGCCAACATGACAAAGCATCTGCTGTTGGTTCACATAGGAATATCGAATTAAAAGAATGGCGTGTTAGGTTCATTGTGCATCCCGCGGGTGCCACCAACAAGAGTTGTGCGTTTTAGTTGAACTTTTTAAGCGTGATGAGCAGTTCAGTGTTAGTTTTATTTAAATACCTTAAGATGAAGCTAAACTGCGCATTCTCTCCGCCTCCTCATTCATAAACAGCGGGACGCGCTGCTGAAGCATGCAGGAGAGACGGCTTTACACTCCGTCGTTCATAATTTTAGCTTTTGTATTGGAATATATAAAGTAGAATGTTCTTTTAACAGTCCCCATATGTTTATTCTTTTTCTTTTGCAAATTTATAAACAGTAATTATAAACAGAGATAAACAATACTTTACAAATTATAGACCAGTTTCTATACTATCTCAGTTTTCAAAAATTTTAGAAAAACTCTTTGTTGAAAGGCCTAAAAATTTCACAGAAACGCATAATCTTTTAGCTGATCAGCAATATGGTTTCAGGAAAAATAGATCAACATCTCTGGCATTAACAGAAATTATTGAGGAAATTACTAATAAGATAGATTAAAAGGAGAATGTAGTTGGAATTTTTATAGATTTGAAGAAAGTATTTGATACAATAAATCATAATATATTGGTAAGTAAATTAGAAAGGTATGGTATTAGAGGAGTAGCCTCGAACTGGATAAGCAGTTATTTAAAAAATAGGCAACAGTACGTGGAAATTGGCAATCATAAGTCTTCATACCTAAATGTAAATTGTGGCATTCCACATGGTTCAGTTTTAGGCCCAATATTGTTTATAATTTACATTAATGATATGTGTAAGATATCAGAGTTGTTTAAGTTTATTTTATTTGCAGATGATACAAGTATTTTTTTGTTCTGGGAAAACTTATAGAGTTGATTAAAACAGAAATTAATCAATTGAAATCATGATTTGACGTAAACAAATTGTCATTAAATATAAGTAAAACAAAGGTCATGTTATTTGGGAAGTTAAAAAGTAGTCATAATATAGATTTACAAATTGATAATGAAGTTTTAGAAAGAGTATATGCAATTAAGTTTCTCTGTGTTGTATTAGATCATAAAATTAGTTGGATACCGCAAATAAATAATGTGATATCAAAATTAGTAAAAACTAGGGATGCACCGATACCGATACCAGTATCGGGTATCGGGTCGATACTTGGTTTAAATACTCGTACTCGTATCGGACATGAAAGGCCGATACCACACACCGATACCACTCAACAGTAATTCACTATGGATGTGATTGTTGTCCTACCTGACTTCAGTGTCTTAATGTATTAATTAGCCTAATGTATTATATATTAATAGCTTAGTCCTTATAAACAACCCATGTATAAAATACATTATTAACGAATCTAGGCTACTGAAGAATAAACTGAATATGAAATATGATCCTTGCATAATGATCGCAACTAAGCACTCAAACAAGCTAGCACTCATTTTATATATAAACTATAAATATAAAAAATTAAATAAATTTGAAGAAATCGAACATTATGTAAAAAAATCTACTACAGGCTAAATAAAAGCGCCTGAGTTTAAACATCACTGCGGTCACTGCGCGCGTGTCAGTTTACAGCTTCTGTAAAGATCAGAAAGCCTTCACGAAACCAGTTTTATTTGCTGCAGATTTAAAATGCCTTTTATTTTTAAAATCTCTCAAGTTAATAATATAGACTATCAGGTAACATAATCTCCCTCAGAGATATTGGAGTTCAATAACGTGGTGCGCAGTAAGCCTATGACTATTGACGGCACCCTGAAGTTTACACACTGCATACACAGGCCTACAGCTCTGGTGTGTTATGAATTGCATGTTTTAAATGACAGCGAGGCATGCTACATTTAGATTTTATTGTAAAATATACATTATAACCCAGTACACAGTAAAATAATAGTTTTGAATGGCTTGCCTATTGGCAGCGCGAAACCGTTTTAAGCTTAAATAGGTTAAGCATATTTTAATTAATATTAAAACAAATGTATACAAACTAGCCACCCTTTGATTTTTTTCGTTTCCGTATATTTATTATCAAACGAAAAATGCAATGAATTGTTGATTTTGGTTTTAATTTTTATTAGAATTAATATAATTATTAGGCTACACAACTTCATAACATTGGCTCTGATTGCGTCAGATATCCTACAGATAGACTTTTTAGCTCAAGGACATTTATGCCTATTATTTCAGTGCTGTATTTTGACAGATTTCGCAAAGGCTTCAGCTATTCTGTAAACTGGTAACAGCCTCCGTTTTGCGGCTTGACTTGTGTGGTGTCTCCGTATCAATGTCTGGATGACAGCGAGAGACAGATGAGATCAGACCTTTCGATGTGTGGCCGCACGACACAGTTACTTTACTGCAATTTTAAAATATTGGCTTATCTAAATTAACTTTTTATTCGATTAAAAGCCGAAATATTGCCTGACATAGGCTAAGCAACTTTCGGTTTTGGAAGAGAGAGGCTTCAGTGAAGACGCACACACACCTCCGCGCCTCCTCCCCACTCTTCACTGTCTAGATCGCATCAGATGTGGCCTGACTAACAGGTACTTTTGCCCGGTTGAAAATGCTTTCCCAGTCCGCCCCTGCACTCAGGATACACTCTTGCTTTTACGGCTGTACGCACTGTGCGTAGGCTATACCTTCTTTGCGAGGGCGGGAATTAATGCCGCTTTTTTATTTATTTATTTATGACATAATTTAAAATGATTATTAAACAGTATAAACTACTTTAAAGAGACAAATTATATACGAAATTCGTTTTAAAAATATATTTTGTGAAAGAAAAATATACAAATTATATTTTAGTTTGAACCCAACTGAGCCCAACTGTGGATGATTTTCGGTCAGTGGAAAGTAAGGATTTAATTAATGCTTCACTATTGTATCCCAATCTTCTGTCATATATTTACACATTTTTTAATATGTCATAATTTTAAAGATTACTTCTTGCGTCTGATTTTTCCTTGGTGCTGATGTGCTTTTATTACATTTAGATTTCAACAAAATATTCAAACTAAAAAGGAAACTAATTATGTCGTAAGAAATGCCCTAAATAATGTAGCCTTTGACAGTAGCTAAGAATCAGTGTTTCTTGACATGATTGGGGAAGGAGGCTGCACTCTTGTAGGCCTATTCATTATTGATTTTTTTAACATTGAACGCATAATAAACAAGTGCAAAAAAAAAAAAGCTGAACTTCGGAAAAAGTGCTCACTGCGGTTGCCGCGTTGGTTGCTTTGTTTTTCTGCAGTCGGCTTGTCAATGGCTCGGCATGGCTAACTCCCCTTTTATATAAAAAAATAAGATTTATTAATAAACATTGTGAGATGATGGTCGCGTGATTTTTAAAATGAGAGTATGCGTTTCGTATTTATGGCTATTAATCCTATCTACCCGCAACCCACCCATAAACATCAAGTACTTTTTGATTACCTGACCAGCGGATAAAAGGCAGGACTGCTGAATATGAAATAATCATGCATAACAGGGTTTTATGCGTCCCCAATATGCAATGAGAGTGACTCCATAAGGTAACGTACACTGCACACACTTTGTGTAATGTGTGAAGTCGTGCACACATGTAAGCTCAAGGATAACTCATCCTTTAAATGTCCATGCTTAATCGTTAAGGTCTGGGTTGCAGGGTTATCAACAATGTATATATTTTTCGCTTGAAACAGCCTCCTGTTAAAGATTTTTGTGTTCATCTATAGGCAAAAAACAACAACAACAACAAAAAAGAACAAATAAACTTAATTGAAACCAAATCTATGAAGTATCGGTATCGGTACTCGGTATCGGCGAGTACACAAATTAAAATACTCGTACTCGTATCGGTTTGTAAAAAATTGGTATCGGTGCATCCCTAGTAAAAACTGTAGCAATAGTGTATAAAGCAAGATTTATCCTGGACAATAAATCAATGTATATGTTATATAACACACTTATGTTGAGTTATTGTGTTGAAATTTGGGGGAATTCATATAAATCTAATTTACAATTGTTATGTACAATGCAGAAAAAAGTAATTAAACTGATAGAACATGTGGGGTATTTGGAGCATACAAAGCCTTTATTTTATAAATTGAAGATACTTAAGTTCAATGATTTGGTTAAATTTAAAACAGCACAATTTATGTTTAAAGCTAGGAATAAATGACTTCCGAAATGCATACAGAAGTTTTTTGAAGAAAGACAAGGGGGATATAATCTGAGAGAAGAACACAATTTTAGGAGGTTGAAAACAAGGACAACTTTAAAAAGTTTGTGTATGTCTGTATGTGGTGTGAAATTATGGAACAGTCTAGAACAGATTCTCAAACAATGTCAAGATATTAATCAATTTAAAAAGTTGTATAAATGTATATTATTAAAGGAATATAAGGATAAGGGTAATTGAAAAGTATACAATGAGTAAGTACAATGAAATTGTAGGGAGTAGTTAATGGCTGTTTGTAGTACTGTGCTTTTGTTTTGTTTTTCTGGGGGTCTATGTTATAAAATGTAAATGTACAAATGGAATCAAACATATATAGGTCAAAGATGCCAAAAGGATCAAATATGTCTTATGTAAAAAGAAGAAATAAGTAAAAGAAGAAATAAGTTTAAGTAATAGACTAATGATGTATGTGATGGGGTGGGAAAATAATAAGCTTCCTGCTCCATTTTCGACCATGTTAAAAAGTATATTTTTTTTTTGTTGAAGATATTTTATGTATGATATTTCTGTTCGAAAATAAATAAATCAAATCAAATCAAATCAAAATTCCTATCATTTCTCTTCTGCAAATTAGATTTTTTTTAAATCTGCTTGATTCTTTTTAAAACCGAAAGCAGCACCCGTCAATTGGTGTTTTTTTGTAAGATTCCCCTTTGTGAATGTTTTATTTTGTGTATAGTCTTTAATGTGTTTTTTTAATCATTTTATTCTATTCAAAGCAGCACTCAGACGCGAATTTAATCCTTGAAAATGTGCATGAGAGGGATGCATATGTTGGATGATTTTTTTTTTTATAGTGAAACAATTTGATACAGTGTCTTCTGTCTACATGACTGGCTGAGGCGTCAGAAAAAAAACTGCTGAATCTCCGCAAATAACTAATAAAAGAAATGTTATCTGGTTTAATGATGTTAGTAATGCATAGAAAAATGCAAAGCATAATTCTCCTGAGCTAAATAACCCACTGATGACAGCCACTTTGTGATGGTTTTTAAGGTGATTAATGAGGTTTTTTGTGTTACCTTGGGAAGTTTGGACTGAACAGGAGCAAAGGCTACCTGATCAACATTGCATTCCTCGAAAAAAAAAAAACACTTGCAATCTAGACACAGTCACCTCATGCTTGTGATGCGGTACAATCCGTAAACCCAGCCCATTAAAATAACAACTTGGTCTTTATACTGTAAAAATCGCGACGATATTTAATTATTGACTGTGGGCCACAAATATCATTATCGTGATAATAATATGATTAATCGTGCAGCCCTAGTCTTAACTAATATGTACTTACTCTGAAATTAATCAGTTGTTACAATGTACTTATTGTTTAAATACATGCTTTTACATTATACTTATCAATCAATACCTGCATGTAATTACATCTTTACTTAAAAGGGACCTATTGTGGCCCCTTTTACAAGATGTAAAATAAGTCTGTGATGTCCCTAGAGTGTGTATGTTAAATTTCAGCTCACAATACCTCACATATAATGTTTTATAACTCTTTGAAACTGCCCCTTTTAGGCTTTGATCCTAATAGTGCTATTTTGGAAACGTTCGCTTTAAATTCAAATAAGACGGTGCTCTAAAAGAGGGCTGAGCTATAAATGCCTATGTGTCAGCATAGTGGCAGATTCCAGAATGAGAGAGATTGTCACTAATGGGTGGGGCTTTCCTCTCTCTGATGACATGTAGAAAGGAAGAATGTTAATCTTAAAGGGTCACGAAACATCAAAACACATTTTTTGAGATGTTAACAGTCATTAATATTCCCCACGTTGCTAAAAACACTATTAGGACACGTATATTTAGCTAACAAGTGAAAATTGGTTGTTTTTGCGTCATTATACAGTTTAAAAAAGAAATTTTGAAGCTACTTCACGGCCATGAGATCCTTGTGTATATTCCAGCATGTAGACTAGATGTCTGTACCGGCCAGTACAAAGTGACGTCTTTGAGTATTCACTGATAATTCAGGAGAAAGAGTTGGTTCCAACCAATCAGCGCGTTCTATTGTGAATGAGATGCAACTTCATTAATACGCATGATATAGCTTCGAAGACTGTTTTTACCTATTACAGTGTTCAGACGGCAGAGAGACGCCACATTGTGTTGCCAACCGTAATTTAAACAAGTGGAAGAAGAAGAATTTTTCAGAGACATGGGTCGTCAGTATTGTGTTTATAAATGTGCCGCAACGAAGGTTTTGTTTCCATTTCCCCGCGATGAGAGCACACCTGGCATGTGGACCCACATTTGTGGATGACAGTGGTCTGCTAACACGCGACAAAAATATGTTTGTAAGGAACTGGAAACGGTGAAATCCGGATTTGCCACTCGTCTTCTTTTAAGAAAAGACGAGGTTTGGTAAGAGTGCGATCAATGTTCGTTGTTTATGTTTCTTCAGATGGCAAAGTTAGTTAGTATCGTCAGCAGTACTCTTTCAGTTTTTAAAGACATACCTTAGTCAAAATGAATTTAGTTACTAAGTTTACAGTACGTTAATATCACTACAATATTATCAACTGAAAGATCCGCTGTAAATGCTGCTCTTCGAATGTAAACATGCAAACACCTCAATCAAACTATTACCGTCGTGTAGAATTTTCGCCGCATTTTGTGACAGGATCTACCAACAAATGTGGAGTTTTTTTTTCTCCCATACGGCTTGCGGTATCAAATTCCATTAAAACTACACTTTTCCAGCAGTTCCTCACGTTCCAATGCATGTTTGTCACAGGGGGCATGCATGAAATGTTCCTGAATGAAAGTGAAAGTGCCAAACTGCAGTTAAAGTCCACAAATTAAGAATGAAACACCTGAAATTACATGAAACTGCGAAGGAAATGTGGATAGCATGGTGACACAATGATGTTAATTATGTGCTATAACATGTCAAATGAGATCATGAAAGGAGCATTCAAAAAGCAATTTATGTGAACACCATAATCATATTATTGTCTTATTCAGATTAAAGCAAATCATTTGATTACTGATGTTCATGTAAACGTAGTCACTGTCTATCTCCCCTGCGTCTGTATTTGTGTTGCTTCTGAAAATCAGCGTGCACACATAATGAAACTCCCTTTTTCATGCAAACCCTTCCCTCTATCGCCACTTGCCACTCGCACCAAAACAAAGCTGGACTCACCCACTTTCCTGACTTTTTTCAAACTAGAGATTTGAAAACACCCTGCTGATACAAGGGGGTTTCATGGCCCTTTAAGTGTTTCTGCAGACTTTTTTAATGATGTGTGATTGTAAAAAATAAAAATATATATTTTTTTATCATTAGAAACTGGTTATATTCAGATTGTTGCCACGCAACTGTGTTTAAACCCCTTATAAAATTGTTTTTTTTTCCTATTTAATTAATTTATTTTCTATTAATTACAATGTTACACCTTAACGCACCCTTAAACCTACCCCTATTACTAAACCTGCCCCTAACCCTACAATTATCTCACCTCAAGACATGTTCTGCAACACAGTATGAACACAGTTAGTGCATTGTATTATTATTATTTTATTTTTTATGCAAGTACACAGCAATTAAGGCCACCTAAAAGTTTAAAGTGTGACCTAACATTCTTCAAAATATCTTCTTTTTCATTCAACAGAAGAAAGAAACTCAAACAGGTTTGGAACAAGTGAAAGGTAAATCTAAATGATGCCATTTTTTGTGCGAACCATCTCTTTAAACAGGACAAACATGTGGCCCTGAAGGGTTTGCTTTTGAATTCACCGTCTCATTAAGATACTCTGCCTGCTATCTCATTTTCATCACCGTTTTGATCATAATTAACTCCATATTACTTGAATCTTCCTCTCAGAACGCTGTTTTTATTTTTCCAGTTTAAGATTACGACTTAAATGGAGTAGAGAGTGCAAGATGAAAAATGATGAATTGCAAATGTAATCGCCTAGGCCATATGTTAAAAATGAGAAGTTCTTAATACGTATGCACAGCTTTATAGTTTCAAAACTTCATTCATTCAATTATGTCATTTTTTAAATCAAGTGAATGGAGAATAATGATTAAAAGGCTGGATGAGGGAAAAAAAGAGCCATAAACCCAGTCTCTCACATGTTCTAGTTTGTTTGTGTGGTGATTGTGTGGTGATCTCTCATTCTGAGCTGTTGGGCTCAGGACTCTGGAGGAGACAGCCATGAGAGATTGTGTCTGGATCGTTAGTCTCATTTACATGTGTTAACTAACACTGCGAGTAAGGGAACTGAGCCGCAGATGTCCCCATACCAGATTGAGACCCGAACTCTTTTGACCCCCACCACGTTTTAAACTTTTAAAGGATGCCGAATGGCTAATTATCTGTTCTAAATATTTCAGTCGAAGCATTGAAAAGGCTACTTCAGAATGCCAAGTGCTTGTCATGTGACGATGCTAACAATTCTAAAGTTAATAATGGGCCATTATAAAACTAATAGGCCATACACTTGCTATAGGTAATAATGAAATACATGATTATAAATAAATAATTGAGTCAACTCAAAATAGTTTTAGCTTGTTAATCCATAGGACAAATGTATAGTTATGTAGGTCACACTTTACAATAAGGCTCATTAGTTAATGTATTTATTAACATGAGCTAATAATGACCAATACTTGTATAGAATTTAGTTCAGCATTTACTAATGCATTATTAAAATGCTTGTAAACATTAGTTAATGCACCAGCAGTTAACATTAACTAACAATGAACAATGTTATTTTCATTAACTAACGTTAACAAAGACATATAAATACAGTAATAAATGTAATGTTCATTGTTGGTTTGTATTATTGAATACATTAACATTAACTATTACAACCTTATTGTAAAGTGTTACAGTTACGCATTTGGACTAGGTTTGTTAAGCACAACGCTACAAAGCAGGTATAGTCTTGTTACTGACCAAAAATATATATACAGACTTGATACTATGAGCAAATAAGATGCTGCTGCTGTACAAAGGCAAACATCAAACCAGTAGCAGATCTAGGGGTGCTGGGGGAGGAGGAGAGTTACAGAGAAACCAAACAAAGCAACAATAAACCTGACTATTTAAATGTTGAGCAAGAAGGCTCATTGGCTGCGGAAGCAACACAGACCAATCATCTTATTCCATGTGGAAAACTAAGCTATTTCTAGTAGATCATTTAGCTGTCTGCTAAATTAATCAACACAGGCTCATTCTGATTACGTACCCCTATATACATTTCTGGAGAGAGCAAAATACGTCCCAGGAGCTACGTTTTTTGCGGTTTTTGTTTTCGCGAATCCACCAGAGGCCGTTGTGTGGGCTTTTTCAGATCTCAAATTTCTATCGCGAGTGCCTTTCACACCTGCTGTTCTCACGAAATTCACCAGAGGCTGTTGTCGTCTGACTGTCTACTGACTGAATGACTGACTGACTAAACAATTGACTGATCCATCCTCCCCCTTCCCTAAACCCAACCAATTGTGTTTTCAAAAGCAATCCAGAAAAAAAAAGGCCTGATTTTTACCACGTTTTCAGATTTTACCACATTCTCACCCTGTTAATTACTTTTATATTTTAGCTTTTGTTTTTGTCTTACCTGCTTTCTGGAATGGTTTTTCACCGGACTTGCTCTACATCTCAAATCCGCTGATGTACATGTCGAGCTACTGGACAAACTAGTAACAGTGGAAATACTGGAGGTATGCTGTCAGCTGGTGAGCGGGAAAAGGAACGGCGTCATACCGTCCCTTAGTGTTCGTTTTATAATGAAATGTAGCTCTGGCTACATAATTTGTGATCTCCAAAAATGTATAGAACTACATTTTCAGAATGTACGGTATAGGTTTGTGCTAGAATTAAACTTGCCTGAAATGCACCTACACTTCAACACTATCACCCCAACTGTTCAAAGTTTCTTGACTGAACTAAAGGTATTTCTAATGATTACTAGTTATTTAAATATTATTAATAGTAATTATTGTAACCATTAATTATTTTACGTTTCGGAAAAAATGTAGACTGAGACTTGTAGTTTCAATGAGCCCGGGTTGAAAATATTAAATATACACTACTGGTCAAGTTTGAGGTCAGTTTTTTTTTTTTTAAGGAAAAAGATTTTGTTCATTAAGGTGGCATTTATTAAATGAAAAAAAGTTGTTAAATACTTATTTATTAAACAATGATTTAATACTTATAGTAATATGTAGTTTTAAATTAAATTATTACTCCAGTCATTATTACTTTTATTATTCTTACCATTAATCATAATAAAAATAATAATAATAATTAATATTAGAGTGATTTCTGAAGGATCATGTGACTGAAGACTGGAGTAATGAAGCTGAAAATTCATCTTTAAAATCACTGAAATAAATGATTAAATTAAATTATAAACTACTTTTGAACTTTATTTTATAGTGCAATAACATTTCACAATTTTACAATTTGTACTGTACAGTATTTGTGATGAAATTAACGCAGCCTTGGCAAGCAGGATAAGCTTATTTTAAAACATTTAAAAATTGTACTGACCCCAAACCTTTGACCAGTAGTGTATATATAATATTTTCAAAAGTTCACACTTAGCTGATGATTGATAATAAAGCTTGTTTGGCATGCTGTCCCGGGAGAGAGCCCTGAACTCGAGGTAGAACTCGAGAACTCCCCTACTGTAGAAGCTGATGAACATATGCTGTAGATATTGCTCTTAGGAGATAGCTACCCGCTAAGTGCCTGTCTATGGAGCTAATTTGGATTAGTCAATTAACTTAAGTTGCATGTTTTTGGATGGTGTGAGGAAACCGGGGGACCCAGGGGAAACCCACGCGAGCATGGGGAGAACGTGCAAACTCTGTACAGAAACGCCTGCTGGTTTTGTTAATGGCCAGAACCAAGACATTCTTGCAGTGAGGCAACAGTGCTAACCACTGGGCCACCGTGCCACCCATCTAGAAAAGGAGGAGGAGTAAGGGTGGAAGGGGGATATTCTTCAAAACGAAGATGTCTGTGGTATGAAACCTAGGTTCTTCTCTTATAGTGGCCTAGGAATCGTCTGATTGGTGAATAATCAATTGGATAATGTGGGGCAGCTGCAAGCAATCATAAGCACGTGACCCTCTCGAAATTAGTTTATAAATGAACTCCACTTCAAAAAAGGCTCATTGAAACTACGTGTCTCAGTCTACATTTTATTCTGAAACGTAAAATAAGTTGCACAAGGTATGTTTTGTTGCACGTTTGAGATGACAAATCCACTAGAGGGCACTGTGCACATTTTTGCTAATCTGAAACATAGTAATCTGGTACATAGGTTATACATTTCAGAACATATCCACAAGAATGCAGGGCTTGTCGTAGACCAACAAAACCACTGAACTAAACCCTTACCTAAACCCAACCAATACGCTTATTTCACGCGACCGCCATTTTAGAACACGAAAGCGGGGCTGCGATGGGAAGAAAGCCGGAAGTATAGGATCAGCACTGTAAACATTGCAACAACATGCTGTGTACTACAAACCTCCAGCTGTTGCTGTGACTTCAAAATGCAGAAATGGTGTAAACATCACTTTAATATCATTCCGTTCAGTTTCATTTAAACAATTAAAAGCCTATTAGGCGTCAAACAACATCACAATCTCTTTAAGAGTGATACACTTAAGTGTCCTCTTAGACTTCAGTCCAGGGCAGCAGGTAAACACCGTGGGGACGCTTCCCTGCTTCAGCCTATGTAACCCGGTGAGTGATAAAACACTGCAGTCCTCTGTAGCACATCTTCGTGTTGTCTTTAACAGTGTTGTCCCGGTACTGAAGTTTTAAAAAAGTTAATTTGCCGCTAACATTTACGCGCCGCTGAGTGCGCTCATAAACACCGCTGATTTGCCTTAGTATTCACCAGTGCTCAACTGAATGACTGTGAAGGTTATCAGCTTCCTGCTCTTCACAGATTGAAAACACACATAGACGGATATTGGAGCGTTTTAAAGCCGTGAAGATCAGTCGTTTCATCAGCGGATCGCTCGTCTGTGTTTGCACTCAGTAAACAGCAGTGAGGTGAACTGATGACCTGGCTTCACAGCCAATCAGAGTGATTTCTGTTGAGCACGTGAACACAATGGCCAATCAGCGCTGTTTAAGAACTCCATGAATAGTGTCTTAAATGTTAACGAGAAATTGGCGTTTTTTTATATTTCATTACGGAAATTTTGTATCGTGACTAGTCTAATATAGTTAAAGACTCAGTTCATTACTTGAGTTTGATGAATGGCATCTAAAATGTGTGTTTGGGAAAGAAAACGTTAGCTAAGTAGTGCCATTTCCCTTAACTTAGCTGAAAATGAGGTCAAATATCCTTTTTTATTTTCACTATTCATTCAGAACGGACCTTAGGGTCACTCGGAAGGCGCTGAAATCATAAATTTGTGTCACTTTCTCTTCGCTGATAAGATATACAGCCAGGTACACAACATTCCTGTGTGACTCAGTCTATACTTCCGGGTTTCTTCCCACCGCAGCCTCGATTTCGCTGTTAATAATGGCGGCCGCGTGAAATCAGTCTATAGTGTCTGTAAAAACAAATGTAAGACAAAAGTGCACTCCGAACACATAGTTTTAACTTGATTTTACATTGCTTTTAACTCTCTTCAACATAGAGCAAACTGACAACATGAAATGTTGTCCATACAGAAATAGATAGGCAAGGCAAACATATTTCATTACAAATGATGGACATACATTTTAAAAATAGATGGTTCTACACAATTATTTCATGTTGTCCCAACACAAATTGATTAAGTTAACCAAAATCTTAAGAACTGTGTTAGTTCAGCTTATTTTAAGTAAGTAGTTTGAACAAGAGCTTAACAAGTTAGGGTGTTTTGTGATATTTATATGGTGTTATGCAAAGAACTGCACAAAAATAAATCCTTTATTCATCAATAACACATCCCTGTAAATATCATTAGTGTGAAAAGGAACAAAAGCTGTTGGCGTCATACTGCCCCATAGTAGGGCTGCACAATATATCAATTGAGCATTGATAACACAATGTGAGCACCCTATAGTCACATCGCAAGCTATACAATGTTGAGTTGGGATTACAGAAGGCCAGAAACAACAGGTCAAAACACACAAGATTTGTTTAGACACTGTAAAACCGAACCATATGTGAAAGTCTATCATCTGCATGTGTTTTTAAGCCCTGTGACTATGTGAGCATTTTAAGAGAGTTCAAAGCATTTTAGTTGTGCATAAAGAAGTTTTATAAAGATTATTTCTATTGAATTACTTATAAGATGAAGACTATGCAGTGTTGTTTTACATTTGATTATTCAATTTCCAGAAGAAAAAAAACATAAAACACGATTTATTTTACTTTAACATTTGCTACATTGTGTTTATTTACGACTGTAGTTTGTTTATTATATGTATACAATAAATTACGCAGAGTAGATAAAGGAATCAGAGAGTTAAATTCATTACCTTTTAAGACCTTTTTTTAAGACTCTTTTCATACATTTTAAGACACTCTTCAACCGGAAACACTGGCGAGATTTTAACTTGAAGTATATTTACAAAATATTAATGTAAAAAAAAATAAAGCAAAACTAAAACATTATTCATTAACTGAATAAAAATACTAAATCTAGCTAATTCAGCAGGTTGGCGCCTATAGAGCTGCAGAAATAATGGTGTTGCCTTGGTTACTGCAGTAAACAAAGCAGCATGATGTCAAATCAAGTAGGATTTCATTGACTTCATAAACTACACAGAATCTTGATATTCGATTTAATCCAGGCAAACGTTAGCATATAACCATACATTGCATAATCAATGCGATGATATACTGTAAAGTTTAATACCTTGCAAAATAGCATTTAAGACTTTTTATTACTTTTTAAGGGCCTTAAATTTCTCTACACTGATTTACCAACTTTTAAAACTTTTAAAGACCCCGCGGTTACATAAAAAAAATGTATTTATATTTCACTCCCCTACAAAATCATCCCAATCAATCTAAAGCAGTGACTTTGCAAATGGAGCTATTTAAGTCATCTGGTGAAATTGTATTTATATCGCAATATACAGTTGAAGTCAGAATTATTCGCCCCCCTTTGATTTTGTTTTTCTTTTTTTAATATTTCCCAAATGATGTTTAACAGAGCAAGGACATTTTCACAGTATGTCTGATAATATTTTTTCTTCTGGAGAAAGTCTTGTTTGTTTTATTTCGGCTAGAATAAAAGCAGTTTTATTTTTTTAAACATCATTTTAAGGTAAAAATTATTAGCCCCTTTAAGCTAATTTTTTTTTTTCGATAGTCTACAGAACAAACCATCGATATACAATAACTTGCCTAATTACCCTAACCTGCCTAGTTAACCTAATTAACCTAGTTAAGCCTTTAAATGTCACTTTAAGCTGTATAGAAGCATCTTGAAAAATATCTAGTAAAATATTATTTACTGTCATCATTGTAAAGATAAAATAAATCAGTTATTAGAAATGAGTTATTAAAACTATTATGTTTAAAAATGTGTTAAAAAATCCTCTCTCTGTTAAACAGAAATTGGAGAAAAAAATAAACAGGGAGGCTAATAATTCAGGGGGGCTAATAATTCGGATTTCAACTGTATATCGCAGAGAAAAAAAATATTGCTATGTAAAATTGTTCCAATATCATGCAGCTCTACTTCGTAGCATTAATTTTAACAAGAAACTGCAGTCAAATGTTTGTTGAAATGCGTATTTGCAGTTACACACAAAAGAAATGTAGGCTGAGGCACATATTTCCAATGAGCCTGCGTTGATACTTTTAGTTTACAATACCTCTGTGTACTTTTCCAAAGTTTGACTCCTGGATATCTTATTTTGGAACACAGACAGTTGGTAATAGCTATTCTTGCAGGCTTGTGAAGTGGCTTTAGGGCTGTTTGTTATCGGAACCAAACTTGGCTTCATTTTGCAGCTAGTTAGCTGATCAGAGAATGTACACAAGAAATATGGCGGTTCGTTTTTTCTCACAGGTTAAAGCAGCACATAACACAGCAGTCAAACACATAGAGAGCCTGTGTGTTACATTAGCCTGGCTGAACAGTGTCTTCGTCACCCCGCGCTCCTTCAAGCCCACGCATAATGCAGCGCTGGAAAACAGTCATGCAGAGAATGTGTGACATAATGTGACACCATGTTTTCTTTCCATTTCTTCCTGTTTATAGTGAAATTAATGCATGATGGGATTGGGAACGGTGGTTTTGCTGGAGGGCCTGAAACTCGATTTCTATACTCCTTGTGAAATGTCTTCAGGAAAGGTTTCAAGACTGTTGCGAAACGGTTTCTTAACCTTATTCTGTTTGTTTACAATTTGACTGTGACCAATTTGCTGCCACAACGATGCTGTCAACTATCTCATGTATTTCAAAGCATTTTTTTTTAAATACAGAGCACAAACATTTTGCATCTTACATCTTGACAGTAATATTAGATCATATGTAATAATGCTGAACATTCAGCACAAGCAGAAACTACTCAATAGCAGTCAAATGATGTTCTTAACACTGGATCTACCAGAATTCTTTAACTGCAAGAATGGCCATAGTGGTCGTTGTGACTGTTAATACACTACCTGACAAAAGTCTTGTCACCTATCCAAGTTTTAGGAACAACAAATAATAACTTGACTTCTAGTTGATCATTTGGTATCAGAAGTGGCTTATATGAAAGGCAAAGGCCTCTTAATTATGCTTATTTTACCAAAATAAAATATAATCATGCCTTGATTTTTACCGTAATTATTAAATTATGACAGTAAGATCTGACTTTGCTTAGACAAAAGTCTTGTTAACAGAAATAATGTACAGTATAAAAAAATAAAGTCAAGGTGCAGTGGAAAAATAATGAATATTGTGTATGACTCCCATGAGCTTGGACGACTGCATCTATACATCTCTGCAATGACTTAAGCTTAGTTCCCACTACAGGATTTTAAACATCGGCAGATCGCTGTGCAGTTCACACTACATAACTTGATTTTGTGTCTTTTAATCACTGTGCTGTTCACACTACGCGACACTACGTAAATGATCCACAAGAGGGGGGTCACACACTACATGATCTGACAACAACTTGTTCGCCAACAGTTCAGTCAAGCTACCAAACGACAGCCAATGAAATTTTGAGGGAGGAGTCGTCAGAAAAAGCTGAACACTATTGGCTGCTTGTGTGTTGATGACATCACTGACAGCGTTTCAAGCTTTCAAGGGAGCATTTAAAACATCATCAGTCAGCTGATGCATCAGCGGATCAATCACTCATCTGCAAAGTTCAAGTGGAGAGATACACAGAGAGTTTTTAATTTTTGTCATTTTATAACTCTTTGAAATAAAACATATCTAAAACACTTTGACGTTTCCTAAATATCTGTGTATTTCTTTCTAACATTGTTATTGTTTTAAATTACAATACAGTAAAGAACTGAGCATTTCTACCTTTAATTACCATATTGGTCAAAACGACTGCATGCATATCTGCTACTTTTCGCTGTGACTTTATATATGCATGTATTGTTTTTGCCTAGCAACTTCCTGCTAAAATAAACAAAACTTTCTGATAGCAAAAACATAAATTTACTTCAGATATATCTTTCAAAACAGCATATTCTGTACCGCGAAATAGCTCCTGTTTGAAAGTGAAAATGAAAGCGAAGCTCAAACCTTTGCATGTTCTAGTATCTTAACTACATATTTATAGTCGGCCGACTGCTCTTGAATATTCAGCATGCTAAATATTGGATTTCCGTCTGCGAGGTGTCGGCGACGCTTCAGCGAGCCTCTTTGACGCATGGTTCAGTAGTTCACACATAAAGACTGCCGAGCGCCGTGCACCCGCAGATTTTTCCCCGATCACAGCCCGATCTGTCGGCGAGCTCGTTAACTTCCAAATCGGGCTCAAATCAGGCTTAAAATCCTGTAGTGTGAACTAGGCATTAAATAACATATTCATAAAGTCATCTGGAATGGCAAAGAAAGCGTTCTTGCAGGACTCCCAGAGCTCATCAAGATTCTCTGAATTCATCTTCAATGCCTCCTCCTTCATCTTACCCCAGACATGCTCAATAATGTTCATGTCTGGTGACTGGGCTGCCCAATTTGCCCTCTGCTGTGGTTTGTAATGTAATGGGCAGCACAAATGTCTTGATACCTCAGGCTGTTGATGTTGACATCCACTCTGCAGATCTCTCACAAGCCCCCATACTGAATGTAACCCCAAACCATGATTTTTTACTTCACCTAACTTGACTGATTTCTCTGAGAATCTTAGGTCCATGCGGCTTCTAATAAGTTTTCTGCAGTATTTGTGATGATTGGGATGCAGTTCAACAGATGATTCATTGGATAAATCTATCTTCTGCCACTTTTCCAAATGATCAACTAGTCAAGTTATTATTTGTTACTCTTACAACTGGGATTGACGACAAGACATTTGTCAGGTAGTGTATAAGACAGTACAAAATTACATTTGTCATATGATATTTGTATTCAAAGCTTCTATTGAGATTTTAAAATAAGCTTTGAATGTCTTCATATTTCTAAAAATAGTATATATATTTTTATATAATTGTGGACATGTTACTAGACCACCAACAGAGGTGCAAAGACAAAGCAGGAGAGCAAGGTTTTTCACCACAGTGAAAATGTTTTTGAAAGTTTGAAAGACATGTCTGAAGTTTTGTTTTTGCTATCAAAAAGTTATGTTTTTGTTATTAGAATGTTGCTAGGCAACAGAAGCACCCAAAGTCAAAGGCACAGGACAAAGTAAAGGACACTGAATGCATGTGGTAAATTTCAAGGTAGAAATACTCAGAACTCTTTTGTGTTGCACAGATTGAATAAAATAACAATGTTAGAATGAAAAATACACATTTAGGAAAAGTCAGGGTAGTGGTCATATGAGTTTTATTTTAACAAAGTTGTTAAATTAATAATAAATCTATTTTAAAATGGCTGCCTTTGTGGTTCTGGGGTTAAAGTTCTTCCAGTTCCACCTCATTTTTGTTTTGGTGGGATGCATTGGAAAACAACGGCATTCAGTTGCAGACAATGGCATACTGGCGCTAGGATGTGACATCGATGGGTCTGATGTCATCGAACTTTTCATGCAGCATTCCATGCGACCCTCAAATGGCTGGCGGAGCCAGAATGCTTTTGGGAAACATGTCATATAAGTGACCTGTATCCAGGGAAACAACCCTCTCTACATTGGACCCTGAACCTGTCCAGAAATCAAAGCCTTTAGCGTCCTGAGGAATCTTCCTGATATAAATAGATTACCGGCATTTCAGCTGTCTTCTGCCACCCGCAGAAGGACTGCAGATACAGAAAATGCCTTTTTCTGCCTCCCTCTGTCTGCTGTTTTTTTTATCTCTCTAGCCTCTTTATTCGTGTTCTTTCAGCTCTGGTTTGTTGTGAAGGTCTCTGCCATTCAGTGTAATTTTCCACAATCTGAGTCCAGAGGAGGATATCATGAGCACACTTGGGGGTGACAGCGCAACCGTCTGAAAGCAGGGATCAATTCTGGAAGCCTGCTTCACAAAGAGGTCAAAAATAACAAGTAGCGTTTCTCTCTGATCAGGGCGTAGGTTTCGATTTTAATAAGAGCTGAACATACAGTATGCAAATGATGCCATTCAATTATTTATACATCGTTCATGCAGACTTAGTTTTGCTCTGTGTCTTTGCACCCATGGTGCGTATCCTGCATTTATCTTTGTTTTAGTCCTTCGCTAAATGATAACCACAGATGTGACTACAACAAAGAGCAATAGTTAGGTTCTGGAGAATAAAAAATACAGTTTTTCCCCAATGACAAATATTTATCTTCTAGCTATAGTCCATAAACATTTAAAGACTACCATGAGCTGCCATGGTTGCTCATTGAAGTATACACATCTGAGGAATTTATTGATTTTTTTTAAAAAGAGTGCAAACAAACACATAACTTCATATTTTCCTACCTTTTTTAAAGTCTTTTATGTTATCCAAAATACAATACAGTAAATTTAATATTGTAGTCTAATATTCTAATATTTTAATATATTGTAAAATGTATTTTTTCTGTAGTCATTACTCTAGTCTTCGGTATAACTTGATCACTCAGAAACGATATGATGATGCTGTTCGTGAAACATTTACTATTAGCAATTGAAATTTTTGCTCACAATGCTTTATATTTTATAGTAAATAATGATCTTTTTGATTCTTTCAAGATTAATTAAAGACTAAACTAAAAGTTCCGATGCAAAAACCTCTAAATGCCTTTCTTAGGTTCAGTAATTTCAATTTTATGCCAAAAATCATGGTCTTTAAAATAAAATAAGTCAACATAAACATAGGAGTCTGAGAAAAATGCTAATTTTCGATGAAAATTCCAGGCGGCACTTAGAGGTTTTGCATCTGAACTCTTCAAACAGTTGCAAAAAAAAAAGCATTATATGAAATATCTGTTTATGTACATTTCTGACTAGTTTAGTGTTGTAAAGAATTAGCTAGAAATATGCATAATTAAAAAATAACAGTGTCCTTGCGGAATAAGAATATTTACATTTCACTGCATCCAACTTCTGAATGGCAGTGTTTATATTACTTATATTTATTACTATAAACACATATTTAGTTGATGTTTATTTATATATATTATTCATATTTATAAATGGTAGCAATGAATATGAGCTGCATAATATGAGCTCTATAACTACAATAAAGTAAAAATAAATAAAATAACAGTGTCCTTGCAAAATAACAATATTTAAATCTCACTACTTCTGAATGGTAGTGTTTAAATTATTTATATTTATTAATGTAAATACATATTTAGTTGATATTTATTTATTTATTTATACATTATTCATATTTATTAATGGTAGCAATGAATATGAGCTGCATAATATGAGCTCTATAAGAATAATAAAATAAATGTATATATATAAAAAAATAACAGTGTCCTTGATGAATAAGAATATTTACATCTCACTACATTTGAATGGTAGTGTTTATATTAACTCATGAATATGAGTTGCATAATTTAAGCTCTATAAGAATAAAAATAAATAAATAAAAATAACTGTGTCCTTGTGGAATAAGAATATTTACATCTCATTAATTCTGAATGGCAGTGTTTAAATGAATTCTATTTATGAATGTAAATATATATTTAGTTGATATTGATTTAGATATTATTCATATTTATTAATGGTAGCAATGAATATAAGCTGCATAATATGAGCTCTATAAGAATAATAAAATAAAAATAAATAACTGCCCTTTCAGAATAAGAATATTTACATCTCAATACTTCTAAATGATAGTGTTTATATTAATTATATTTATTAATGTAAATACATATTTAGTTGATATTTATGTATGTATATATTATTCATATTTATTAATGGTAGCAATGAATACGAGCTGCATAATATGAGCTCTATAAAAATAATAAAAATAATAATAATAATAATAATAATAATAATAATAATAATAATAATAATAATAATAATAATAATAATAATAATAATAATAATAATAATAATTGTGTCCTTGCAGAATAAGAATATTTACATCTCACTACTTTTGAATGGGACTGTTTATATTAAATCTGTGTATTAATGTAAATACATATTTAGTTGATATTTATTAATATATTATTCATATTTATTAATGGTAGCAATGAATATAAGCTGCATAATATGGGCTCAAAATAACAGTGTCATTGCAGTATAAGAACATTTACATCACACTACTTCTGAATGATAGTGTTTATATTAATTTTATTTAATAATGTAAATACATATTTATTTATTTATTTATTTATTTATTTATTTATTTATTATTCATATTTATTAATGGTAGCAATGAATATGAGCTGCATAATATGAGCTCTATAAGAATAATAAAATAAAATAAAAATAAATAACTGCCCTTTCAGAATAAGAATATTTACATCTCAATACTTCTAAATGATAGTATTTATATTAATTCTATTTATTAATGTAAATACATATTTAGTTGATATTTATGTATGTATATATTATTCATATTTATTAATGGTAGCAATGAATACGAGCTGCATAATATGAGCTCTATAAAAATAATACAAATAATAATAATAATAATAATAATATTAATAATAATATTAATAATAATAATAATAATGATAATAATAATAATAATAATAATAATAATAATAATAATAATAATAATAATAAAAATAATTGTGTCCTTGCAGAATAAGAATATTTACATCTCACTACTTTTGAATGTGACTGTTTATATTAACTCTATGTATTAATGTAAATACATATTTAGTTGATATTAATATATTATTCATATTTATTAATGGTAGCAATAAATATAAGCTGCATAATATGGGCTCAAAATAACAGTGTCATTGCAGTATAAGAACATTTACATCACACTACTTCTGAATGATAGTGTTTATATTAATTTTATTTAATAATGTAAATACATATTTATTTATTTATTGTTCATATTTATTAATGGTAGCAATGAATATGAGCTGCATAATATGAGCTCTATAAGAATAATAAAATAAAATATAACTCACACATGTGCATTGACTGCTGCTTATTCAGAGCGTTCCAAAATGGCTTTACTTGGTTCAACTGTGTTAGGATGCTACCAAAAGAAAAACTGCTCTCCATTCAGCAGCATAAAGCAAGGCAGCGCAGAAAGTTTTGGAAAGGAGCCACAGTCAATAACTGTTATATCGTGCAGTCACTGTTGCTAATTCTGTTGCGTCATTCACATTCAGAGATATTTTATTTCACTGTTTCGATACAATATGAGACGCGCGGAAAGCCAGACAGTTTCTCTCTAAGAACATGAGCTTCTAAAATGTTTTTTTATTTTTTATTTGGAGGACAGGAAACCATTTGGTGCAACAGAATGAATTAAGCCAAAGCAATACGAGATTATCCAATTATAAGACTAATATGGCTTTAGCAAAGGTAATTGCTTTGATGGGGCTTGTGATTCGCTGCATGCACCAGACAGAAAGTCCAATAGGAAACAAAAAAAAAATAACAACTGCACCACAAAAGGCTTCTTCTTTCCTTATGTATTCTGTGACATAATCTATGAATCACATTAAACTCTGTGAATGAAAGCCTACGCACACGCCCGCACACAAAAGATGTTTCTACGCTCCGGCCGGGCATGTTTTGCTTTCTCTTAATTGCAGTGGAGTAACCAGACACACCACTGGAGGTTGGTGAAGCAAACACTGAGTAGATCTTATCAGGATACAACAAAAGAGGCCACTGGAGCCGTGGCGGTGTGTGACAGGGGGCCGCATCGGCTGAGGGGACCGGCCGGCTGGGCTCGTAGCAGTCCACTCGCAGGCTAATGTACGTCCAAAGTCCTTTATTCAGCCAATTAAATATATAAAATAAATAAATAATAATAATACAATGCAATAAAGTGGTGCTGTTTATCATGGGATGGGTTAGAAATGTGCATATTTAATTATAGGGCTGCATGATATTGGAAAGATCTGCGATATTTTGTTTTGCTGCATGCAATATATATTGCCGTATATTTTCACCAGATTACTTGAATAGCTCTATTTGGAAAGATTTCATTTATTTAGATGGACTTGGGTGATCAAGGCTTTTTCTATGCCTTACATCTGCATAAAATATAATAAATTAAGTATGTAAATATGATAGAGGACAAATGAACGGTGCATTATGGTTATCTGGCCTTATTCAAATACAAAAACTGAACAATCAAACGAAAAATAACTTAGTCATCATTGTGTAAATAATTGTATACAATAATATACAAATAATATTTGATATATTTTTTATTTTAATCTTTAATAAACAATCTAATCATGAGATGTGTGGACACACACATTGCGATATCGATGCTCAAACGATGTATTGTTCAGTCGTATTGAATTATTTCATTTAATTACAATGTTTTGTTTTGTTCAGTTCTGTCTGCTTTATGCTTTTAAATGTCATTTTTAAATGTGTGTTGGACTTATTTAAAACACACACACCGCACGCACACACATTTAGTTTTATTTGATTCAAATAGTAAACTGTAAAAAATGCAGGGTTCCACATAAATCATTCATGTTGACTCAACACAAATCGATTAAGTTAACTTAAAACCTTTAACAAATGTATGTGGATTGAACATAAAAAAATTAAGTTGTCCCAATGAAATCTCAAGAATTGTGTTGTTTCAGCTCATTTTAAATAAGTAGTTTGAACAAACAAAAATATGTTTTCAGTGTAGCTGTATTTTTTAATACGCATAAAATCTAATATATAAATATGAAAGAGGACAAATAAAGGTTAAATAAACAGTGTGCTATGGTTATCTGGCCTAACAGTATTTAAATACAAAAACTGAACAATCAAACATAAAATAACTTGGTCATCATTGTATAAATATTGTATACAATAATATAAAAATAACATTTGATAATATTATTTTTTCTTTTAATCTTTAATAAACAATCTACTCCTGCAATGTGCAGATTTTATTTAATTCAAATTGTAGTTTTATTTATTTAATTCCCCCAAAAATAAACAGGTGTAGACAAATAATATAATGGAAAAATGAAGCTTTATTACAATTTTTGGATGCTTAAAAATTCCCTTTTATGTTTGTTTGTTTTTTTTTTTTTTTTCTTGAGTGATACAGTACTGAATATCACACATTAATACCATGGTTTACAAAGTAAACTAGGCATGGGCGGGTATAAGTTTCTGACGTTATGATAACATTGGATAAAAATACCATGGTTTCACGGTATCACAGTCTTGTGTTTACTAAATAAATAAATATTACTGAATAAATAAATATTACTGAATAAATAAATAAATAAATAAATAAATAAATAAATAAATAAATAAATAAATAAATAAATAAATAAAACAATTTATTTTATTTTAGGAAACTTAAATAAAAAAAAAAAATTATAATATTTTGGAACAGTAATTATGACAGGCTAAATAGTTTAAATAAATCATTCATTAGATTAAAAACTACAGATTTCTTTACAACACATAAAAATAAATTTAAAAACCTTACATATACCTTGGGAATGGTATAACAGAACATTTTAAATGTGTTAAAACCTTGACTTTTCCAAACCGCGGTAAACCTTGAAACCAGTTATCATCCCATGCCTAAAATACACCCACTAAAATTAAATTCTGTTTGTTTGTTTGTTTGTTTGTTTGTTTGTTTGTTTGTTTGTTTGTTCAAAGAATTTTACAATTCAATCAGAAAATTAACAGATTCTACAGATTTGAGACATTTATTTAATAATTTCTTACATTATTTATGATAATTTATGAAATCTACGACTAATAAGTGAATGTGAAAATAAGAATAACGTAACATTTTTACAGATATTTATCTTTAGCCCTTTGACTGCTGCTCTATCAAAGGTTGACCATGTTTTTACATGTTTCATTTAAAGTCATATAAAAAACGACTGTTTTAAATAACGGTTAACACACACAGCATTGTTGGTTTACAAACAAATCAAACAAACATAATCCTGTTGCACTACTACACTTGACTTTGGTTTTACTGTAAACAAAAAAACAAGAAAACATGTTAAATGAGAATCTGAAATATTTTATGGCATATTTCAGAAAATAAAGGTGATTTACTATTCAAAAATGTTTTATTTTGAATATTTTTTTTAAATAAATTGGCCTTACACTTCATATTTTCAGATTTTTCATAGTTTATGTATTAATTCCGGTACTTTTACCATAAACCAACATATCAATCATTTGGTAGAGGCTGATATTTTAGAAATTATGTGATGTGTTGAAAAAAAAAATGCATCGAGTGTGTTAACTGGTGACATTAATAGTTAAGAAATGCAATCCAAATTTTTTTTCCTTGATGGGGTAGTTAAAGGGTTAACATGAATCACACAATTTCACGTTTTCATTTTCACTAAAGTCATTTAAAACCTTTAAGCATTTAATATACTAAATCTGCATATATGAAATGACTTTTCAAAAATTTATTTATACCCCAAAATATGTAAACACTATTACATTTTACCCTCAAAAATGACTTTTTCCGCTTGTTCAATCTACTTATTTAAAATGAGTTGAAACAAAACAATTCTTAAGTTTTTTGGGGACAACTTCATTTTTTTGGGGACCACTAACATTTGTAAAAACTATTAAATTAACTTAATTGATTTGTGTTGGGACAACATGATAGATTTGTGTGGAACCATGCATTTAATAATTGTTATTTTTAAATAATACTTTAAGGTTTTAAATGCAGTAAGCTAAACAAAAATCCCCCTAATGATTATTTTCTTTCCCAGATTTTCATCTAGATATCTCATAGAACTCTCTTGGCTCTTGTGTGTGGCGCGAGACAAGCCGCCCCACCACTGTTTGTGTTAACAGCGGCGAAATTCACACCAGGCATGTGTGAGTTATGCAAATGCCATTAGGAAGTGTTTGACACTTCGCAGTTTTATGGTGATCAGAGCCATTTCAGCAGGTGCGACCAACCAAAGATATCAAAACTGCCGTGTGGCTGAAATACACTTTAAATAAAGGGTTTGACGGGCAACAACTATCAAGATTTATAAATTTGTTTGATTGTTAGTGATATATGTGAATAATTCATAGGTGTAATTTTTTGTGAATTAAGATTTATACATCACCTGAAAACCTGTTTAAAGAAGCTTTCAATTCATTTGTACTTTATGAGAATGTGGCAATATTGAGATATAATTATTTAAATATCTGGAATCTAAAATAAATTATTGCTGCCTTAATTTTTTTTTGTATAATCAAATTAACTTCATCAATCAAACTGACTAAAAATAATATTTTAAACTTTGTATAACCTATTTTTTTGCTGTTGAAACCTGATTAATAGGTTAAAGTATAATAAAAATACATTAAGTAAATGTTTTTAAAAAGTCATTACATTTTTATAGTGTAGATTTAAAAAAAAAAAAAATCAAAATACTAAGAAAAACGTCTTTAAAATATCTATATGAAGTGTTAAACATTACTAAACTGTGTTTTGCTGTATTTAAAGTAGGAAATTTGCAAAAAAAAAATCTTAATGGAACGAGATATTTACTTAATATTCTAATAATTTTTGGCAGTAATGAACAACATATTATTATCATGGTTTACAAAATACACCCACTAAAATGAAATTCTATGTAATGATCGCTTGTTTGTTTGTTTGTTTGTTTGTTTGTTTGTTTGTTTGTTTGTTTGTTTGTTTGTTTTTATCAAAAATTCCAAGAATTTTAACAATTTATTCATAATAGATTATTAATAGATTTGAGACGTTTGTTTGATCATTTGTTAACATTAATAATGTTAATTTATGAAATGTATGACTTTTTCTATTTTAATAAGTAAATGTAAAAATAAGAATGACATTTAATTGTTCCAGATATTTATCTTTAGGATGATTAACGTTATTTCATTCATAATTTCACATTTTCATTTTCACTAAAGTTATTTAAAACGTTTAAGCATCTAATATACTGTATATCTGCATATATGAAATTACTTTGTTTGGGGACAACTTAATCGTTTTATGTTCAATCCACTAAAATTTGTTAAAACTATTAAGTTAATTTAATCATGATAACATGATGGAATTGTGTGGAACCATGCATTTAATAATTATGTTATTTTTAAATAATACTATTATTTAATATTATTTAAAAATCTGAAATCTAAAATAAAGTATTGCTGCCTTAATTTTTTTAGTAGGAACAAATTAACATTTCAAATTAACTTCATCAATCAAACTGATTAAAAATATTAAATTAAACTTTGTATAAATTATCTTTGCTGTTGTTGTTGAAACCCGATTAACTTATTTTATGATTTAAATAAATAAAAAAAAAATGCCATTACATTTTTTTTAAATACTGAGTATTTAGATACTGAGAAAAACATCTTTAAGTTATCTATATGAAGTGTTACACGTTACTAAATTGTGTTTTGATGTATTTAAAGTAGGAAATTTGCAAAAAATTATCTTTTCAAATTAATTTCATCAATCAAACTGACTAAAAATATTAAATTAAACTTTGTATAAATTATTTTTGCTGTTGTTGTTGAAACCCGATTAACTTATTTTATCATTTAAATAAATTAAAAAAATTGCCATTACATTTTTTTAAAATACTGAGTATTTAGATACTGAGAAAAACATCTTTAAGTTATCTATAGGAAGTGTTACACGTTACTAAATTGTGTTTTGATGTATTTAAAGTAGGAAATTTGCAAAAAAAAAAATCTTCATGGAACGAGATATTTACTAAATATTCTGATGATTTTTGGCATTTATTTAAAAAACAAATTGACCCATTCATTGTATTTTTGGCTATTCACAAAAATAAACTAGACTGATGGTCCAAAGTCACACATAAAATGTGTATTTTTGCTCGCATCAATGTATTTTTATTTTTTTTTCCTACTACAAATCTGCTCAGTCTTGACTCATCATTTTATGCTATGCATGTAACAGGCGTGTCAATGCAAACTGCAAATGCATTGTGGTCATTATAGCTCAGCTTATACCGTCTGCCGCTTAATCCTGAGCAGAGTTACGACCTGGCGGTGGTGCATGTGTTCAAGACACATAGAGCAGTGGTGCTCATTGTGAAAGATGCGATCACACTCTATCTCTCTCTCCGCATCATTTTCTGTCCTCTGTACTCACGTCTCTCAGGATAAATGCCTATAAAGTATGTCAGAAAATGTATGTACTGTTCAAACAAGAGTACATTTCATCATGATTTCAAAATGAATTTAGTTGAATCTGTTTGAAATTGTATTGATATTGAAGTAATGTCAATGAAAAAAAATTGTTGAGTTACTGGAGCATGAAAATTGGGCGTTCCACATAAGAACAGAACCAGACCTGAATGCAAGTTGCAATGGGATGTAAAGGGTGAAGGTCAAGTTCACCCATGAGAGCTTTTTTTTGTATTCCAGTCATCTTTTTATATTTATTATATTTATTTATTTATTTACCATTTTATTTGCTGCTTAGTTCCTGAAATCATTAAACAAATATTAATTTAATTAAATTAATATTAGGGAATTTGTAGAAGAGCTACATTACCAAGAACACTTAGTTTATTAATTATTTGGACATGGCTTTTGGTAATATTAGCCAAAAAATGAAAGCCATTTCTGAGGTGAAACAAATCCAGAGGAGCTGGAATATTTTATAATGGCAAAAAAGTAAGACTATAAAGTAAGATATTTTAAAATAAAAAAAAATAATAATAAATGTCATTTACAACATTATTTATTTATTAGTTTTTATTTGTTCACTTTATTTGTATAAAATTTTGCAACATTTTTTTTTCTAAAACTTTTCCCTAATCATATATGCAAATGTTAGGGAAATGTTAATAAAATGTAATAAATATAAAGACGATCATTTAATTAGTAATTTAGATAATTAACAATGTAGATAAATTCAGTAAATATACAGTATCATATTGAGTAAATCAAACAAACAAATGAATAAATGAACAAATGAAAGAAACAATAATAAATTAAATAATAGATTAATAGATTAATAAATGAATGAATTAATAAATAAATACATAAATGAATAAATAAATAAATAAATAAATAAATAAATAAATAAATAAATAAATAAATAAATAAATGCATAAATAAATAAATGATTAAATAAATAAATAAATAAATAAATAAATAAATAAATAAATAAATAAATAAATAAATAAATAAATGAATGAATAAATGAATGAATAAACAAATGAATAAATACATACATACATACATACATACATAAATAAATAAATAAACAAAAAATACATAAATAAATAAATAAATAAATAAATATGTAAATGAATAAATAAATAAATACATATTTGTTTTTATATTTATTTATCTATTTTATTTATTTTATTGCATTTAACAAAATACACCTGTGAACTCTTACTTTGAAATGTCTACACTATATGTGACATTTGCTGTTTCTTCATACTACTTATTTAAAATGAGCTGAAACAACACAATTCTACAGTTTTTTGGGGGACAGCTTAATTATGTTATGTTCAAGCCATTTAAATTCGTAAAAAATAATAAGTTTACTTAATTCTTTCATGTTGTCTCAACACAAATCGCTTACTGTTTTCTGCCAAAATATGCAAATATGTAGACGAACAATGTCATAATTCTTTAACAGTAGATATAACAATTTATTGCAATAAATGCGCAAAATTCATTGATCGTAACATAAAATTTAACTGTAAATGGACGACACTCACATTTATTTTAATAAATCATAGCTTAACTTAGATAAATCTGCCACTTAACTTATTTAAGCCTTTTTCATTTACTTTGTATTTCTAAAATATTAATTTAAAGATCAACAGAGAGTCTGATATCATTCAGTTTAATAAGACAAAAGCCTCTTTGTTTTCTTTATGTGCCCCAATAAAACATTACGAATGAAATCTGTATTTAAAAAAAGCCACAAATTCCCGATATCATGCTGAGGAGATTCCACGTGAACTGTCAGATTACCGCTGAATGAAAAACTCAGCTTTCCATTCAGCATTGTATTGATATGTCAGTCGTGGTAAAGAAAACAAAACAAGGATTTATATACATGGATTCAGTTTGTTCAGGCAGTAAATATTGCAGCTGTCATTTCGCAGCCTAGCGTGGCTGATGCATTGTGTTAAATAAGCACACACACACACTGTCGCTGACAAGCTGCATTTGAGCCAGAACGACCAGGTGAGCGGTGTCAGAGCGAAAAAAAAAACCCCACTCCAAGGCTGTTTGTGTTGAGCACATTAGCACCAAAGTAAAGAGTAATGACCGCTACCCTTAAGTGATTCATTTAGCTCGGCAACCTGTCCGTTTGTCGGAATTAAACTCATTCTGTGTCATCTGACGCAATGTCGCCGAAAGCCTCCTTCACAAAATCAATGGAGGCGGAGCTGTCAGATGTCACTTGCAGAACGATTATCCAATCAGCGGACAGCCGTGGCCCGCGCAGAGGTCTTACACTTTAATAAACTCCTAATCTCTGCATTTGAATTTAGATTAATGCATGGAAGCAACAGCATTGATTTGGTCATAATGAACAATCCTCTAGCTCACTTTATTTTGAAGGACCTCAAAGTGCTGTTCTACTCTAGAAGAAATGTCTTGATTTTAGGGGTAGAAAGCTGTAAAATCAGAGCTGATTAACAGTGTTTCCTTAATATAGACAACTAATAAGCTGCATTTTCTGCCTGACACTTCACTTTTTATGTTTTATTGTTGACATTTTTTACTCACTATTTATTTACATTACAACGTGTGTTAAGTCTAATGTTTATAAATATGTTTATTGCATCATTTGTGTTACCAATGACATTGTGTGAATGACAAAGAACGCCGTCTACAGTATAGAGTATGTGTTTCTGCTTGGGAAAAAGCTGTTTGTTATGAGCAGCATTGGTTTATGTTATGAGTTTCGCATTTTCACATTATTTTGGTTGTGTTTTTGTTTGTGTAACAAAGGTAAAATGTGCAGACGTTAGTACCTTATTGGTGTATAAACGCTATAAATGTACAAAATACGGTAGTTTACTGTAAAATTAATTTTCAGGTTTTCTACCGTATTTTTACAGGTAAATTTTAGGTAACCACAGCTGCTTTTTTACAGTAACAGTACACTGAAAATTATTCATTGGATTTACTCATTTCTTTTTAAGCGTAAGTGGTTGCAAACCGTTTATACGGGCTGAATTTAAACAAAAAAATTAAGTTGAACATTACTAAATTTAATTTGTTTGTTTAAATTCAGCCTATATATATTGTTTGCAACCACTTATCTTTTGTCTGAATGACAATTAGCGCCGTCTACAGTATAGTGTATGTGTTTCTGCTTGGGAAAATGCTGTTTGTTATGAGCAGCATTGGTTTATGTTATGAGTTTTGCATTTTCACATTATATTGGTTGTGTTTTTGTTTGTGTAACAAAAGTAAAATGTGCAAATGTTAGTACCTTATTGGTGTATAAACGCTATAAATGAACAAAATACGGTATTTTACTGTAAAATTATTTTTTAGGTTTTCTACCGTATTTTTACAAGTAAATTTTAGGTAACCACAGCTGCTTTTTTATACAATAAGAGTACACAAAAAATTATTCATTAAATTTACTCATTTTTTTTAAGCATAAGTGATTGCAAACCACTTATACGGGTTAAATTTAAACAAAAATTTAAGTTGAACATTACTACATTTCATTGTTTTGTTTAAATTCAGCCTATATAAATTGTTGCAACCACCTATCTTTTGAATGAATGACAAAGAGTGCCGTCTACAGTATAGAGTATGTGTTTCTGCTTGGGAAAAAGCTGTTTGTTATGAGCAGCATTGGTTTATTATATGAGTTTCACATTTTCACATTATTTTGGTTGTGTTTTTGTTTGTGTAACAAAGGTAAAATGTGCAGACGTTAGTACCTTATTGGTGTATAAATGCTATAAATGAACAAAATACGGTAGTTTACTGTAAAATTAATTTTTAGGTTTTGTACCATATTTTTACAGGTAAATTTTAGGTAACCACAGCTGCTTTTTTTACAGTAATAGTACACTGAAAATTATTCATTGGATTTACTAATTTTTTTAAGAGTAAGTGGTTGCAAACCATTTATACGGGCTGAATTTAAACAAAAAATTAAATTGAACATTACTACATTTTATTTGTTTGTTTAAATTCAGCCTATATAAATTGTTTGCAACCACTTATCTTTCGTGTGAATGACAAAGAGCGCCAACTACAGTATAGAGTATGTGTTTCTGCTTGGGAAAAAGCTGTTTGTTATGAGCAGCATTGGTTCATCATATGAGTTTCACATTTTCACTATAATAAGTTTGTGTTTGTGTTTGTGTAACTAAGGTAAAATGTGCAGATGTTAGTACCTCACAACATTGGTGTATTAATGCTATAAATTAACAAAATACGGTAGTTTACTGTAAAATGAATTTAAGGTTTTCTACCGTATTTTTACAAGTACAATTCTGGTAACCACAGCTGCTTTTTTTACAGTATTAGTAAATTATTCATTCATTCATTTTCTTTTTGGCTTAGTCCCTTTATTAATTAGGGGTCACCACAGTGGAATGTACCACCAACTTTAAATGATTCATTGGATTTACTCATTTTTTTTAAGGTAAGTGGTTGCAAAAAAATGTATATAGGCTGAATATAAACAAACAACTTAGCTTAAACATTACTAAATAAATATTTTGATTAAATTCAGCCCATATAAACTGTTTGCAACCACTTACCTTAAAAATATTTAGTATTTCAAATAAATCCTTTTTTCAGTGGATGATTTTTGAATTCTGAATATGAATAATCAGTACAACTTGGATTGAAAAATTAAAGACAACCAACAACTCAACAAGAGCAAAGATCGTATGTGTGTGTGTGAGTGTGTGTCTACATACGGTATTTTTAGTGAATTAAAAAGACCACAACCTGACTACGCTAGGTTACAACAACACCAATGATTAAAAATATATTAATATTAATATTTATATACAGTGCTCAGCATAATAACTGGTAAAAACAGCCCATTAAATCAAACTATTCAAATGTCACCTTTTAGCAGGGACTGCTTACCAACTATGACAATATTGCGCTTTGGTGGACAAACTAGATCGCTTGACCACTGAAACGTTTACATTTAGACACTTTCTTCACTTTAAGCCTTTCCATATCACACCTTCTGCAACACATACTCAGATTTTTCAGCAACCTTTAACACCTGATCCAGTTTAGTAACATAGTGTAAAGGAAAAAAATATCTGCGGAAGGAGGTCCAAAGATCCAGGAACACAAAGCTTCTGATTATGATGTCCTGATTGGCTAATACCGCCCTGATAAACTGTCACATGAAGCACAAGATAAGTCTTGCCCTCTGACCTCAGGAATGTTTTTTAGGAAACAACTTCCTGTTGACCCCAGATTAGATTAGTTATCTGAGGATTAGTGCAATCTGCAGGAAATGTCTCAACTACTATTCTATTTCAATGCTTTATAATAAAAATGCGCACTTTGTACGCTTCACTACAATTTAGCCTACGGTATATATGAATGAATGCATGTATGAAGTAATTATGTATATTAATTGTTTTTTCATAGCTGAGTTATGACAGATAGAGAAGCTAAATTGTGCATACGTAAATCCTTCAATATTTTTTAAAGGTACACTGATGATTGGTTGAGAATAACCACGTCTCAACAAAGGAATAAATAATACTTGAAGGAATAAAAAATATTTGTTTATGTATTTTATAGTTAATTAATTAGAAATTATTATTAACTATTTCTTTAAATTGATTTAATTTGAGCAGAAAAGTCATACACAAAACAATTGTTTAAACAAAATACATTTCAGCATGGTCGAAAGGAAGCGGGATGAAGCACAAGCTTATTATTTTCCACACCCCATTATCACACATTATCATCATTCGTCTATTACTTCAACTTATTTATTCTTTTTACATGAGACATGAGCTTTACATGAGACATATTATATCCTTTTGGCATCTTTGACATATTATATGTTTGATTCCATTTGTACATTTAAGTTTTATAACGTAGACCCAAAAATGCACAGTATTGTATAACAGCCATTAATTGAAATTTCATCATACCTTTCTCATTTAGTTATTTTTCAATCACTTCGATTAATCATTATATTAATTTAATAATATATATTAATAACTATAAAAAATTATTCATTCATTCATTTTCTTTTCGGCTTAGTCCTTTTATTAATCTGGGGTCGCCACAGCGGAATGAACCGCAACTTATCCAGCATATGTTTTACACAGCGGAAGCCCTTCCAGCTGTAACAACTATAATAATAATAATAATAATATATATATATATATATATATATATATATTTATACCACTTTTTAAACTGATTAATATCTTGACATTTCCAACTATTTCTTGTTACTATACATACAACTGAAGGCAAAATTATTAGCTATTCAACAATTTATATATATAGATATTTCCGGTTTTGTTAAACAGATTTTCACAGTATTTCCTATTATATACTTTGTTTCTTCTGTAGAAAGTCTTATTGATTTCAATTTGTCTTGAATAAAAGCAGGGTTTTTTTTATTTACATTTTTCAAAAATATTTTTAAGTTCAATATTAGACCCCTTAACTTTTTTCCAATTTTCCTATTGTCCAATGACTTTCCTATTTAACAACTTGCCTAGTTAACCTTAATTTACCTAGTTACGCCTTTAAATTGCACATTAAGCTGAACACTATCTTGCAAAATAACTAGTAAAATATTATGTACTGCCATAAAGACAAAGACAAAAGAAATGATTTATTAGAAATTAGTTATTAAAACTATTCTGTTTAAAAATGTGTTGAAATAAATCTCACCGGAGAAATATTTGAGAAAGAATTAAAATTTTACAAGAGTGCTAATAATTTTGACTTCACCTCAATTATATTGCGCTACACACCATTATTCCTCCAATATGTGAATATATTTAAAAGAAATTACTGTATTTTATTTCTACAAGAATACAACTGTAAGAATATAAATAGTAGTGTGGGTGATTAAAAAATGTATGTTAAAAAACTAACACCTTTTAATGGTGATAAGTAACAAAAGGAGAATTACATAGCCCAACCTCTTCACAGCTTTCTGAAATAACAGGTGTGTCTGCTGAAAATGGCCCTTTCAAGTGTGTCCCGTAAGCCAGCCGAGACACAACCCTTCTCTCTACCACCAGACGTCTATTAAACCTCTCTCTCTCTTTCTCTCTCTCTCTTTGCTCACAGATACTGTTTACCCTGTACCTGGGTTCCCACCTTCTGCTTTCTGATGAGATTTTTTTTTCTAAATACCAATTCTAGGATAGATAAGTCATGCCCCCTGTGTATACACCAAACTAAATATGTGTAGTTCTGAATTTGAAAAACGAAATGAGATGAATCGTGCTGTGGACTTCATTTACATTTAAATAAAAATAAACATGGCAGGGTATAAGATAAATACTAAATGAATGTAATCCGCGATTCCAAAATATAATTTTTCCGTAGTGTAAAAAAATATATATCGTGACGATTTGGTTTTCATTCCATTTAACTTATGGCAATAATTCCGAAATAATTCGTAGACCACAAATAAAATTGGAATTGATTCAGATGCAATAATGATAGCGATTATTAGACTCTTGTTCCTGCTACTAAATTTAAAAATAAATGAATAAATAAAATAATAATATTCACCAAAACTTTTATTTATAAAAGACTTGTTTGACGTATACAGATTTTTAAAAATAAATCAAATCGATTGCATGTCTGAACACACACACACTGGAGTCTGGGTGTGTTCAGAGTAGTGTGTGCTGCCCACAGTCTGCAGCTGATTAAAATGGCAGCCTGTGTATAAAGTCTGCCGTCCCACTGTCACACAAACCTTTCGCGAGCAGAAACAAACACTTTGACAAAATGGCAGAGAAGGCGCCCTGCCTTCCGCTGATTACCGATCGTAAAATAAAAACCACCGTAAAAGGCAGGTATTTGACCCACCAAAGGCAGCTGAGCACTTTACATAAAACTCCAAGTGTAACAGGGCTGTTTATTCCCTGCAAATTGGTGAGCGTTTATCGGCACAGCAGGAAGCTCTGTAAACACACAACTGAATCAAAAACAGGGAAAGAAATCATCTGATTTGAAATTCTTGCCCAACTGAAAGTGTTTTCCATTTTATGCGCTTGGTAACCGCAGCATATGGCCCTATATCCTGTATCACAGAGTCTCTAAAGTAACAGCCTTGCCCTACAATGTGCATGGCACATCCAAGCTAAAGTGGTCTTCTTGTTTTTACTAAAAGTCTTCAAGCACATTTTATTTCTTTTTTTAGCATTATGAACGCCATTCAATGTCTAAATAGTGCACATGCTACATGGTGATGTATTTGTTGTTTAGTAAGTACGACTATTTGATTCGACTGTGCAAACACTGATGTTCGGAGAACAATGACTGTCAGTTGCGTTACACTGTTCTGTAAAACACACACACGCAAAATATTGTAAATTAAGGCTCTAATTAAAGCCGTTAAGCATTATGAACAAAAGCTTTGGCTTGTTTCATTTTTGGTGGTTTAATAAGTTGTAGTGTAATGTGGCGAAATGCTCGCATTTTGCGCATTTTATGTCTGTCAAATTGTCTCCACATGTATCTGATTTTTACCATACGCGATAATATTGAAATCATATTTACCAGATCACAAAATATACACATATATATTATATTTCTGAATATTATTCAATGAAAACAGCTCATTAAAACAGGTTCGAGGACAAAGAGTACTAAAAGTGCACAATATCGCTAACAAAATGTAATTCAAATTAAATTAATATATCGATGTACATAAAATTTCTGATTTCTAAATATTTTTAGTTAGTTTTTTTGTATTTTTTAAAGAAAAAATGCATTTGAGAGACATCGTCGAAGAAATGAATCGTGAATAATCAGTCGTCCTGGGTTTTATGCGACTAGCTATCAGAATCATAAAGCTCCACACTTGTGAGCAGAGCTTCTGTGTAGGTGTCATGACATCAATTCATCTCTGCGTTACTGGAAATGTAGAAACCCGTCATTTTTCCACTTTGAGTGAAAATACCTAAGCAAGTTCTCTGGTGGATCTCATAATCCTGCTCGTGTTTGGCTGTTTTCATTTCTCTGATGCAGGAAGGGGGCCAGAAAGAAACAGAGCCAAGGAAAATATTCCTTTGAAATGAAAAGGATGGGATAGTGTTTTCACACACAAACACAAAGACGAGGAGAAATGAACTACAAGCCCCGGTCCCCTCTCACCCCTCCTGTTCTCCGGGCCTGTGCTGAAGCTAATAGAGCACAGGGCTCAAATAGAGCTCAGGCCACTTTGAAATGCTAATGGAGCGGCTTCAAACAGAGTCCATTCACACTTATACAAATTCAAAACATTTCTTTCTTTCTTTCTTTTGGGTTAGAGAATGTCTATTTAAAGCACAAATGGTGACATGCAAGAATCCAGACCAAAAACCACATGGCATATGGTAAAACTCCACATCTACATCTGAAGTTCTAATTCGGAGAAATGTTGCCTGTTTTAAATATACTGCAGCTTTATGAGCGTATTTTAAACTCTATGTTTCTTTTTTGTAGTTAAATAATTGTAAAAGTTATAAATATAACAACGGAAAGGGGGAAAACACTACGGTTAAACTTCAGATTTAAAGAAAAAAAGCATTAACTTGAATCATAAACGAGTTTAAAATTATACAGAGTTTCCGAGTTTCAATATAAACGCCCTCTGTAGGTCCAAAACGCTCCAAATCAAGCATGCCAAATCTTCATTCAGGTGACTTGATATGTTTCACAGTCGGTTTTTTAGTGTGTCTCAAAGCATGCACTGCATTTCAAACAACGCCGTGCTCTTGTATTGACTCTTATTACTGGCTCTTATGCACCAAAGCAATGTTTACCCAAAAACAATTGTGATTTGCTCACTGTTTTGGTAACATTTCCAATGATAATGTCCAGGAACCTATATAAAGTCTTCCATATTTAATTACAACAGTAATGATGTTTACTTATCAGCATCACAAATAATTATAATTAAATTGCATAATTCTTAATTATGTGATTACAGTGTAATATGAATACTAATGCAATGTTTGCTGGTTTCACTATGCCCCATCAAGCTGTTCATTTCGCAGAGTGTTTGGGCAAAGAAGTGCCACCAACAGGATTTTGCTCATCTCTCTGTTGGCACCAGGGGCCTGGGTGTGGATTAATTATAAATGTGG
>LR812529.1:10021062-10373562 GCA_903798195.1 Danio kyathit | reverse complement strand
AACAATTAATAAAAAATATATAATAACATTTTTTTACAGTAAAAACTTAAACAGTCCCATTAATAACACAATGAAAAATAATTTTAAAAAATAATACATTTACATTTTTATAATAAAATAAAATAATAACAGTTTAATGCTGAATGCTGAAATTGACTTGACTTGTGCATTGCTTTCTGTCGAGTGACAGTATTTACATTTTTTAAAAAAAATCTGAATCATTTACAAAACAAAACAAGTTACAAAACAAACAAAGAAAATGTTACGTTAATTTTTAAATGACTTTCTGTCACAGATAATCACCCATTCTCCCTCTCCTCCCACCATTGGCCAAATCAAAGGTTAGCACAGGCCCTAGTTTGCCCTAGTTTGGGCATCTCTGGTCTAGACTATAGACTGTACAGCTGAAGGCAAAATTGTTAGCCCTCATGTGAAATTGTTATTTAAATATGTTATTTCAATAGTTTTTCTAAAAGTCTTTTCCTATAATATTCTTTTATTCTGCAGGAAGTCTTTTACATTTTTAAAACCATTTTTAGGGTCAATATTTTTAGCCTCCTTAAAAAAATATATTGTTTTTCGATTTATACAGAATAAACCAATATTATCCAGTGACTTTTAACTAATTAATTAATTAACCCAACTCGCATATAACTTGATTAACTTAGTTAAGCCTTTAAACTGCTCTTTAAGCTCAATATTAGTAAAATATTACATTCTGGCATGTGTGAAAAATACCAAATAAATTACACCCCAGTACACCCCATTTATAAAATTTATATTTATCAATTTATTATTACATTTATTTATTTTAATTTATTATTAATATTTTATATTAACCATTTCTCAGAGAATATAGGTAATATATTTTGCTGCATTTGAATAAAACAAGTTCATTAAACAGATATATTTATTAAAATAATATTTTAGTCACCAAACATAAAAAAACAAATTACAAACTACAAAATTTCAACAAAAATTTATAGATTTTTAGTTTCTTTTGACTTTGGATCTTTAAAAAAAAATGTATTTAATATTTTCCCTAACCTATACTTGGGTGACTATTTTGTGGATTTTTGGAAAGTATATTGTTAGATTTGCTCCAGATTTGGCTTCAGTACTGACTAATCTAATGTATATGCACAAATATATTATTCCCCATAGCAAATATCAATTTAAATGGGAGATTTGTTAGGGGTGTACTCATATATGCGGAGCACTGTATCTTTTTATACAGTTGAAGTCAGAATTATTAGCCCCCCTTTTAATTTGTTTTTCTTTTTTAAATATTTTCCAAATGATGTTTAACAGAGCAAGGAATTTTTCACAGTATGTCTGATAATATTTTTTTCTTCTGGAGAAAGTCTTATTTGTTTTATTTCGGCTAGAATAAAAGCCGTTTTTAATTTTTTAAAACCCATTTTAAGGTCAAAATTATTAGCCCCTTCAAGCTAATTTTTTTAGATAGTCTACAGAACAAACCATCGTTATACAATAACTTGCCTAATTACCCTAACCTGCCTAGTTAACCTAATTAACCTAGTTAAGCCTTTAAATGTCACTTTAAGTTGTGTAGAAGTGTCTTGAAAAATATCTAGTAAAATATTATTTACTGTCATCATGGCAAATATAAAATAAATCAGTTATTAGAAATGAGTTATTAAAACTATTATGTTTAGAAATGTGTTAAAGATATCTTCTCTCCGTTAAACAGAAATTGGAGAAAAAAATAAACAGGGGGGCTAATAATTCAGGGGGGCTAATAATTCTGACTTCAACTGTATATTGTATTTGTGCATATACATTAGATTAGTCATTACTAAAGCCAAATCTGGAGCTTATCTAACAAAATAACTTACAACGGTCCAAAAAAACAGTACACCCAAATTTATGTTATAGAAATATTTTAAATACAAATTTAAAAAAAGAGGAAAATTCAAGAGAAGTTAAAAACAAATTGAAAAATTTAGTTGAATTATTATAGGTAGTAGTTTTTTTTTTCAATATTTTGCTTGAATTTAATTGTAAATTTAATAATCTTTCAATTTCTAAATATGTTTGGTGACTAAAATATTATTTTGATGAATATATTTTCGTTCAATAAATCTGTTTTGTTTAAATTCACCAAAATACATTGCCTAAATTCACTGAGAAATGGATAAAAATATTTATTTTCAAAATGGGCTGTACTCAATTATGCTGAGCACTGTATATATATAATTAAAATGCATCCATTATTACTAATTCAACTGCCCAAAAAAACAAACATGTAAAATACATAACAAACACCTAAAACTATGTTAAATAAATTCAAAATGCCATAAACTAAAACCAACCCTCCTCAAAAGACTTCTCGCCCTTCCAAATTTCTATGTTTACTCAGGAGAGAACAGGGAGGAACAGGCCCAAGCCTCAAAGGAAATTCACGTTCTACTTCCTTCATGACCACATAGCTTTCTGGATTACACCAATGTCAAATAACTGACCTGTAAAGCAAATGACTTGTGCAAACAAATGCCACTCTCTCCCACATGTAACGCCAACACAGCCTTCAACAGTTTGTTCGCATGCATCACTGTGTTACGCAGTGATTTTGAATTCTCTTTCTCTCCCTTTCCTCTCTCTCTCTTTCGGAAACACGATATCTGCTAAAACAAATATCTGTGAAACAAATCTAAGCAGTGCTGAATGGTTTAGCAACTGTTATTAAGGTCACTGTAATTTAAAGTCAGTGTAACGTCTGAACTTGGAGGCTCGATGCAAAGACATCCACAGCCAAGTGGAAACAGATGTGGCGTAAAAGCAGATACAGCATTAGCCGACAGCTCAGCCGTTCTCTGAGGTCCGCCAGTTAAGATTAATATAGCCCAGGCATTAGCATATACAACTGCCGTACCTCGACCTGCAAGACTCCAATTCATTCTGTTTACACAAGAGGCCAAAAACCACATTCTGCAATAACGTTGTCCCTTCACCCATTAGGAGACTCGGGGTGACTCTGTGTCTTATGCAAACTGTTCAATTATCTGATGTTGATGCAAGGAGAGATATCACCTTCAAAATTCATCAAGTCCAGAAAATTTAGCAAGTGTAAATTGGCTTAATTTTTTCATAAGGTCACACTTTAGGTTTCATTAGTTAATGTTAGTTATTATTGAATAAACACTACATGCATATCATTTATTAATCATATAGTTCATTTCCTAACTCATTATTAAAATCCAAAGTTCTTAACGTTAGTTAATGCGATAAACAATAAACATTAGTCATTAATTAACATTAAAAAAGATGAACGAATATTGTAAAAATATGGTTCATGTTAGTAAATACACTGAAAAAATATTTTAATTAACAGTGTTTTCCATTCATTACCGTTGTGAAATGCATTATGGGATGTTGATCTCTGCTCTGTCGACTTTTGATGTTGAAAATTTAACTCTACAGTTTAACAAAGTGACTCTTATTGACATTTTAGTAGTATAAGAAATAATATATAGAGAAATAAGTCTGCAAGATAACAGAAAAAGTCCTGGCAGTTTATTACAGGGTTTTTGTACCTTAATATACAACACCAACCCAGACAATATATCACTTTAAACTATTAAAAATGTAAATAAAAGTCACTTTTTTTAAATTTTCAAGGATAAATGTTGTTGGAAGAAAGATCAACGTCCTATAATGCAGTTAAAAAGCATAAATAAATGAGGACAAATAAAAACATAAATCACAAAATATGGAAAACTGCTGATGTATGGATATTTTTACAGTGTATATTAACTAACATTATTACATAAGTCTTAACTTGCTTTTGTTCAAAGTATTCGCAACATTTAAAATATCATTTGACTGAAAATTGTCTGGGCAACGCAGTGGCGCAGTAGGTAGTGCTGTTGCCTCACAGCAAGAACGTCGCTGGGTCGCAGGTTCGAACCTCGGCTGGGCTGGGTCAGTTGGCGTTTCTGTGTGGAGTTTGCATGTTCTCCCTGCGTTCGCGTGGGTTTCCTCCGGGGGCTCCGGTTTCCCCCACAGTCCAAAGACATGCAGTACAGGTGAATTGGGTAAGCTAAATTGTCCATAGTGTATGAGTGTGAATGTGTGTGTGGAAGTTCCCAGAGATGGGTTGCGGCTGGAAGGGCATCCGCTGCGTAAAATCGTGCTGGATAAGTTGGCGGTTCATTCCGCTGTGGCGACCCCGCAAGGGACAAAGCCGACAAGAAAATGAATGAATGAAAATTGTCTATTAATTTCATCCAGAGATAATGGCATTTATTCATTCATTTAATATGTATTGTTGTCCTAGGTAAACTTCAAGATGTAAAATGTAAAAAAAAAAAAGAAAAAAAAGTTAATATGGAGCTAATACAATGCCAAAAAAAATAATATTATTGACAATTAAAATTTAATAAATTTGTTTGAAAATACGTCTATAAAAAAATCAGGCTTGAAAAATTCAGTTGTCTTACATTTCAGATGTTCAATATTCAAGTTAAGAAATTCAAATTCAAATTAAGAAATTCAAATTCAAAACATTTTTTTAACAGCATATAAAAAATCAGATTTATTAAATTACAACAGTCAATAATTCAAATGAACACAATTCAAATTCAAATTGTTTTGACATTATTAGCTCCATATCATTCTGTAATGTTTACAACAGTAAATAGATTTACATTGAAGAAAAACGAATGACTGGCCATTAGCAGACCTTCATCAGGTTTTGTTTTACACCACCCAGAAAGAAATTTTCACTGATAAATTTCTGTTAATTTTGGGATGGAATACTTATTTATTCACTATATATTATGTTTTTATTTCAGGGACAGATAATGTACGTTTCTGGTAGAATGTCTCATACAGTAACTCACTAAAATAACAGAAAATGTATTGGCAGTTTATTACAAGGTTTTTGTACCTTAATATACAACCCCAACCCAAACAATATCACTTTAAACAATTAAAAATGTAAATAAAATTCACTTTTTCAAACTTTTTAAGGTTAAAAGTTGTTGGAAGAAAGATCAACGTCCCATAATGCGAATAAAAAGCATAAATAAATGAGGAAAAATAAAAACATGAATCACAAAATATGGAAAACTGCTGATGTATGGATATTTTTACAGTGTATATTAACTAACATTATTACATAATTCTTAACTTGCTTTTGTTCAGAGTATCTGCAACATTTAAAATATCATTTGACTGAAAATGGTCTATTCATTTCATCCAGAGATAATGGCATTTATTCATTCATTTAATATGTATTGTCGTCCTAGGTAAACTTCAAGATGTAAAATGTAAAAAAAAAAAAAAAAAAGAAAAAATAAGTTTCTATGGAGCTAATATTATACCAAAACAATCTGAATTTGAATTGTGTTAATTAATATTATTGACAATTAAAATTTAATAAATTTGTTTGAAAATACGTCTATAAAAAAATCAGGCTTGAAAAATTCAGTTGTCTTACATTTCAGATGTTCAATATTCAAGTTAAGAAATTCAAATTCAAATTAAGAAATTCAAATTCAAAACAATTTTTAACAGCATATAAAAAATCAGATTTATTAAATTACAACAGTCAATAATTCAAATGAACACAATTCAAATTCAAATTGTTTTGACATATTATTAGCTCCATATCATTCTGTAATGTTTACAACAGTGAATAGATTTACATTGAAGAAAAACGAATGACTGGCCATTAGCAGACCTTCATCAGGTTTTGTTTTACACCTCCCAGAAAGAAATTTTCACTGATAAATTTCTGTTAATTTTGGGATGGAATACTTATTTATTCACTATATATTATGTTTTTATTTCAGGGACAGATAATATACAGTACGTTTCTGGTAGAATGTCTCATAACTCACTAAAATAACAGAAAATGTATTGGCAGTTTATTACAAGGTTTTTGTACCTTAATATACAACCCCAACCCAAACAATATCACTTTAAACAATTAAAAATGTAAATAAAATTCACTTTTTCTAACTTTTTAAGGTTAAAAGTTGTTGGAAGAAAGATCAACGTCCCATAATGCGAATAAAAAGCATAAATAAATGAGGAAAAATAAAAACATGAATCACAAAATATGGAAAACTGCTGATGTATGGATATTTTTACAGTGTATATTAACTAACATTATTACATAATTCTTAACTTGCTTTTGTTCAGAGTATCTGCAACATTTAAAATATCATTTGACTGAAAATGGTCTATTAATTTCATCCAGAGATAATGGCATTTATTCATTCATTTAATATGTATTGTCGTCCTAGGTAAACTTCAAGATGTAAAATGTAAAAAAAAAAAAAAAGAACAAATAAGTTTCTATGGAGCTAATACTCTACCAAAACAATCTGAATTTGAATTGTGTTCATTTGAATTATTGACCATTGTAATTTAATAAATTTGTTTGAAAATACATCTATAAAAAATTCAGGCTTGAAAAATTATGTTGTCTTACATTTCAGATGTATAATATTCAAGTTAAGAAATTCAAATTTAAATTAAGAAAATCAAATTCAAATTAAGAAATTCAAAGTCAAAACAATTTTTAACAGCATATAAAAACATCTGATTTATTAAATTACAACAGTCAATAAATCAAATTAACACAATTCAAATTCAAATTGTTTTGACATATTATTAGCTCCATGTCATTCTGTAATGTTTACAACAGTGAATAGATTTACATTGAAGAAAAACGAATGACTGGCCATTAGCAGACCTTCATCAGGTTTTGTTTTACACCACCCAGAAAGAAATTTTCACTGATAAATTTCTGTTAATTTTGGGATGGAATACTTATTTATTCACTATATAATATGTTTTTATTTCAGGGACAGATAATGTACGTTTCTGGTAGAATGTCTCATAACTCTATAAAATAACAGAAAATGTATTGAATAAAATTCACTTTTTCAAACTTTTTAAGGTTAAAAGTTGTTGGAAGAAAAATAAAGGTCCCATATTGCGATTAAAAAGCATAAATAAATTAGGAAACATAAAAATAAATCACAAAATATTACTTAACGTTATTACGTAATTCTTAATTACTTGCTTTTGTTTAGAGTATTTGCAACATTTAAGATATCATTTGACTAAAAAATGTTCTATTAATTTATTCAGAGATAATGTATGGATGTAAGGCATGTAAGATCTACAGTAAAATGTGAATTTTTTTTATAAATGAGCAGTCATTCTGTAATGTTTACAGTAGTGAAAAGATTGAAAACAACCTAAACTTGCTATTTCTGATGTTTATTTTTTCTAAATAACTAATTTAATTCTAAATAATTTTTTCTGTATTTTGTGATTCATGTTTTTATTTTTCCTCATTTAATTGTGGTTTTTAATTGCATTATGGGACCTTGAACGTTCTTCCTGTTTGGGTTAGTGTTGTATATTATGGTACAAAAACCTTGTAATAAACTGCCAATATATTTTCTGTTATTTTATAGACTTATGGGACATTCTACCAGAAATGTACATCTGTTACGTTATGGACGTTATCTGTCCCTGAAATAAAAACATAAATACAGTGAATAAAAAGTATTTTATCCCAAACATTTCAAAAATGGACTGAGGGTTGATTTCTGTGATTTGTTCTGTAAAGTAATACATCATTCACTTGGTTCTCAGAATTTTGTTCTTTATTAAAAACACTTTACAGATTTACAAACCCTGTCATTGACCTTGCCCAATTGAACCTACAGCTTTAGTAGTTTTGTTATGCTAAAAATGCTAATTTATAGATATTTTTACAGTGTATATTAACTAAAATTATTACATAATTCTTAATTAATTGCTTTGTTCAGAGTATTTGCAACATTTATAAAATCATTTGATTGAAAATGTTCTATTAATTTCATCCAGAGATAATGGCATTTATTTATTTATTCATTTAATATTTATTGTTGTCCTAGGTAAATTTCAATATGTAAAATGTGAAAAATATGAACAAATAAACGGTCATTCTGTAATGTTTACAGCAGTGAAAAGATTTACATTGAAGAAAAATGAATGGCTGGCTGGCCATTAGCAGACCTTCATCAGGTTTTGTTTTACACCAATCAGAAAGAAATGTAAAAAAGTGTAAACTTCACACTTTAACAAGGAAAACACCTCAGCCGTGCGTACAAAAATAGAAGGAATAATTATCTGTGGTGTTTTGAAAGGAAGATGCTGCCCGTGCGTTTCTTTTGTTTTAATTAACACCAGTACAGTAAGAGAAAAGGTAGACGTCCAAAGCCAACGTGACACCACAGGTCCCCTTTGAGGTCAATAATCTTCAGAAATAATTGCCTGAATATTTAATTGAAAGAAGATGAAAAATCTCCCTCAGTAATGCAAAATTGTAAATGCGCAATCCCCAGTCCAGCTGTGTACCCTTATTAATTATATTCATTTAAAGAGAACTCTTTCGGTTTATATAAAAGACCATAATTATAAAACTTTTTGAATACATAAAGCTTATTTCCATAAAACATTATTGTCCTAAATCTATTCATTGAGTGCTCAGTTATGCATAAATTGCTTGGAATGAATGTTTAAACTCATCTTAACTCCCTAACAACCATGCAACCTCATGAGGCTTGTGGCACAATAAAAAAATTTCACTGCCAATTTATAAACGTATCCTATTTACATCGACTAATGTACTTAGCCGAAGGTTCCATTAATTGGCAACACAGTGTTGTGGCCCTAATTTCTAGACGTTCTCTTTATTTAACGTGAGCTATTATTTCAGTTTAGCCACACAGCTTTAGGTGAAATTGTCTTTAATGTGTGCTGTGTACAAAACAAAATAGAAAACGAAATATTCTGTGTAAGATCACCATCCAAATCATTTGGCAGGGTATTTCTTCAGTCATTCATATAAACATCAGTGGGTATCAGCTCTTGCTCTCTTAGTGAGATCCTGTGAGAGATGAGCCACAGGATATGTAAATGAAAATAGATTTTAACTAACAGGTTAAAAAAAATCCTACCATTTTCTCACAGAATTTGTAATTTTGATGAGTTTCAAGCAAGAATTTTCTGTTTATTATTAGAATTTCTGTTTTCTGGTTATTTGCAGACGTTGTGACATTTTGACATACACAAAAAGTCTTCTTTTTTTATTAGACCTAATTTGCTAAGACAAGAATTACAACATATTTAGATATGTATATTTAGAGGTTACTTAACCTATCACCAATGTAATTTGAGGTGACTACAATGTAACACAATGTAACTTGATGTACAAATGTATCCCCTGAAAAGTAATTATGATGGCAGTACCTTTTATTTATTTATTTTGTATTATTTTTCTTATTTTATTTTTAAATGTTCATAATATCATTTTTTCTGTATGTATTCCCTTATCTGTAAGGGGTTAAATTGTTGAGAAAGGGGTTGTTCTGAAAAAAATAATAAATAAATAAAAAAATATATATATTTTTTCAATTTATATATATGAATGGAAATGGAAATACCATATTTATCAGCATACATGTGAAATTACTGAACCTACACACAAAAAAATCTGAGAAAAATGCTAATTTTAGAAGGAAAAACTGATTATATTTATTTATTTATTTATTTGTTTGTTTTCAATGTCTAGTTGGGTTCTAAACACTTTAAAAAAAGTGACTAATCCCATTGCAATCAAATAATTAGGCAAATGAACTATGTGAATAATAAAAAAAAATGAAGTCAACTTAACTCCAAGTTACAGTTCCTTTTTTAAGTAAGCTTACATTTTTGTTCACCTTGTTTTTTAAAGTAACAAATAACCTTTTACTGTGTATTTGCTATAAATCACGTATTATTTTCTTTATTTCTGTTTCTGTTTATTTTAGCCGTTTAATAATTTACATGGTTTCAGTATCATTAGGTTTTTATTTTCTGAAAGACACACCAAGGGAACAAGGGAGCAAATGAAAGACTGTAGCTACAAATTTAATTGTAAACAAGAAGCTGTATATGTATATATTTATATATATATATATTATATATATATATATATATATATATATATATATATATATATATATATATATATATATATATATATATATATACAGTTGAAGTCAAAATTATTAGCCCCCCTTTGATTTTTCTTCTGGTGAAAGTCTTATTTGTTTTATTTTGGCTAGAATAAAAGCAGTTTTAAATTTTTTATTAACCATTTTAAGGTCAAAATTATTAGCCCATTTAAGCTATATTTATTTTCCATAGTCTACAGAACAAACCATCATTATACAATACCTTGCCTAATTACCCTAACCTGCCTAGTTAACCTAATTAACCTAGTTAAGCCTTTAAATGTCACTTTAAGTTGTATAGAAGTGTCTTGAAAAATATCTAGTAAAATATCACTTACTGTCATCATGGCAAAGATAAAATAAATCAGTTATTAGAGATGAGTTATTAACCTATTATGCTTAGAAATGTGCTGAAAAAAATATTATCTCTGTTAAACAGAAATTGAAGAAAAAAATAAACAGGGGGTCTAATAATTCAGGGGGGGTAATAATTCTGACTTCAACTACTGTATATAATACTGTATATATATATATATATATATATATATATATATATATATATATATATATATATATATATATATATATATATATATATATATATATATATATATATATATATATATATATATATATATATATTGATATTTTTCAATTTCAATATGTGTCTGGTATATATTGTAGCTACAAGTTTAATTGAAAACAAGAGCTACAATATATACCAGACACATTTTGATATTGAAAAAAGTCTTCTTTTTATTAGACCTAATTTGCTAAATGATATTTATTCCATTTAAAGTCTGTCTTTCTCAAAATTCAGTGAGACTACTGATTAGTCAAATGCTTTATTTGAAGAGTTCAGATGCAAAAACCTGTAAATGCCATCTGAAATTTCTTTCAAAACCAAGCATTTTTCTTAATCTCCCATGTTTATTGCCAGTTTTTTCACTTTACAGGCTGGTAACATCAGCTGAATGGAAATACCTTGTTCATCAGCATACATGTGAAATTACTGAACCTGCACACAAGAGTCTGACATAATTGCTAATTTTAGAAGGAAATTTTACATGGCATTTAGAGGTTTTTGCATCTTAACACTTCATTTACAAATGTGTGAAATTTGATTTGGTGGATCATAGCAAAACCCTGATAATTTTTTTTTCCAATCTGGAGTTGATGAACCAAGGTCTAGTTGGGTTCAGCTAAACCATACACTTTAAAAACAGTGACTAATCCCATTTAATAAAATAATTAGGCAAATGAACTACGTGAATTATTAAAATAAATCAAGTTAAGTCAACTTAACAGCTTCAAGTTACGGTTCCTTTTTTGAAGTAAACTTTTTTTAAAGTAACTAATATCCTTTTACTTCTATGAATCACATATTATTTTCTGTATTTTTGTTTCTGATAATTTTGGCTGTTTAATAATTTACATGGTTTTATTATTAGGTTTTTATACACATCAAGGGAACAAGGGAGCAAATTAATTAATGTAGCTACAAATTTAATTGAAAGCAAAATATTTCCCAAATGATGATTAACAGAGCAAGGAATGTTTCACAGTATTTCCTATAATGTTTTTTTTTTCTTGAGAAAGTCTTATTTGTTTTATTTTTGGCTAGAAGAAAAGCAGTTTTTAATAAAAAAAAAAAACATTTAAGGTCAATATTATTACCCCTATTAAGCTATATTTATTTTTCAATTATTTGCAGAACAAACCATACTTATACAATGAATAACATAATTAGTTAAGCCTTTAAATGTCACTTAAAGCTGAATACTAGTGTGAAAGTATTAATATCTAGTCATTTTGAATTAATATCTAGTAATAATTGGAAAAAAATAAATATCTAGTAAAATATTATGTACTGTAAAATAAAATAAAAGAAATCAGTTATTAGAAATCAGTTATTAAAACTATTATGTTTAGAAACAAATCTTCAATGTTAAACAGAAATTGGAGAAAAAATATAAAGGGGGTTAATAATTCAGGAGGGCTAATAAATCTGACTTTAAATAATTATTGCTTCATTTAAAACGCAATTTTGTGAAGTTCACAAACGTGTACAGAAAAAAATTGAAAAGGTTATTTCAGAAGTGTTTGTTTCTCTCTAAAGAGAATGTGATTGGCTCTTGCTTGAACAAAACTCACGGCCGTGGGAGATTGCGAATGGTTGACGGGGCATTGTTATGCAGTTGCTAAGGTATTCACAGTGGCTTTAGCATTTTGCTATGCGGTTGCTGGGGTTTTCTGGGTGGTTGCTTCCTGGCCCTAAAAGAGTCAAAAGATCTCACCCCCAAATCTCCTACATTTCTAAATTGACATGTTACATTACATTTGAATGCAGCAATTAGTCTCCTAAATTAGCATTTATTGAGTGTAAGGAATATCTGAGGTATTTTGATGACTTATAGATTGAATTTCCATGAATTATGGACTGATTGTTCGGAAAGCATTAGTAATTAAGTAGTATCAAATGTCTGACTTAACATTTGCATTTAAAATGAAAAGAAAAATCCAGAAAATGAATGCAGATATGCCTTGAGCACCTAGGCTAAATGCTAAAATCAGTCATTGAAATAAAAGTCCTTTGTCTAAGCCACATAAGCAAACGCATCAACTAACTTCCTTCAGCTGTCTGGGAACAAGGAGTGAGATTTATTTAAGCTGTTAAAAAAATGGCCTTTGAATCATTTGAAGACTTGCCACCTACCAGAGGACAGTTGTACACACAGCTAGAGGATATAACTTCAGCAAAAGAGAATGACCTCTGTATGCCTCAGAGCTCCAAATCACACAGACCTTCATTTCTCCCTTGAAAGACATCCCTGCTGCTCGGACTTCACAGCTGCCGAGCAACTCCATTGGAATATATTGGATTATTGGGAGAGCCGAGTGCACTGTGGAGTCTAGGCTCACTGGGGTTTGATTTTAATGTTAATTTACCACTGCAGAGTGTCTTCAGCAACACAATGGCCTGAAAGAGGAAGAGACATCCCTGTCAACAAAATCCAAAACAGCAGCGTGAGGTGGCGGACTCCTCTTTAGAACAGAAATAATCCTCCGATGAAATCTGAGCCCAATTCCCAGTCAAACTTTGTTAGCCCATTACACGGTATCAGAAAACAGTGTGCATTCATTTTCAGCGGATGAACAAAAACTTGCCTGCGCTATAGTGAACTGTATATCCTTTTATTCAGAAATCTGCTGCCGCTTTCTGCGTTCATATACAGTGTTCAGTCATCTTTGCTTCATTGGACTTCAGTTTTGTAATGTGTTTCTTTTTCAATTACTTAGGCGGTATTGCAAATCCAAGTCTACTTTGATAAACATGCATGCCTATGTATGTTCTGTTGTGCAATTCCTGTTGATTCAGTGTGCAAACTAGATAAAATACCTCACACAGTCAGCATTTACGTAGCTCAAAACAAATTTGTTTATGAAAGTCAGGAAACGTGCGCAGCAAATGACAAAACCAATTGTATCACTTTCCAGTCTTACTCAGTTCATCCGAATGGACGTCTAACGGCTAACCTATTGCTGTGTTGCTAAAATCCCAACATAGGCTCATTCTGAAAACGTAGCCCCATATACATTTCTGGAGATCGAATTATGTAGTCAGAGCTACGTATGGCTGCGTTTCATCTTTAAACCGAATGCTACGGGCAGTGTTTAACTTGTACATGGATAATTTCCGGAACACAACCAGGAATAAAAAAAATGTTACTGTGACCAACGTTCGCCACACAATTTCAGTTTTACCGGAACATGACGTCATTAAACGTTGATAACGCAAAAAAAAAGAGCATCAAATTTCTGAATGGTCTTTACTTATTTTGTGTAATATAACGTTATGGGTTAACAATGGGTAAAATAAACAAACAAACAAACAAACATGTACAGTTGAAGTCAGAATTATTAGCCCCCCTGTTTATTATTTTCGCCAATTTCTGTTTCACGGAGAGATTTTTTTTCAATATATTTCTAACATAATAGTTTGAATAACTCATTTCTAGTAACTGATTTCTTTTCTCTTTGCCATGATGACAGTAAATAATATTTTACTTGATATTTTTCAAGACACTTCTATACAGCTTAAAGTGACATTTAAAGGCTTAACTAGGTTAATTAGGTTAACTATGCAGGTTAGGGTAATTAGGCAAGTCATTGTATAACAGTGGTTTGTTCTGTAGACTATCAAAAAATCTATAGCTTAAAGGTGCTAATAATTTTGACCTTAAAATAATTTTTAAAAAATTAAAAACTGCTTTTATTCTAGCCAAAATAAAACAAATAAGACTATCTCCAGAAGAAAACATATTATTAGACATACTGTGAAAATATCCTTGCTCTGTTAAACATCATTTGGAAAATATTTAAAAAAGGGAAAAAAAAATCAAAGGGGGGCTAATAATTCTGACTTCAACTGTAGCTACAAACATAAATCGAATGAAACATCAATATCCAGTTTACTAACACCACTGATATTCAGTGTCAAAATGACTCACTCAGTCCAATCTTCAAGAGGAGTCCACAGTTAGCTCTTCCGTCATGTTTTCTGGCTGACTTGAGATCGCTTTGCTTCCGTCTCCTGCTTTCCTAACTAATTCACGCAGTTTCATCTTCTCATGATCTCTTTTGATCAAGAATTCACTCGTAAAAATAATATATGCTTGACTGCCTCTGGCATTTTAAATCACAAATATTATTTGTATTGGCCAGTATGCCATTATTTACAGTTGAAGTCAGAATTATTAGCCCCCCTGTTTATTTTTTTCCCCAATTTCTGTTTAACAGAGAGAAGATTTTTTTCAACACATTTCTAAACATAATAGTTTTAATTACTGATTTATTTTATCTTTGTCATGATGACAGTAAATAATATTTGACTATTTTCAAGACACTTCTATACAGCTTAAAGTGACATTTAAAGGCTTAACTAGGTTAATTAGGTTAATTAGGCAGGTTAGGGTAATTAGGCAAGTCATTGTATAGCAGCGGTTTGTTCTGTAGACTATCAAAAAATATATAGCTTAAAGGGGCTAATAACTTTGAGCTTAAAATAGTTTTTAAGAAGTTAAAACTGCTTTTATTCTAGCCAAAATAAAACAAATAAGACTTTCTCCAGAATAAAAAATATTATCAGACAAACTGTGAAAATGTCCTTGCTCTGTTAAACATCATTTGGGAAATATTTAAAAAGGAAAAAACATTCAAAGGGGGGCTAATAAGTCTGACTTCAACTGTATTTTCGCTGCTGACTGCGCGCAAAACAATAATCACTGACCAATGACAGTGATTGTAAACGTATGAAAGCAGATTGCTCAAAAGTGACTACCTTTATGTGTGTGAGAACACACAATCCACACAGCTTTGCTTGTTGTTTTGGACACATTCAAATTCTCTCTCTCACACACACACATGCAGGTATTCACCACACAGAAATTAATGCCGGATCAATTAAGATAAATACCGGAACGCAAAACACAAATATCGGACATTTCCTGGAGCAAGATTTGGCTCAAATTAAGCACTGGCTACGGGGTGGTTTGACTCTGGCTACTGGCTACGGGGCGGGATTTCTCGCTTACCATCTAACCACTTACCTCAGTATGGACAGCTTTTCCGATGTTACCAGTTTGCCCAGTAGCTCGACACATACGTTGGTGGACTTGAAATTCAAAGCGGAGTTCACCGTAACAAAAACAAAAAGCAAAACAAAAGCTAAAAAATTTAAATAAACAAATAAATAACAATGTGGGAATGTGGTAAAATCTGAAAATGTGGTAAAAATCAGGGTGTTTTTCTTTTTCTGGATTGCTTTTGAAAACACTGCGGTTGAGTTTAGGGAAGAGGGTGGGCGAGTCAGTCAGTGCTTTTGAAAACACTATTGGTTGGGCAAAGGGAAGGGGGAGGATGGGAGAACGGTCAGTTGGTCAGTCAGCAATTCAGTCACCGGTAGACATCGGCCTCTGGTGGATTTACGCGAGAACAACAGGTGCGAATGGCACTCATGAGAGAAATTTGAGATCTGAAAAAGCGTACACAGCAGCCTCTGGTGGATTCGAGAAAGCAGAAACTGAAAAAACGTAGCTCCCGGGACGTATTTTGCTCTCTCCAGAAATGTATACAGGGGTACGTAATCAGAAAGAGCTGGGTTGTAAAATTCCCCAAACTGCATCAAATTCAGAAATGCCATCAGTGTTAATAAAGTGAATCTGAAGGAGTAGATTGTCCTCACTTGTCTGACTGTCCGCGGAATAAATTAGCTCAGAGATTGGCCTGTGTTTTTGACGTCGAGCACGGCAGCTATAGTATTTCCAAAGAATGTCATATTGCAGATATGTGAAACTGCAAAGCTGAATATGAAGCCAAGAGCCAAGAAATGTCATTCCTTTGACACTGTACATATTTCAGTGGATTTTCATTCTGTCAGTTATGGCTCCCCGTACATGCCAGGAAGCAGAAAGCCCACAAATTATTGAACTAATTTTTCAGAAATCCTATGAAAGCTCTTTTTTTTTCTCTCCAGAAATTGTAGTCTCAATTAGTAATAAATCCAGCATTAAACTCTTGCGCGTATCCAGTTACAATAATTGCTCTATTGACAAAAGCATGCCTGGGCCCTTCTGAGTGGATATTCTCTCTATGGTTCGCCGTCGGGCAGCTGTTGAAAGGCTTGGTTGCACCTTTGAGTGACTGCTTGTCAGCAAAGTTCTCTGGTATCAGACAGAAGCCGAGCTCAGGTGACTGGGAGCCCGAACCATCATGAAGTCTTGCAGCGGGTCCCTGGAGCCCAGCTGCATTTCCTCACCATCACTCAACTCGGAAATATTTCATCCTTCGCTCTCTCTCGCTCTCATTCCTCCTGGCAACCACCATGACTTGGTCTTGACTCATAGTTTGTTGCTCTTTGCCAGAGGTCTCGAGTTGGTTAGGTTTGGGCATGAAAGGGATTAGTGCCCTGATTTCAAAAAGGATTTCCAAATATGCTGGAATCATGCGTAACCATGTACCCGAATTTTGAAGAACCATTCAAACCAAATGTCCAATGACTCCCTTTCTCTCTTATGAGATGTTGTCTGTTTTTGGAATGCCACAGAGCATTAAGCAATGCCATATGGTCTATTGAAAGCAGTCAAAGACTGAAATACAAGACTCGGTTTCAGCATGCTGAACACATGATCAATATGCAGCTACAATTCACCAAGCAAGAAACTGATTAGTAGCAGTGTGAATTGATTATTCCACACCCACACTGATCTTTGTATCCCAAGACTGCTCACTGCTTGCAAGTTCTGTATAATTACTTAAACTAATCTCTAGTATGCATGCTGATCTCTGCAGTATATATTTTTGAAGACCTCTCTATTCCGATCTCTCCATAATCCAGTCGATCGCTCCTCTTTCTTGTGCTATCTTGTCTCTCTGCTCCCTTGATTCGTGCTATGATGTCTCCATACTGCCTCTGTTCTCTCCATACTCGTTCTGATCCTTCCGTTGAGAATTTAACCCCTATGTATACATCCGTTTTCATGTGTGTGTGCATGACACAATTTTCATGATATTTTCAAGACATCTATTGGCATCAAAGATTCCATGAAGAACATTCAACATCCATGGAATTTTTTTTATTACAACAAAAAAAAAATGTGTTCTTTACAGTCGAGTGATGTGACAGCCAAGTATCGTCACCCATTTTTGTTCTCTGCATTTCACCCATGCAAGAGACAAGAAACAGCTGTTTTATTCAATTATTCAAATATTCTTCATACATGAAACCCAAAATGGTTCTTTCATGACATTGCTGCATAATCCTCCTTTTGAAATGTGCGCATTTTTGTAATTGGAATTATATTGTACACATACACTTTTTATTTCACACTTTTAACTTTGGCCATGAGCGACATAGTGGCTCAGTGGTTAGCACTGTCGCCGCACAGCAAGAAGGCTGCTGGTTCGAGTCCCAGCTGGGGCAGTTGGCATTTCTGTGTGGAGTTTATATGTTCTCCTCGTGTTGGCATGAGTTTCCTCCGGGTGCTCCGTTTTCCCCCACAGTCCAAAGACATGCGCTATAGGGGAAACTAAATTGGCCGTATTGTATGTGTATGAATGAGTGTGTATGGACGTTTCCCAGTACTGGGTTGCAGCTGGAAGGGCATCCGCTATGTAAAACATATGCTGGATATTCCACTGTGGTGACCCCTGATGAATAAAGGGACTAAGCTGAAAGAAAATGAATGAATGAATGAATGAATGAATGAATGAATGAATGAATGAATGAATGAACTTTGGCTATACTAGATGACAATGATGTAGCCAAAAATGGAAAGGTTTTTCCCATTGCGTTTTAAAAGTACATAACAATGTTTTCAAAACAATCTGTGTTTACACATCTGTAAAAATGCACCAAAATGATACCTGTAAGGACGAAATGATGTGCCATAAATATCGATAAATTAACAGTATTCCGTATTTTGTTTTATTTTAGAGCACCTTTAGAGGTCAGAGGAGTGAAGTTTACCTGCAAAGCACTTCGCTAGCTGGCCTGCGTTACGCTCACCCACCTAAATCTCATTCCCATCCCGGATGAGCCCCCACGTTTAACCCACCGGTCCTTCTGCACCCAAACCGGTCTGAGGTGTGATCAATCCAGGGATTCTTTGCATGGGAGTCGGTTGCTCTAACAAGGAAGCTAAAGACCATGGCCTCTAGTGTCTGTCGCTAGAGCAACTTTAGAGGTCAGAAGAGTGAAGTTTACCTGCATAGAACTTCGCTAGCTGGCCTCAGTTACACTCACCCACCTAAACCTCACTCCCATTTCGGACAAGCCACCACGTGTAACCCACCGGTACTTCTGCACCCAACCCGGTCTGAGCCGGGATCGAACCAGCGATTCTTTGTATATGAGTCGGTTGCTCTAACAAGGAGAATAAAGACCATGGCCTCTAGCGTCTGTTGCTAGAGTACCTTTTGAGGTCAGAGGAGTGAGGTTTACCTGCACAGCACTTCGCTAGCTGGCCTCTATTACACTTTTAATAGTTTGAAGTGACTGTGTGACTTCGTATTGTTATGTTACAAAAAAAAGGTAGTAAACTTCCAGTTTTTCTAGTTCTGTTATTTTACAGATTTCAATTATATATATATATATATATATATATATATATATATATATATATATATATATATATATATATATATATATATATATATATATATATATATATATATAATTTTAATATATTATGTTAAACTACAAAAAAAAAATCAAGAAATTTCAATTTATTGAACACAGGGTTGAATTTTTAACATCAAGGGTAGACAGAGCCGAGATCAAGGTCCCGTATTGCAATTCATAACAGAACTTTTACAGTGTATGTAGAATGTGCGGTGTGTGTAAGATATGTCTTTGATTTTGGTTGTGTAATGTGAAGTATATCCACATTTCGGTGATGAATCATTCAAAAACAACAACATTATCATGTACCATGCCATTGTTGTGTGTTTGGTCACGCTAATCTACATCTCCATAAACACGTATCATGCATTTGCATGATGTCATCATTTTTCAGAGACTCGTTTTCCGGTGTTTACAGGGAGGTATTTTCAGAAACTTCCACTTTTTAACTTGCTTTTAGTTTTAAGTTTCAAAAACACTGTTGCCGTGTAAATGAACAGGCAAAACGCATAAAGAAAATACTATTTTTGCATGAAAATGTTGTCATGAGGGGTGGCACGGTGGCTAAGTGGTTAACACTGTTGGTTCATAGCAAGAATGTCCCCGGTTTCTCCTACAGTCCAAAGACATGCGCTATATGCTGAATTGGGTGAACAAAATTGGCTGTAGTGTATGAGTGTGTGTGTGAATGTGAAAGTGTATGGGTGTTTCCCAGTACTGGGTAGTGGCTGGAAGGGCATCTGCTGTGTAAAACCAGCCTGATCTCATGAGGAAACAAAAGTATTTTACGTTTTGTCAGTTTAGTGGTTAATTTGTACGAGTTGAGTTGTACGAAAATGTATGATTTTAAAAAGGAGACGTGGAACCCAACCCCGCCCCTAAACCCAACCAACATTGGGTGATGAGCAAATCGTACTAAATTGTACGAATTAGATTCTACGAATTCATTCGAATTAGCCACTGAATCAAAAAGTTACGGATTTCCGTGAGATTGTGTTGGTAAAACATATGCCGGAATAGTTAGTGGTTTATTCCGCTGTGGCGACCCCTGATAAATAAGGACTAAGCCGAAGGAAAATGAATGAATGAATGTTGTCATGTAAACAACCCTTTAGCTTGTTAGGTGTTAACAGTGAACCAGATAATTGTTTCACAACTGGATATGAAACAGAAGAGACTGAACAAGAACAACACCAATTCAGAAAATTGCAGAAACAACAGACAACCGTGCTGACAAGTGCACTCATGAGGGGATTAAAAGTCATTCAAAACTCACAAGTTTTAAATAAGTACAAAGAAATTCTTATTGATCATAACTTTTGGGAAAAGAAAACGCTGACAAGGCCCTGCTTTCACTGTCCATATCAATACCGAAAATCTCTGCCAGTGCTAACTACAATGCTTCCACACGGCTTCAGATCTCTTGATATGCGCTCTGATTTTTTTTCCCCATTCTCACTAGGATGTCTCCATACAGCTCTGATCTTTCCATACTCTTTCCAGTCTCTCCACAGAGAACGTAAACCTGACACCTCCTCTTTAAAACTGAAAAAGCTCCACTTTCACTGGCCATATTGATGCAGAAAATTAAACTCTCTCAATACAAAATGCCTTCGCGCTGCTCCGATCTCTCCGCACCCACTGCTTCGACTTAGATATGCATACTCACTTTGATCTCTGTATCCTGCAAATTTCTGCATATTCTGATCCAGTGGTTTCCCGTCCTGGGGACCCACCCCAGCTCACATTTACTATGTCTTCCTTATTTAACAAACCAGCTCATTAGACTAGGATTGAAAACCACTGTTTTAATCTCACTACATTCACTAATTCTATATTCATTCTAAGAAGATACTGTACATGCACATGTTTTGAAGAAATTATTAAAAAAGTCTGTTCTATGTAGTATGAGTGTCAGATTAAAGGGATAGTTCACCCTAAAAGTGAACATTACTCACATACCCTTCTTCTTTCTTCTGTTGAATGCATAGGGCTCTATTTTAATGGTCTAGGCACAAAGTCTAAAGCACATGGTGTAAAAACATTAAGGGCATGTTCGAATCCACTTTTGCTATTTTAAGAATACACTCTGCACCCCGGCGCATTACCTAACAGGGTTGTGTTTATTCTCTTTATGAGTTATGGGTGTGTTTTGAGCATAACATGCATTCAACTAATTAGAGTCTCATCTCCCATTCCTTTTAAGAGTCAGTTGTGTCAAACCATTTGCTATTTACGTGGCGGAATTTATAAGTGGAAAAACTGAATGCTTCACTAGCGAGAAAACAGTTAAACAGACCATCTGCAGTGAAAGGATAAAGAATGAGCCTCCTCCATTCGGCTTTACTTTCTCTTTACTTTAATTTTTCTATTTACTTTACTCCTTTACTTTCGTGGATTACGGAAACACTGTTGTACGCACTCCACTGAAGACATCCATTAGCCCACATATTTAATTTTATTTGTTAAGCGCAAAGATTGGTTTTTAAACTATTTCTAAATTCAGTTCTAATGTCCAGCAAACGAATAAATGAACAATAATAATGAAGTGTGGTCAAAAAACTGAGTTATATCCAAACACACGTGCTATTCTTATGCCCCATATGGTGATGCATGTGTCTCCAAAACCCGACAAGTGGACAAATCTAAACTTGTTTTTATTAAAACAAATATAAATATGCATATAATAAATAATAATACTTATAATAATTACAACATTATACAAATGTAAATTTGTCATGAATAAACTGAAAAAAGCCACCTAAGATGAGACATGGATGCAATGGTTTTTATATTTATGTAGAAAATAATAACTGTGTAACATTTTAATCCTTTTTTTATGTCATATGTATAGATATTTGTGTATTGCTGTACATCTTGTGTGTATTAAGCAATGTGTACACGTTTTAGACCTGCATAGGCGCATAACTAACGTGCAGTAATGGGCAAGCTACTTGAAAAAGCTAAGCTAAGCTATTAGGTACTCTACTTAAAATGTAGGCTAACTTCACTAAAAGCTACCCTCTGGGAAATGTAGCAAGCTAAGCTAAAAGCTACTTGGCAAAAGTAGCTTAACTACATCTAAGCTATTTTTTTTTCAACAAATATATATATATATATTCCAATAAAACAAATACTATAAACTATTTTTGAAATTTACATTTTGAAATTGAAGCAACTTAAATCCAAGTCAAACTTTGTGATCAATAAAACTGTCAATGAAACACATGAGGCATAATTGCTCATTCAGTTATTTACTGCAAAACATATGCTGTATGCTGTACCAAACAGAGACAAATTATAGTTACACATTTAAAATACTATAGTAATTTATAAAGGGAAATATTTAGGAATGAGCATTATATTGTACATATATATTTAGATTTATATGTAAATATTATATTTAATGATAAATATTTATATAACATAGTATAAGTAACTATAGTAATAATAATTACCATAATATACTTTAGCCTTTACTACGGTAAACTATATATATATATATATATATATATATATATATATATATATTATAGGTGGGCATAGATAATTTTTTTTTAATCTAGATTAAAATGGCTCATTTATATATATATATATATATATATATATATATATATATATATATATATATATATATATATATATATATATATATATATATATATATATATATATAGTTTACTGTAGTAAAGGCTAAATTATACTATGGTAATTACTATTAGTTCTTGATAGTTACTAATGGGACTATATATTATGTAGTGTAATTCATTAATGAAGAGTTGTATGTATGTATATATATATATATATATATATATATATATATATATATATATATATATATATATATATATATATATATATATATATATATATATATATATATACAATATAATGCTCATTCCTAAATATTTCCCTTTACTACAAATGACTATAGTAATTTAAATATGTAACACCTGGTTTTATTGGATTTTTTGTTTTTGCTGTTATATACTATAATTTGTTTCTGTTTAGTACAGTATATTATTTACAGTAAAAAATTGAACTGAACAATTATGCCTCATATGTTTCATTGACAGTTTTTTTGATCACTAAAATATGATTGACTTAGATTTAAGTTGCTTCGATTTAAAAACGACAATTGCAAAAATAGCTTAGATCACCCTGCACAACTGACTAAAATTTAGATTTTGTAACAACAGTAAACAATGTTTTTGTTATAAGGTCTGGTTTTGTGGTGGCTGTACTTTAAAATTTAATGAAGATAATCTTAATTCAAGTGATGAAAGATTTTGAAATTCTAACAGTAAACAGAGCTACTGTAAGGTCACACCTGCTTGATATACAGTTAAAGTCAGAATTATTAGCCCCCCTGAAGTATTAGCACCCCTGTTTTACTTTTTATTCATTTCTGTTTAACAGAGAGAAGATTTTTTCAACACATTTCTAAACATAATAGTTTTAATAACTCATTTCTAATAACTGATTTATTTTATCTTTGCCATGATGACAGTAAATAATATTTTACTAGATATTTTTCAAGACACTTCTATACAGCTTAAAGTGACATTTAAAGGCTTAACTCGATTAATTAGGGTAACTATGCAGGTTAGGGTAATTAGGCAAGTTATTGTTTAATGATGGTTTGTTCTGTAGACTATCGAAAAAATATATAGCTTAAAGGGGCTAATAATTTTGTTCTTAAAATGGCTTTTTAAAAAATTAAAAACTGCTTTTATTCTAGCCAAAATAAAACAAAGAAGGATTTTCTCCAGAAGAAAAAATATTATCAGACATACTGTGAAAATTTCCTTGCTCTGTTAAACATCATTTGGGAAATATTTAAAAAAGAGAAAAAAATTCAAATGTGGCTAATAATTCTGACTTCAACTGTAAATGCTTAACAATGATTTAATTGAAAATATCCATTAGAAACTTAAAAGTAATTAGATGTAATCAGTTACTTTACTTTTATAAATGTATTGAAAAGTTACACTACTTATTACATTTTAAATATAGGGTAATTTGTAATCAGTAATCTATTACATTTCCAAAGTAACCTCCCCAACACTGGTCACTACTTGTAGCGACGATACTGCCCAACACTGCAGCTCTGTGCTGAACTTTAGACCAGTTTTTATTTGGTAAATGGCGCGGTCTATATCAGTTCCTCAAAAAAGCAACATGCCAACAATGCACCTTAACACACCTCTTTTTCAAACCAGCACACTCATGAGTCCACAAAGTGGCGCAAATGGATTTGCCATTTAAACAACGTGGCACAAAACAAAAAAATGACTGTTGCGCTGGTCTAAAAATAGCAATAAATCACACCAAGCTCATCTTGCTCCTTATTGCGCAGGGTGTCTAATAGAGCCCATAGTAAGCTATTTTATTTCGTTGTCAACCTTATGTGACCTGTATCTCTCACCATTCTCAAATGTAGAGTTTTTTGCCTACAGCTCGAATGGTACTGAATTTAGTTCAAACTACCCTTTTCACATTCATGTTTTTTCATTTGGTTTTTTTCACTCAATATCTAATAGGTAAGTATGCAGTCTTGGGTCTGGTCTTTCCATTCCCTCTTTGATCTTTATATACACACTTCGATCTCTCCTTACTTACTTAGATCTGTCCTGTTTTTGTCTTGTTCTCACATAGGCTACTCAAACAAATCCCCATATTCTCATTCTCTCCGTATACCATACACTAATCTTTTCATAATTACCCGAGATGATCTCCCAGTATTTTATCATCCTGATCTGTCTATTAATGCAATAATCCTTCATTTTCAGTATTCCATAGTGAAGACATTACGTGCAGTTTTGCTTTGTATATAGGAATGCTGAAAAGATCTTTTATTAATTGCTTCAAAAGAGGAGTACAATACAATACAATGCTGAAACTATATCTAGTACTGTAGAGGCTGCTCTGGGGTTGACATCAGTTTCCGCTAGCCGTACAACTGAATGCCAGATGGAAACAGTTTTTAATGAAATGACTCACGTTTTCATGCTACTGTGGCTCCGCTTGAGTGGAACTAGCCTTCCCTAGACTGAGCAGTCTGGATCTTTTATTATACTGCAAGTTTTATTGCAGTTGCAATACAGATCTGATCAATGGATGATAAATTTATGATTTCCATTCACTGTAAAAAAACGACCATGATTTCAATAGTAACTGTAAAAATGCACCAGTGACAATCTGTAACCTGGTTAACAGAAAGTTTTCTTAATATTTACAGTTAATAACCATAAATAGACTTTCCCAGTGTAGGTATTTAATAGGTATTGTGCCTGGGCCTAGAAATTTGAGTTTGTCTGTAATGAATTTAATGAAAATTTGTTGAAGTTAAAGCTTGTTTTGTTGTTGTTTTGTTTTTTCTTTATTAATATATTGATTTGTTTGTTGATTAAACATTTGATTTTGGTTTATTTGAATTAAATCATGCGTTTGGTGAAACCTTATTTTTTATTTAAATGATTTATTTGAGATACTGTAGTGGGGTTGTTACCCCTGGCGCCCAACCCATTTTATTATCCAAATACCGCTACAGATTTGAATTCTCTGAATGATACTTCATTTTATTATGATTTTTTGTTGTTGACATTACTATGATTATTAAAAAAAAATATCTTATAAGATATGTACATTAGAGTCTATTCATTCATTCATTTTCTTGTCAACTTATTCTCTTTATTAATCTGGGGTCGCCACAGCGGAATGAACCGCCAACTTATCTAGCATATGTTTTACGCAGCGGATGCCCTTCCAGCTGCAACCCATCACTGGGAAACATCCATACACACTCACTCACACACATACACTACGGACAATTTAGCTTACCCAATTCACCAACACAATCTCATGGCAATTCGTAACTTTTTGATTTAGTGGCTAATTCGTATGAATTCATATGATCTAATTTGTACAATTTAGTGCGATTAGCCACTAAATTGACAAAACGTAAAATACTTACGTTACCTCGTGAGATCAGGCTGTGTATTTAGCTTACCCAATTCACCAACACAATCTCATGGCAATTCGTAACTTTTTGATTTAGTGGCTAATTCGTATGAATTCATATGATCTAATTTGTACAATTTAGTGCGATTAGCCACTAAATTGACAAAACGTAAAATACTTACGTTACCTCGTGAGATCAGGCTGTGTATTTAGCTTACCCAATTCACCAACACAATCTCATGGCAATTCGTAACTTTTTGATTTAGTGGCTAATTCGTATGAATTCATATGATCTAATTTGTACAATTTAGTGCGATTAGCCACTAAATTGACAAAACGTAAAATACTTACGTTACCTCGTGAGATCAGGCTGTGTATTTAGCTTACCCAATTCACCAACACAATCTCATGGCAATTCGTAACTTTTTGATTTAGTGGCTAATTCGTATGAATTCATATGATCTAATTTGTACAATTTAGTGCGATTAGCCACTAAATTGACAAAACGTAAAATACTTACGTTACCTCGTGAGATCAGGCTGTGTATTTAGCTTACATAATTCACCAACACAATCTCATGGCAATTCGTAACTTTTTGATTTAGGGGCTAATTCGTATGAATTCATATGATCTAATTTGTACAATTTAGTGCGATTAGCCACTAAATTGACAAAACGTAAAATACTTACGTTACCTCGTGAGATCAGGCTGTGTATTTAGCTTACCCAATTCACCAACACAATCTCATGGCAATTCGTAACTTTTTGATTTAGTGGCTAATTCGTATGAATTCATATGATCTAATTTGTACAATTTAGTGCGATTAGCCACTAAATTGACAAAACGTAAAATACTTACGTTACCTCGTGAGATCAGGCTGTGTATTTAGCTTACCCAATTCACCAACACAATCTCATGGCAATTTCGTAACTTTTTGATTTAGTGGCTAATTCGTATGAATTCATATGATCTAATTTGTACAATTTAGTGCGATTAGCCACTAAATTGACAAAACGTAAAATACTTACGTTACCTCGTGAGATCAGGCTGTGTATTTAGCTTACCCAATTCACCAACACAATCTCATGGCAATTCGTAACTTTTTGATTTAGTGGCTAATTCGTATGAATTCATATGATCTAATTTGTACAATTTAGTGCGATTAGCCACTAAATTGACAAAACGTAAAATACTTACGTTACCTCGTGAGATCAGGCTGTGTATTTAGCTTACCCAATTCACCAACACAATCTCATGGCAATTCGTAACTTTTTGATTTAGTGGCTAATTCGTATGAATTCATATGATCTAATTTGTACAATTTAGTGCGATTAGCCACTAAATTGACAAAACGTAAAATACTTACGTTACCTCGTGAGATCAGGCTGAATTAACCTATACCGCATGTCTTTGGACTTGTGGGGGAAACCAGAGCTCCCGGTGGAAACCCACGCGAACACGGAGAAAACATGCAAACTCCACACAGAAACAGCAACTGATCCAGCTGGGGCTTGAACCAGCGATCTTCTTGCTGTGAGGTGATTGTGCTACCTACTGCGCCATCATGCTGCCCCTGTTAGAGTTTATGTTATCTAATTTTTACACAATATTGCATTACTTTATTTTATGTGTGTTATTGATGGCATTTAGTAGTTGTGTGACACTAACTACATTTACATGGACATCAGTAATCGAATCATTTGGCTTAACCTAATTAAGACAATAATATGATTAAGGTGTTTACATGTGTTGCTTTTAGAATGTGCCTTTCATGATCTTGTTTTTTATGTTATAGCAAACAGATTGATTAACATCATTGCGTCACCACGCTATCCACGTTTCCTCCAAAGTTTCATGTAATTTCGGGTGTTTCATTTATTATTTGTCGAATTTAACTGTAGTTTGGCACTTTCACTTTCATTCAGGAACATTTCATGCATGCCCGTGTCAAACGAGATATTGGATGCAACTGTTTGATGAGTTGTTTTAATGGAATTTCATACCGCACGCTGAATGGGAGATAAAAAACTTTCGCATATTATGGTATACATGTCTGTGGTCTTCACTGACTTGGTAGGTGCAGAGAATAGTGTCAAACAGCCGTGTGTGTGTGTGGACTATCCTGTCGCAAATTGCATCGAAAAGTCCAACAAGATGGTGATAGTTTGATTGCGGTGTTTACATGGCTGTACTGCACTTCAATAATGCCACTGAAATCCTCCACATGTCTTAATTAGATATATATTTAATTCGATTATGATTTTAATATGATTAAATGAATCAAAAATTGCTGTTTACATGGTAGACTCTTAATCAGAGTATTGTCTTAATCGTATTAAAATTGGATTATTGGTGTCAATGTAAATGTACACATTGAGTGCCATTAGTATATGTCTCTGCTAGTGGCAAAAGTTGTTTGTGTTTTATTTTATTTTATTTTTGTCTGTGTAACAATGTACGATGTGTAGATGGTAGTACTTCAAAACATTAGGGTAAAAAATTCGGTAAAATTTCCCACTAACATTTCAGCGTTGTTGAGCACGGGTCACGAAACACCAAAACACATTTTTTGAGATGTTGACAGTCATATATATGTCCCACATTGCTAAAAACACTATTAGGACACATATATTTAGCTAACAAGTGAAAATTGTTTTTGCGTTGTTTAGAGCAAATTCGTTCTTCTAGTTTTGAAATTATGAAGCTGTGTCACAGCCATGAAATCCGAGTGTAAATTCCAGCATGTAGACTGGATGTATGTACCGGTCAGTACAACATGACGTCTTTGAGTTTTCAGAATTAATTCATGAGAAAGACTTGGTTCGAACCAATCAGCATGCTCTATTGTGAATGAGGTGCAACTTCATTAATATGCATGATATAGCTTCGAAGATGTTGTGTTGCCAACTGTAATTAAAACAAGTGGAAGAAGAAGAATTGTTCGGAGACATGGGTTGTCAGTGTTGCGTTTATAAATGTGCCGCAACGAAGATTTTGTTTCCATTTTCCCACAATGAGAGCACACTCACATTAGACTGGGGATTACAGTGGTCTGCTAACACGCGACAAAAATATGTTTGTAAGGAACATTTTTTACCCGAGAGCTTTTCGCATCTGGAAATGGTAAAATCCGGATTAAAAGACGATGTCCTGTCTCCACAGATTTGGTAAGTGTGTGATCAATGTTCTTTGTTTATGTTTATTCAGATGGCAAAGTTAGTTCATATCATCAGCAGTACTCTTTCAGTTTTTAAAGACATAAACCTTAGTCAAAATAATATAGTTACTAAGTTTACAGTACGTTAATATCACTACAATATTTTGGACGGAAAGATCCACTGTAAATGCTGCTCTCCGAATGTAAACATGTAATCACCCTAATCAAACTATTACCATCGTGTAGGATTTTGTGACAGGATAGTCTATACACACACGACAGTTTGATGCTATTCTCTGCCCTTACCGAGTTCCTGCATCTACCGAGAAATCCAGAGGTTTTTTTCTCTCTCCTATACGGCGTGTGGTATCAAATTCCATTAAAATACACCATTCCAGCAGTTCATACTCACATCCAATATCTCGTTTGTCATGGGGGGCATACATGAAATGTTCCTGAATAAAAGTGAAAGAGCCAAACTGCAATTAAATTCGACAAGTTAAGAATGAAACACCCGAAATTATATGAAACTCGGGAGGAAATGTAAATAGCGTGGTGACGCAATGATGTTAAAAATTTCCCACTAACATTTCAGCGTTGTTGAGCACGGATCACGAAACACCAAAACACATTTTTTGAGATGTTGACAGTCATATATATATGTCCCACATTGCTAAAAACACTATTAGGACACATATATTTAGCTAACAAGTGAAAATTGGTTGTTTTTGCGTTGTTTAGAGCAAATTCGTTCTTCTAGTTTTGAAATTATGAAGCTGTGTCACAGCCATGAAATCCGAGTGTAAATTCCAGCATGTAGACTGGATGTATGTACCGGTCGGTACAACGTGACGTCTTTGAGTTTTCAGAATTAATTCATGAGAAAGACATGGTTCGAACCAATCAGCATGCTCTATTGTGAATGAGGTGCAACTTCATTAATATGCATGATATAGCTTCGAAGATGTTGTGTTGCCAACCGTAATTAAAACAAGTGGAAGAAGAAGAATTGTTCGGAGACATGGGTCGTCAGTGTTTCGTTTATAAATGTGCCGCAACGAAGGTTTTGTTTCCATTTTCCCACAATGAGAGCACACTCACATTAGACTGGGGATTACAGTGGTCTGCTAACACGCGACAAAAATATGTTTGTAAGGAACATTTTTTACCCAAGAGCTTTTCGCATCTGGAAATGGTAAAATGCGGATTAAAAGACGCTGTCCTGTCTCCACAGATTTGGTAAGTGTGTGATCAATGTTCTTTGTTTATGTTTATTCAGATGCAAAGTTAGTTCATATCGTCAGCAGTACTCTTTCAGTTTTTAAAGACATAAACCTTAGTCAAAATAATATAGTTACTAAGTTTACAGTACGTTAATATCACTACAATATTTTGGACGGAAAGATCCAATGTAAATGCTGCTCTCCGAATGTAAACATGTAATCACCCTAATCAAACTATTACCATTGTGTAGGATTTTGTGACAGGATAGTCTATACACACACGACAGTTTGATGCTATTCTCTGCCCTTACCGAGTTCCTGCATCTACCGAGAAATCCAGAGGTTTTTTTCTCTCTCCTATACGGCGTGTGGTATCAAATTCCATTAAAATACACCATTCCAGCAGTTCATACTCACATCCAATATCTCGTTTGTCATGGGGGGCATACATGAAATGTTCCTGAATAAAAGTGAAAGAGCCAAACTGCAATTAAATTTGACAAGTTAAGAATGAAACACCCGAAATTATATGAAACTTGGGAGGAAATGTAAATAGCGTGGTGACGCAATGATGTTAAAAATTTCCCACTAACATTTCAGCGTTGTTGAGCACGGATCACGAAACACCAAAACACATTTTTTGAGATGTTGACAGTCATATATATATGTCCCACATTGCTAAAAACACTTTTAGGACACATATATTTAGCTAACAAGTGAAAATTGGTTGTTTTTGCGTTGTTTAGAGCAAATTCGTTCTTCTAGTTTTGAAACTATGAAGCTGTGTCACAGCCATGAAATCCGAGTGTAAATTCCAGCATGTAGACTGGATCTATGTACCGGTCGGTACAACGTGACGTCTTTGAGTTTTCAGAATTAATTCATGAGAAAGACATGGTTCGAACCAATCAGCATGCTCTATTGTGAATGAGGTGCAACTTCATTAATATGCATGATATAGCTTCGAAGATGTTGTGTTGCCAACCGTAATTAAAACAAATGGAAGAAGAAGAATTGTTCAGAGACATGGGTCGTCAGTGTTGCGTTTATAAATGTGCCGCAACGAAGGTTTTGTTTCCATTTTCCCACAATGAGAGCACACTCACATTAGACTGGGGATTACAGTGGTCTGCTAACACGCGACAAAAATATGTTTGTAAGGAACATTTTTTTACCCGAGAGCTTTTCGCATCTGGAAATGGTAAAATCCGGATCAGGATTAAATGATGCTGTCCTGTCTCTACGGATTTGGTAAGTGTGTGATCAATGTTCTTTGTTTATGTTTATTCAGATGGCAAAGTTAGTTCATATTGTCAGCAGTACTCTTTCAGTTTTTAAAGACATATACCTTAGCCAAAATAATTTAGTTACTAAGTTTACAGTACGTTAATATCACTACAATATTTTGGACGGAAAGATCCACTGTAAATGCTGCTCTCCGAATGTAAACATGTAATCACCCTAATCAAACTATTACCATCGTGTAGGATTTTGTGACAGGATAGTATATACACACAGGGCAGTTTGACGCTATTCTCTGCCCTTACAGAGTTCCTGCATCTACCGAGAAATCCAGAGGTTTTTTTTTCTCTCCCATATGGCGTGTGGGATCAAATTCCATTAAAATACACCATTCCAGCAGTTCATACTCACATCCAATATCTCGTTTTTCATGGGGGGCATACATGAAATGTTCCTGAATAAAAGTGAAGAGCCAAACTGCAATTAAATTCGACAAATTAAGAATGAAACACCCCAAATTATATGAAACTCGAGAGGAAATGTAAATAGCGTGGTGACGCAATGATGTTAATCGATCTATGTGCTATAACATGTAAAACGGGATTATGAAATGATATAATATTATGGTCTTATTCAGATTATGCCAAATAGCTCGATTACTGATGTCCATGTAAACATAGTTCTAGTCATCTCCCCTGCATCTGTGTTTGTGTTGCCGCTGTGAAAAATCAGCTGTAGTGCACGTAATGAAACTCTTGTTTTCATGCAAACCCTTCCCCCTTTCGCCACTCGACACTTCCACCTAAACAAAGCTGGACTCACCCACTTTCCTGACCTTTTCCAAACTAGAGGTGTGAAAACACCCTGCTGAGATGGGTTTTTATATAGCCCTTTAAACACCGCTGATACACTGTAAAAAAATCCAATTTACAAATAGTTAACTCAGTTTAAAATTGTAAGTTAGGTGGACATATTTTTGAGCTCAGAGTTGAATTTACTCATAATATGATTTAGCTGCATATTTGGTACTGTTTGTTCAATGAAAGTAAAATATTCAGTTGAGGACTTTAAATTTTTATTTCTCCATATCTTCAAAAAAAAAAAAAAGTTGAATTAACTTAAAATTTTAAAGCAACCGGCTGCAAAGAAGTTTTGAGTTTATTAAGCTTCAGTGTTTGAAGTTGTACCAAATTATTCCATAAAGCATACTTGACTTAAACCAGCCTTTTCGGTCAACTTAAAATATAATTATTTCTAAAATAAATATAATAATTAAAATAATTATTTGGCACAACTTCAACCACTGAAGTTTAATAACCTCAACATTTCTTTGCAGATGGTTGCTTCAAATTTTAAAGTTAACTCAACTTTTTATTTTTTTACAGTGTAGACTTGGTTGGCGTTGTGTCATAGCTGGGGGTGGAGTCGGTGTGGGGGAAAACATTCCTTCTTCCTCTATTGGAAATGAATAGCGATAAACCCGAGCTGTAGCAAAGATTGAGCTTTTAAACATTAAAAGGACACCCTTGCCAGATTAATCATCCCTTCCTTGAAATTTCAACTTGATTGACTAATCCAAGCCGTTTTTTTTCTGCAATATTAATGTTGCCATTAAATTATTCACCTAATAATTCTTATACTGGTGAGTGAGTTAAGGCATAATCTGACAGGGATGTATTGTTTTGTCAGTACACCATTTTCTATCACCACGCAAACTAAATATGGGACAATTATTAAGTTTGTGTGTGTCAATGTGGGACATTCCCAACACTAAAACTTAACCTGTAACTGAGTCTACCTTAATAAAACATGCATTTTCTGCCTGTCACATCATTTATGTGCTTTGTATTCTTCTTGAAAATACAATTATAACACACTGCAATATAATTAATCTTTATTTTACATGTAATTTAAGTTCAGGGAATCACTTGTACACTATTTAGACTTCTGTCTGTCAAATAGGTAAAAATATCTACTCCATAAATGAGTATATGGCTCACATAAAAGGTAAGAATGCATGTCCATTTACTTATTTCAACAATTAAATCAATAAACTGATGAAAATTAGGAATATTTTTACAATATGCAACGGATAGGAGAAAATGCTGTGCTTTGCAATGCAAAATAGAGCGGGCGGTCAACCTACCGGCAGTATTTTTTTTTTTTACTTATAAGAGATGAACAATGTTACACAATGTCTGCTAAATGATTAAATGTAAATGTTACACAGCAACTATTTAATATTAAATCAAGCAAAAATCAATTGAATTTTAATTTTTTTTTTTTTTTTAAAGGGAAGATATAGCTGAAATGCAACAGTTGGTTCCCCCTCTCTGCAAACAGCAGTAAAGATGCTAGCCTGTTTTAATCTGCATTGAACCCTGACGGTAGGCCTATATCATGCAGAGTTATTTGTTGATAGGGATGTTGAGAAATTGCTGGCCATGGTGAGATCAACAAGTAAGCTTTCATGATGTAAGTAGTGTATGGATATATATATATATATATATATATATATATATATATATATATATATATATATATATATATATATATATATATATATATATAAAATTGCAGATTTAAAATACAGTATACAATAAGGCTTCATAATTTCGCAGGTTGTCGCCATTTCTTGTCGGCTTAGTCCCTTTATTAACCCGGGGTCGCCACAGCAGAATGAACCGCCAACTTATCCAGCACGATTTTACGCAGTGGATGCCCTTCCAGCCGCAACCCATCTCTGGGAACATCCACACACTCATTCACACACATACACCACAGACAATTTAGCCTACCCAATTCACCTATACCGCATGTCTTTGGACTGTGGGGGAAACCGGAGCACCCGGAGGAAACCCACGCGAATGCAGGGAGAACATGCAAACTCCACACAGAAACGCCAACTGACCCAGCCCAGCCGAGGTTCGAACCTGCGACCCAGCGACGTTCTTACTGTGAGGCGACAGCACTACCTACTTTGCAGGTTGTAAACCTTTTATTTAACAGATACTTTTACTCTACTTGCACTACATTTTTAGGCAAGTAATGATACTTTTACTTAGCTTTTCTGGTTTTTCAGTACTCTTTCCTCACTTTAATGTGACGTAGTTACACACTCCATTCACTTACTATAGTAATTACGCATACGTGAATACTATATTTAACTATAGTAAATACGCAAGTGAATTATGCATAATTACATATAACTCTAAACCTAACCCACCTTCTAACCCTAACTTTATACAGTAGTATAGTACATGTAACTAATTAACATTACTCAGTAGTTAAATAAATAGTTACATTGCAACTTTACGCCACCTTAAAATAAATTGCAGCCAGTTTATTTTTATTAACAATTATATTACATTACAACTGATTCTTAAAGGAATATAAATAGATCTTAAAAGAATAACAAATCCAACAATAGTCATTTGGATGTATCCAACCGTGTCATGTCAACTTCTCCAGCAGATCCGCTACTTAATAGATTTCCAGATCTGCTTTTAAGTAAGCCGAAATGTCCCCTAAACAAGATTTGTGAAAACAGCTCTACAGACCATACAGAGAATGCAATTAACATTTCTGTCTTCGTTCCCCATGGCTCTTTTGCCCCATTAATCTGAAGAGAGGGTGAAAAAAAAAAAAGTATGGTCGTCCTCTGTGTTGCTGTTACTGATTGCTCTCAATTCGTCATAGTCATAAAGATGTGTGAACAACAAGAATAACACTCTCATCAGTACTGTGTCAGTACAACCTGAGCAGCATGTTGAATTAGTTCGTAGTCTACACAACAGCCTATCAGAGGCAGGGATTTACAGCTGTCATTTAGAGCCGCAACCAGTCAGATTACAGCTCGTTCTAAGGACGTCCGAGATGAGTCTGCTCTTTGTGGGACTCGTAATGGCTGCCGCTTGGTATAACACTGGGTATTTTTTTTTTATTTCAGCAGGTCGCAAATTGTCTTATCTCCGCGTCTGCAGCGTACATGTCAACAAGATGGCATCACTTAAAGGATAGCAGTGACACGATGGAGAGACTCTTAAAAATAAAGAAAGGAATTGATTATAGTATTCATCCCGTTCTATAAATACCCCCGAATATGAGTTGGCCCGTGAGGCAGGCTGAGGAAGAAGGGTAAAAGTGGCTTGCATCAGATACTCTCAGGCAAGCCATGTGAAATATTTAAATGAAAGGAGTTTTTTTTTTTCTAGTGCATAAGCTAATAGAAAAGCCTCTCTGTTGGCACCAGACTGTCTGACACAAACTCAAATTGATTCCTAATTGAGTTTGTATGGATTTTGATCCGGCTTTTGTTGGTTACATTAAGACCTGACCAGTCTCATTTTACTGGGGTCTATGTGGGCTGCAGGCACAGTGCACTGCGCATTGGCTTCTACTAAAACTGTTGGCGGGGAGGGAAAAAAAGCACGTAACGGAGGAATCTTTCCTCTGTTTTACTGGCCTGTTTCCTTTCTCTCACTGTGCTCCAGGCTCCTGATAAATCAAAGGAGATTTTTACTAAAGGTGACAAAAGATGTATTTTTTTCTTCAGGCTGGTTGCTTTTTCTTGGAAAGGAGCACATATTTCACACCACAAGGTTTCTCACTTAGGCTAACATTAAATGTGTGGAAAACAAAACTATAATGCATATCGAGGATAGCCTTTGGCTTTTTATGCAATTTAAAAATTGAAATATCTGCAGTCCTTTCAAAAAAAAAAAAAAGGGCTATTTTTGACAACATTTATCTAATTTGAGAGGAAAGCTCACTGTGTTAGAGAGACTAAATACTTTACCATCTGAAGAAAAGAGGTTAAAGCCACTCAGGTAGAGTATAAAGTCCACACAATGAAGATGAACCAGCCGGAGAATTAGCAAAGTCTCTCTGGTTTATTCAAATGTCCAATTATTTGGATCAAAGAGAGTGGGGCAGCGGGCAGTGGAGGTAATTTAACTGTCTATTCAGCGGGTCAGCCGTTGGGGTGAGAGTAAATTAACACACTCTGTGGAGACTTGGATTTTTCCTTCCTTTAATGGGTGGCATTTTTTTATTATTTTATTATATTTTATTTGATTCGATAAAGCGCCAAACGCATGGTGGACTTCTGTGATTAAGAGAAATCATGACAATTTCCTCTACTATTAATTTATTGTGGTTTAATTAGCTTCTCTCTCTCTCTCACTCTGTCTCGCTCTTTCTTTTTTCTGTCACAGCCGAAAATGGATTTGAAAATAAATTCCTGCTTTGGGAGATATAGGGTAAGGAAAGCTGTTATTTTTAAAAGCAATTGACCGTATCTGTGCTGTTTATTTTTGTACTAATATCTTGTAAGTCATTGGCAGGGACCGTTTATTTTACCATTTCTGCCAAGACGTTTGTAAAAAATCGGATTTATATGTGGAATGTTTTTTGAGAGTATTTTGAGGGATGTAAACAAAAGCAATGGTCCCAACGTATTTTACATTTTTAATTACTATAGCTTCCGAGAATCAAAAAAGAGCCACATATTGATAAATAATGTTATGAGAGCTGTTTTAGCACGAAGTTATGATTGAATTGTCTCTTGTTACAGTTATGAAATAGTTTAATAACATGAAGGAAATGGTCATGGGCCAATGACATGACCTTATTGAAATGGGTTATAGTAATTAAAACGTGAAATAATTTTGTAATTTATTTAAGGTTTATCATGAAAATTCAATTAGAAACACTTGTTTGGTAAACATGGCAAGTCTCTCATATAATATATCTACTAAAATACAGAATATATTACTTTACAATGTGTATTGTAAATAAATCATATAACCATTTGAATTGTAGGGGAGAGTGGGGATGGTTGCAACATGAGGAAGACTTATTCCTCCATTCAGGAATGAGCTAGAGTGATGATATTCATACTACATTTTCTCAGTTAGACCCTCCTTCAGTTTGAGAGAAATCAGCGATTTGTGACCAGCTAATTTTTAGGTAAAAAAATTTCTCATACTGTCTAATCTGTTTTTGTGAAACATTATTCATTCATATAATTTAAATCACAGTTTTTTTAGCTTTATATTACGGTGGCTGGGAAGTGCAAAACAACATTACAAAGTGTGAAACACTTTTACGAAGCTCAAGTTTACATTTTGAAAAAAAAATTACCTACACTCTCAGAAATAAAGGTACATGAGCTGTCACTGGGGTGGGACCTTTTCAAAAGGTACAAATTTGTACCTAAAAGGTCCATATTAATACCTCAAGGGTACATATTAGTACCTAAAAAGTACAAAAGTGTTCCTCTTAAATATTTAGGTACTAATATATACTTTTGAGGTACCAATATGGACCCTTTAAGTACAAATGTGTACCTTTTGAAAAGGTACCACCCCAGTGACAGCTCGCGTACCTTTATTTCTGATCATAAGACACAATTACATAGGAAAAACCATTTTACCAAGGACGAAACAAATTTACATTTTAGAAAAAAAATTAACGAGACGCAAAACACTTTTACCAGTCTTGAAACAATTTTACAATGACATATTCTTTTACGGAAAGGGAATGTACCACACACTGGAAGTGACGCAGTAAAAAATGTTGTTGGCGTTGGTGGTGAGCGCGGTAAATTCATGTTGTGGAGTACATGGCGTAAGTAAAGTTTATGGTGACCGAACATGGACTGCGGTCGAGGGTTGTTTTGCCCGTTTTGTGGGAAACACATGAGCAGCTTAACGCGGTTTTACTTTGCGTGTGGTTGGTGTTTGGAGTTTCTAAAGGACGCAGACCAGACGGAAACACCAGACATACTGCATCAATGTGTTCAATATTTTAATGAGGGCCACTCGTACGCTGTAATCGTGGACATGATGTCAAGTCTACACGGTGTAAACATTTGCTTGAGGACTCTTAAAAGTAAACTGAACGAAGCCGGTGTTATGGTTTAACTGGTGTCGTCACTTTTTCACAGCAACAAAACATCCCCATACCAAATAAATATTCTTATTACTTGGTGTCAGTGTCATTTTAAACATTATTGATTTTAATATTTGTGTGGCAGAACAGTATATAACCAAAATTTTTGTAAAGAAATAATTAGAATTTACATGTCATCAACGAGATTCGAACCCAAGTCAAATAGATTCGTTTTTAATTCAGAAATGATTTTGTAGCTATCAGTTTCCTCAAATGGTTTGAGTTGCCTTAATTTGTTGGGTTTTACAGTAGTCAGTTGGTTTGAGTTCTCTTCATTTATCAGGTTTTACTGCGCTCAAATTGCTTCATTTACTCAAATGGATTAAGTTCACAGTACTCATTAGCATTAGTTTTTGAACTTAAATGGTTTGTTGCAATCCGTTTCCTCAAACGGTTTAAGTTACCTTAACTTTTTGGGATTTTACAGTGTATAATATGTGTACATATGGTAATATATACAGAATTTAAACTTGAACAGACAAAGTCAAACATTGCAACTGACCCCGAGCAGGGGGACGGTTGCAACATTCATTAAAATGTAACAATTAAAAAAAATCTAAAACATCAGGTTGGATTTTATAATTTTTTTTATTGGTAAACAGACTAAATGTAAATTAGTTACATTTTTAAATGTGTTAAATTGGCCATATAATTACAGACTATTATAAGAACAAGCAACAACCAATTTGCAGGCCTAAAAAGCTGAACAATTATTTTTTACAAAAATCTAGACTGAACCATCTACTTCTTTACACTATGAAATGAATTAATTAATCAAATAATTTCTTTTCTCCAAATTGAATTACATTGAAACTGTGATGAAATTAAAATTTTACACTGAAAAAAAAATTATTCAACACTGTAAAAAGTGATTAGTTACTTAAAACGAGTAAAAAAAAGTTTAAAACTAATCTACAGTTGCAATCAGAATTATTGAACCCCCCTTTGAATTTTTTTTTCTTTTGTAAATATTTTTTAAATGATGTTTAACAGAACAAGGAAATTTTCACAGTATGTCTGATAATATTTTTTCTTCTGGAGAAAATCTTATTTGTTTTATTTCGGCTAGAATAAAAGCAGTTTTTAATTTATTAAAACCCATTTTAAGGTCAAAATTATTAGCCCCTTTAAGCTATATATTTTTTTAAGAGTCTACAGAACAACCATCATTATACAATAACTTGCCTAATTACCCTAACCTGCCTAGTTAACCTAATTAACCTAGCTAAGCCTTTAAATGTCACTTTAAGCTGTATAGAAGTGTCTTGAAAAATATCTAGTAAAATATTATTTACTGTCATCATGGCAAAGATAAAATAAATCAGTTATTAGAGATGAGTTATTAAAACTATTATGTTTATAAATGTGTTGAAAAAAATGTCTCTCTGTTAAACAGAAATTGGGGAAAAACATTTACAGGGGTGCTAATAAATCAGAGGGTTGAATAATTCTGATTGCAACTGTATATGAGTACTGTGAACTTACTCCATTTAAGTTGAAGTAATGAGGTATTTAATTCACTCATTACTTTCAACACTGAGTTCAAAACTCTTTTTAAATGAGTAGAATTAACTTTCAGTAAATTTTGAGTGAACTACACTCATTTCATTTGATAAAGTTGACTGTTGGGTTTTACAGTGTAGCAATGTGGGTGGGTGTCCAATAGATGTGGGTTTATTATGTTAAAATTTGGGGTTTCCACAAAAAAAATTGTCTCAGAGAAACCGAAGGAAATGCAAAAAAATGTTGTAACTGTCCCCACCCTCCCCTTTTCAATAACATTACTGAAATGAAAATAAAAACTGAATACATATTTAAGCACAATCATAACACTTTAGTTTAGCTCACAATTCATGCTATTAACTACTGGTTTATTAGCTGCCTATTCTTAGAATGTTATCTATTTGTTAGTAGTTATAAAGAACGATCTTATTCCACATGCCCAAAATCTAAACCCAACTTCTACCTTACTAACTATTAATAAACAGCTAATTAGTAGTTTAGTAAGCTGGTAGTGTTAGTTAATAGTTTGTTTATACTGTGAATTGTGACCTAAACTAAAGTGTTGCCAGCACATTTACATAAGTAAATAAACTAAATAAACGGTGTGCAAAAAATCAGTGGAAATCTCTGGATTACTGTAAAAATATGGCAAAAAGTGGAGGTCAGTCTAGAAAATGCTTCTTAATTTAAAGGGCGCCTATAAATTAAGCTTTTTTTTGTAGCCTGTGGCTTTAAATGCAAATGAGCTGCTTCTCCTCACCCACCATTCCCACTTCTCATCATGCGTTACATCCATAGACTGTAAAAGATATGGACGTAGTATCCGTGACGTCACCCATAGGTTTATGAAGAACCCAAAAGAAGCTAAGGCGTGGCCGACCGTCGCCATTTTGTTTGCGCGTCATCTCACCAACCCCGGGCATACCATACAAGGGCAAAGAGGCGGAGCGTGAGCGGAGCTACAGACGCATGCTGGCATTCTGCTTAGACGGGCTTTCCTATGGGAGAAACGCTTAATACTTCATCACCTGCGACTCGTTTGTGTTCTTACCACATGTGTTTGGTTGTACACTTTATCAATAAAGTGTTTAGACTTTTAAAAACACTGTTTCATAAGCAACGTCATAAGCGCAATGCTTAATGGCTCAATGCATTACACATTAAGCCACTAAACATTGTGCTTATGACGTTTTTCAACAGGAGGAAAGTGCGAATTACTTCCAAAAACTTCAGATATAGTCTGTGTTAGTAAATGCAAGGCTAATTATGAAGTCCAGTCAGAACACTGTATGACAACGCTTCAGATGACTGTTCTAGAGCCTACAGCTAATAATCTGTCAGATTCTGGAGTGCATTACAGCTCTAAAGAACATTATAAATGATAAATGATCTTAAATGAAACAAATACATTCATAGAGATGGTATATAATTTCACTCACCTGGCAAATGGAGCCCACGTGAATGGCTTGTGAACACAATTAAGTGCACACAGCATGCTATATCATCTGATAATTGTAGGAAATAATTCCAAAAGGCAGCAGACTGTGTAAAGTCACATAAAAGAACACAAAAATACGATGAATATGCTGAGATCAGCGGCTAATCGGCCGTAATCAGCTGAGGTGAAGTGACGGCGACCAGCGAGACCTAGCTGTCACTCAAGTGGCCACGCCCTTAATTATGCAAACTTAATATAACCTAATATAAAGGAAACGGATGAGTTATAAAAAAATTCACCCCCCTCACACTTGTCACGAAGGGTAATATTAGCTATATGAACCAAAATCGTTCTTTGTACCAGGCTGTAAACACCTTTTTTTATGCTGTAAAGTTGGCCATTCTAACAGTGGGCTCAATAGAAATTTGCTCTATTATGGAGCCAGGACTAGCGGTATTTCGATGAATTGCAGTTTCAGTTACTTTCATATTGGCTTCCCGAGGGAGAGCGGGAGGTTGCCGCTTGGTTACATCACATAAACATCACAGTGTCAGGTACAGACTCGGATGAAGCTAAAATACAGCTCATTAGTCAAAAATACCAAGTATTGTGTGTGGAATTTATTTGTGGTGGAAGTTATTCAAGCCTTTCTGAAATGATGAGTCTCACACAAATGCCGTTTGCAGTGCACACACATATTAATGTTTACGAGGTAAAGATTAAGAGTTACACAGTGATTTTACTGTCTTTATTACATTCATTTTCTTGTCGGCTTTGTCCCTTGCGGGGTCGCCACAGCGGAATGAACCGCCAACTTATCCAGCACGATTTTTACGCAGCGGATGCCCTTCCAGCCGCAACCCATCTCTGGGAACGTCTTTATTACAAACATGCTCTATTTTAATAAGTTAAATTAACATAAAAACATTTGTTGACATGACTTTTTTTTTTATCTTTTTTTTAAAGGTTTAACCTAATATTTTCCGTCAGATTGACTAATGTAAGTTGAGATGACTAGAAATGTTCATTTAATGTAACTAAACTATTTAAAGGAGTAAGATTTTTTCAGATGCCGGCCATGGCTCTGCCTCTGCGAGCTCAAGGTGGTCTCTCAACATATGGGACGGTGTCAGCCATGACTAATAATGCCTCTACCACAGTCCCACATCCTAAGTATCGGTCACTTCAGTTAAAATAAAACAAGGGTACAACGAGAGGTAAAAAAAAAAAAAACTCAACTCGCCTCAGAAGCTCTCTCTTTTTACAAAACCCCCTGATCGGCCGAGACATACCAGCTGACTACAATTCATTTTTGCTTCACCTCTCAGGTTTCATTGAGAGCATTAACCGGGCAGTTAAAATGGATTTGGATTGAGGCCAGTTTCTCCGATTCGGCCGCTATACAGTGGCATCAACTCCCTGCTCTCTGTCTATGGCAGCTCTGAAAACAACAAGGTGCTAATTACCGGGAGCTGATCAGAAGTTCTCGTGAATGGGCCGTTGACTGACCTCCACACCAGCTGTGATTAACGCCTTTGTAAACACTACCATAATGCTGAAGAAGAGCAGGTGCTAAGGTGTAAAATGTGGGAATATGAACAACATACGTCTCTCTCTGCATGCGTGTGTGTGTGTATGTTTGTGCGTACTGCAAAAAATGCTATTCATTCTTAGAGTTTGTGTTGTTTCTAATCTAAATATCTAAAAATTTTTAAACCAAGAAGCATTTTCTAGTCAAGCAAAAAAAGCTGGCTTTTTTTTTAGAAATAATAAGTAAAATTAAGGTTTTCCTTAATGCAAAACAAATTTATTTTAAAGTAGAAATTAAATTACTAAGCCGAACTAAGCCGAAAAGAAAATGAATGAATGAATGAATGATGAATTCACCTATAGCGCATGACTTCGGACTGTGGTGGAAACCAGAGCACCAGGAGGAAACCAACGCGAACATGGGGAGAACATACAAACTCCACACAGAAATGCCAACTAACCAGTGAGCTTCTTGCTGTGAGGCGACCACAGAGCCACCGTGTCACAGTTAAAATAACTTACATATGACAATTCTCGAAGGCTGATAGTAAAAAATATCACAATTATAATTATGTTATTAATAATTTTACTTGACAGTAACCACTACAAATTTACACTTTTTACAAATTAACATTTGTTAAGACTTTAAACGATTTTAAAATGCCATGACTTTTATGTTCAATTATGATATTTGGTCAAATGAATGCCCGGATGTTGGAATTAACACCATTAAGTGTTGGTTACCTGTAACTCCTTGATTTTACCCTGGATCAAATGATTGTGTAAATGTACACTGAAAAAAAATGATTGAAAGCTGACTCCTTGGATTTACAAAATTTTTATTAAGTTAAGTGGTTGTAAACTATTTATTTAGGCTAAATTTAAAAAAGCAATTTAAGTTGAACATTACTAAATTTAATTTGTTTGTTTAAATTCAACACATATAAATTGTTTGCAACAATTAGGCAAGGCAAGACAAGTTTATTTATATAGCACATTTCATACACAGTGGCAATTCAAAGTGCTTTACATAAACAGAAATAAAAGAGACAAGTGTAAGAAAAAAAATAAAAACAGATAATAAAAAAACAGATAAAAACAGACAAAAATGTGTTAAAACAGGTTATAAAAGAATGAAAAAGAAGAGAAAAACATGATAGTGCATTTGGCGGACGTAGCACAGTGCTCATTCAGTAAAGGCACAGCTAAACAGATGTGTTTTCAGTCTGGATTTGAATGTGCCTAATGTTGGAGCACATCTGATCATTTCTGGGAGTTGATTCCAGCAGTGAGGGGCATAGTAGCTGAAAGCTGATTCACCCTGCTTTGACTGAACTCTTGGAATATCTAATTTATATGATCCTAAAGATCTGAGTGATCTGTTTGGCTTGTATTCAGTAAGCATATCTGTAATGTATTGAGGTCCTAGGCCATTTAGTGATTTATAGACAAGTAATAGTACTTTAAAATCTATTCTGAATGTAACTGGGAGCCAGTGTAGAGACCTGAGGACAGGTGTGATGTGCTCTGATTTTCTGGTTCTGGTCAGAATCCTGGCCGCAGCGTTCTGGATGAGCTGCAACTGTCTTACTGTCTTTTTGGGAAGGCCCGTGAGCAGGCCGTTACAGTAATCCACCCTGCTGCTGATAAAAGCGTGAACAAGTTTCTCTAAGTCTTCACTGGAAACAAAGCATCTGATTCTTGCAATGTTTTTGAGATGATAGTATGCTGATTTAGTAACTGCTTTGACATGACTATTGAAACTCAGATCTGACTCCAGAGTCACACCAAGATTCTTGACCTTATTTTTTGTTGTTTGACCCTTAGTGCCAAGGTACGCATTCACCTTGAGAACCTCAGCTCTGTTCCCAAACACAATGACTTCAGTTTTCTCTTTGTTTAACTGAAGAAAGTTTTGGCACATCCAACTGTTCATTTCATCAATGCATTGGCAGAGGGTGTCAATAGGGCTGTAGTCATTAGGCAGTAAGGCTAAGTAGATCTGAGTGTCATCAGCATAGCTGTGGTAGGAGATTTGGTTCTTTCTCATTATTTGGCTCAATCAACAATTAGACCTCTTTTTGTTCAGTGATCAAAACCTAACTCTACAATTTCAACACTTTACTCTGAAATGCTTTGACATTGAGAATTTAACACTGATGAATTTGCGGTGTGTGCATGCGTGTGTTAAAAAATGAAACAACAGGAAACCAGGTCAAAATTAATTCCTTTACAAAACCACAATCGAATTCTTGAAAGTGTAGGAATTCAGTTCTTTGTAAAAGTGTGGTCTCCAGCAAGTGTTCATTAGCAAAATTTTAACTTGCAAGACGACTTTAGGTAGGGTTTCCAGGCTCTGCTTTTGCCCTAGTTCACTCTTACAGGATTCAACAGCTGAATAATGAACTGAAAAGGCAAAAAGGGTGTAAAAGATGTGTGAGAAATCACACTTAAAACCTTCAAGACCTCCTCTGCTATAAGCTTAGAGGGTTTTATTTGGAACACAGGGAAACATGAAACAACATTTGTGCTATTTACTAATAAAACGCAAGATGTTTTTGCTTGTAAATTGTAGCTGGCTTTTTTATTTTTTGGAATCGCAAATGATTAATAAAATAAGTGTTTTTTTTTTTCATTTTTTTTTTAATTAAGCAAAACACAGCTAATAAGGTCAGACATACAAGCAGATGGTTTTCACACACGCACTCAAATGATCAATCAAATCATGCTATTCTATATATAAATCCAATTGATCCTTTGACAAAACCCACTACAGTGCTAACACAAATAGAAATTCCCCCAGTAGCTCAACGTGAGCGATTTCAAATGCCTGCGTGTTGTTTCCCAGGTGAGAGATGCTTCTGAATCAAAATGAATTGAGCACAAAGAGAATGGAAGAAAAAAGGGAAACAAAAAAAACCTTCTGCGTTTCTCATGTAGTAAAATGGCACTTTCAAACCATTTTTCATTCAGAGAAGCAACAATAGCTTCAGCCCACAATCTGATAATGAAAGTGCAGCCAGTATTAAGAGACTTATCCAAAAATAAATAAATACAAAAATAAACTAACTTAGTGTGTGAGTCTTTTGGCTTACAAATGTGTAAACTACAATTATCTAAAGACAAATAATACACATCATCTTTTTTTTTCAGGTAAAAAATCTGTTCACTGTTGCAGTCAAAACATGTGGACATTTATTTATTTACAATATTTATCCTAGTTTTGTTCATGTAAATATTACTGTCACGTAATCAGAAATCATGAAACAAGGATCCAAATGCAAGGTCTTTATTGACCGGTGACAAAACTGAATCAAAAATAATAGAACCAAAACAGAAAATAGTGCGAAACAGAACAGGGTCTCCAGACAAGTCCAGATCAAAAATGATTCTCGGAACGGCTGGCAGGTCCAAAACGAATATCGAGCGTCCTAGTGAAGACAGAGCAACAATGAACAAATAACGAACTGACAAGGTACAAAAGAACGTCAAGCACTTATATAGGAGAGATAATTAAATACAGCTGACAGGAATGATGGTTGCAGCTGATCAACAACATGTGACCAAAACACAACGCTACTACAGCGCACATGAATGACAAAACAAAACCACGTGACAATAACAAAGACACACCAGGAAGTGTGCACAACCTGCAACCGTGACAGTACCCCCTCTCCTAGGAGCACCTCCTGGTGCTCCCAGACGAGCTTACCTGGCGATTGTAATCATCGATAAGCGAGTGATCCAATATGTCCCTTGCAGGGACCCAACTTCTCTCCTCCGGACCGTAACCCTCCCAGTCCACCAAGTACTGAAATCCTCGTCTCCTCCGTCTAGAGTTCAGAATGCGCCTTATCTTGGAGTGAGAATTGTCATGTATCATGTCTTTCGTCTGCGCGTACTGTTGTGTCTCGTTCTGTATTCCAGGAGGAGTACATGGACCTGTCAAACGTGCCCAGTGAGTACCTCGACCTGAAGAGAGTGTTCAGTAAGTCTCAAGCTGCTTCTCTACCTCCCCATCGTCCCTATGACTGTGCTATAGATTTACTGCCAGGTACGTCTCCGCCTAAAGGCAAGTTATACTCTCTTTCTGTTCTGGAGAGGGAGGCCATGGAGAAATATATTTCTTCTGTCACGTAATCAGAAATCATGAAACAAGGATCCAAATGCAAGGTCTTTATTGACCGGTGACAAAACTGAATCAAAAATAATAGAACCAAAACAGAAAATAGTGCTAAACAGAACAGGGTGTCCAGACAAGTCCAGATCAAAAATGATTCTCGGAATGGCTGGCAGGTCCAAAACGAATATCTAGCGTCCTAGTGAAGACAGAGCAACAATGAACAAATAACGAACTGACAAGGTACAAAAGAACGTCAAGCACTTATATAGGAGAGATAATTAAATACAGCTGACAGGAATGATGGTTGCAGCTGATCAACAACACGTGACCAAAACACAACGCTACTACAGCGCACATGAATGACAAAACAAAACCACGTGACAATAACAAAGACACACCAGGAAGTGTGCACAACCTGCAACCGTGACAGTACCCCCTCTCCTAGGAGCACCTCCTGGTGCTCCCAGACGAGCTCACCTGGCGATTGTAATCATCGATAAGCGAGTGATCCAATATGTCCCTTGCAGGGACCCAACTTCTCTCCTCCGGACCGTAACCCTCCCAGTCCACCAAGTACTGAAATCCTCGTCCCCTCAGTCTAGAGTTCAGAATGCGCCTTATCTTGGAGTGAGAATTGTCATGTATCATGTCTTTCGTCTGCTCGTACTGTTGTGTCTCGTTCTGTGTTCCAGGAGGAGTACATGGACCTGTCAAACGTGCCCAGTGAGTACCTCGACCTGAAGAGAGTGTTCAGTAAGTCTCGAGCTGCTTCTCTACCTCCCCATCGTCCCTATGACTGTGCTATAGATTTACTGCCAGGTACGTCTCCGCCTAAAGGCAAGTTATACTCTCTTTCTGTTCCGGAGAGGGAGGCCATAAAGAAAGATATTTCTTCTGTCACGTAATCAGAAATCACGAAACAAGGATCCAAATGCAAGGTCTTTATTGACCGGTGACAAAACTGAATCAAAAATAATAGAACCAAAACAGAAAATAGTGCGAAACATTACAGGGTGTCCAGACAAGTCCAGATCAAAAATGATTCTCGGAACGGCTGGCAGGTCCAAAACGAATATCGAGCATCCTAGTGAAGACAGAGCGACAATGAACAAATAACGATCTGACAAGGTTCAAAAGAACGTCAAGCACTTATATAGGAGAGATAATTAAATACAGCTGACAGGAATGATGGTTGCAGCTGATCAACAACACGTGACCAAAACACAACGCTACTACAGCGCACATAAATGACAAAACAAAACCACGTGACAATAACAAAGACACACCAGGAAGTGTGCACAACCTGCAACCGTGACAATTACAAGTGTAAGAGCTACTTGTTAACAACAGATAAATCAATACTCGATAGTACAAATTTAACGAATGTAATTGTTAAAAAAATGTAATTGTAAAAAAATTGTAAAAAAATTGAAAAAAAAAGTCACTTTATTTTAACTAAGACTTTTTATCTCAATAAATGACTAATCAGCTGCTTATTAATAGTTAGTAAGGTAGTAGTTGGGTTAAGGTATTGCCTAGGACAGGGGTGTTCAAACTTGGTCCTGGAGGGCCAGTGTCCTGCAGATTTTAGCTCCAACTTGCCTCAACACACCTGCATGGATGTTTCTAGAAAGCCTAGTAAGAGCTTAATTAGCTAGCCCAGGTGTGTCTGAATGGGGTTGGAACTAAACTTTGCAGGACACCGGCCCTCCAGGACCGAGTTTGGACACCCCTGGCCTAGGATAAGGGATGTAAAATAAGATACACTCTCAGAAATAAACGTACAGGAGCTGTAACTGGGGCAGTACCTTTTTAAAAGATACATATTTGTACCCAAAGATTCCACAGTGGTACCTCAATGGTGCATATTAGGACGCACTAACACTAGGCTATCCGAACCATGACCATGCCCGTTTCCCAAATCGTTTGAGAAGTGTAAGTGCTCTGAATCGGGCTCAGGCATGGTTCACTGGCCCGGTTGGAAGAGGTGGGCCTGAGCGTGGTTCACTTGGGCTCAGGCGCGGCACGCTTGTGTGTGAGTGCAAGCGTGCCTGAGCTTGAAACTGAAAGCGAGACGTGACTTATAAGGGACTGTTTCATATGGATTAATTAATGACTCGTACTGTTCAACAACTGTCGTAGTTTATTAAAGACGCAAACCCCTCACTGCACGACAGCTGCGCCTTCAGCAAACCTCCTAATTCCTGCAGCACGAGGACTTTATGATTGTTTATGAGCGTCAAAACTGGCTGATATGTTCGGCGAAATATTAGACTGCGTGTCACCGCATATCACACAACTTAAACAATATAACTAAAGAAATCTCTACAGTGCTGAGTGAGAGCGCTTACTGAGCAGCGCATCATCGATGACGTAAGCGTGCCCAGGCCCGAATGTAATGTGAGTGCGGGCCGTCGGGGGAGACGGGAGGGGGGACAAGCGTGCTTTGGCCCAGTTTAAGGCAACTGTACATAGTGTGAGTACACCCTTAGTGCCCAAATGTACCTAAAAAGTACCTTTGAGGTACCATTAAGGACCCTTCAGGTACAAATATGTATCTTTTGAAAAGGTACTGCCCCAGAGACAGCTTCTGTACCTTTATTTCTGAGAGTGTATATTATAAGCAGAGCTTGACATTAACTTAGGGCGTACTCACACTATGCTATCCGAACTGTGCCCAGGCCCGTTTCCCAGATCGCTTGAGAAGTATGAGTGCTCAGAATCGGGCACGCTTCACTTAGGCGGCCCTGGCCCGGTTGGAAGAGGTGGGCCTGAGTGCAGTTCACTTGGGCTCAGGTGCGGTACGCTTGCAGTGTGAGTGCAAGCGTGCCTGAGCCTGAAACTGAACGCAAGACGGGATGTGACGGGACTGTTTGACATGGATTAATTAATCATTCATACTGTTCAATGAACGCAAACTGTCGTAGATTATTAAAGATGGAAACCCCTCACTGCACGAAAGCTGCACCTTCAGCAAACCTCCTAATTCCTACAGCACGAGGATTTTATGATTGTTTATGAGCGTCAAAAGTGGCTGATCTGTTCGACGAAATATTTGACTGCGTGTCACCGCATATCAAACGACTTAAACGATATAACTAAAGAAATCTCCACTGTGCTAAGCGAGAGCGCTTACTGAAGACGGGAGGGGGGACAAGCGTGCTTTGGCCCGGTTCAAGGCAACTGTACATAGTGTGAGTACGCCCTTATTTGATCACCAGCCAACTATGGCTAATAGTTTTTCAATATTACTAGCCACTCACCATTTTCACTGGCCACAATTTTGTTGTTAGGAAAAGATATTTTAATTTGACTTTGGCATGCTAAAATTACTTGATTTAGAATTTGTATTATTTCCACATGCCTCCTCATTTATTACACTTTTTTTGTGTGTGTTGTGTATGAGCTTGCTCAATGAGCATGAGCAAATGGGTTGTGATTTTATAGTGTTTCACTATCACTGTTCAGGGCTCAACGTAAAGGATTTACCTATTTTTTTCTGTGGCCAATCCAAAAATAAATAAACAAAAAATAACCAATTATTTCTCAGCTGGCGACGCAGTGGCACAGTAGGTAGTGCTGTCGCCTCACAGCAAGAAGGTCGCAGGTTCGAGCCTCGGCTGGGACAGTTGCCGTTTCTGTGTGGAGTTTGCATGTTCTCCCCGTGGGTTTCCTCCGGGTGCTCCGGTTTCCCCCACAGTCCAAAGACATGCGGTACAGGTGAATTGGCTAGGCTAAATTGTCCGTAGTGTATGAGTGTGAATGAGTGTGTGTGTGTGTGGATGTTTCCCAGGGATGGGTTGCGGCTGGAAGGGCATCCGCTGCGTAAAAATGTGCTGGTTTATACTTCTGCGTCAAGTGATCGGCGTGACCCACGGCGCAAGCCTCGCGCGTAGCCGTGCATTTATACTTCTGCACGCTGTTTCTGTTTCTCTGCAATAACACTTCCGAAACGCTAGCTGGCAGTAGATGTTTATGTTTCTCTGTGTCGAGTTTCTTTGCTGGTATTTAGTTTTTTCTGAACACTTCCTTAATGTACAAGTGGCTCAAATTCGCTCATTTTGAGGCTAGAATCGGCGAGCGTGCAACAACTTTAATCATGAGGTAAACACAAAACAACAGTTTCCATCCAGAGCTCTTCACGGGACTCCACACTTGTAAACACTCGATGCATCGGGCGCACGGCTCTCACCTCCGCCCACACTCGTCAGTGCTACCAAGCCCACCAATCACAGAGCTTGCGCCACGCGTTACATTTTTTGAGATATCGCCGACGGCCACGGCGAGGGGCTATGCATCCACGCGTAGGCTGCGCCGAAGCGCACGCGTGCACTTGACGCAGAAGTATAAATCGGCCTTAAGTTGGCGGTTCATTCCGCTGTGGCGACCCCAGATTAATAAAGGGACTAAGCCGAAAAGAAAATGAATGAAAGAATATTTCTCAGCTACAAATTTTAACTAATTAAAATTAGTAATAATAAAAACAAACTAAATATAGCTGTGTAATTGCATTTTTTTATTAATCAAAACCTTTCTTTAAAAAATGATGTTTTAAAAAGAATTATTGTCATATATCTAAATCTATCTCCTAAATCAATGTTATTGTAAAGGATGATAATTAAACCTTAAATAAAAAAAAATAACTGTAAGCAAAAGAAAGCAGGTGAAAAACACACCGTGTGCGATAATGAAAGAACGATCACGTGCACACAGAAGGCAGCAGGACTGTGGGTACACGAGCATCACTTTTTATCCAGTCTATTTTAAAGAAAAGCGCTTGCACAAGTTGCGTTTGCAGGCACAGTTGCTTCGCGCAAGGAATTGGGAATTATAAACTCTCGCGCGCATCACATCCGCCGTGCATGCGATCCTAAAACCCTCCTCAGTTAGTGAAAAAAGCCTGCGTCTCATTGTGCGCGTGATCATCCTCTTATTCGGTATTCATCTGCTTTCTTTTAACTTGTGTAAACAGTTATTTTGTCAGTCACGATGAACTGCAAAATTTCAACCAGCCAAAGTGGCTAACTGGAGCGGCTTTCTAACCCACCACAGCTGAAATCTACCTGCATTTGGCGGGTTGCCGGGTGTTAATGTCAAGCCCTGATTATAAGTGCTAATAAACAGTTAATATATTATAATAATAGGCAATAAACCAGTAATTAATAGTTAATTCCTTAATAAACCAGTAGTAAATGGTGTGATTTGTTACTTAAACTAAAGTGTTGCCTAATATACGTAATCAGATTTCATATTTCACTATCGATTTCAGATTCTCAGTACCAAAAATTGCTGATGATTGCTCTATCTTTTAAAGGATGAGGAAAATCACAGCTCTGTTACACAATAGAAACATTTCATCAAGCATCTTGATTTGATTTCAATAAATCAATTGTGCCTGAGTGACATAGTTGTTGTTTAATAAAGAATATTAAAACTCCATCCCATTGAATTTAATATGACCGTTCTCTAGGACAATCAGCGTAAGTGAGTTTTAACCGAGTATTGAGATCTCATAGTAAATATGGTCATAGTGAAGGAGGCTTCGGTTCAGGGTTTTTTAAAGGAGTCTTTTAAACTACAATCATATCTTAGATAATAAAAAGCAATTGCGATCGGCCTGTAAAGAGGTTTATCTTTGCTGGTCATAGTAGCCTGCAGGGACAGGAGAGTTAACAGCATGGAAAAGAAGCAAATGGCGGAGAACGTCTCTTAATCTGTTCCTACTCGTCCTTAAACGCTGTAAAATCTTACGCCGTTGATGCGTTCAAGAGTCTCAAGATTGAAAAAAAAAAATCAAAATAAATAAATAATAGCCTCCCGACTGTGTGGATTTTAGATAAGAAACGCCAGTCAGGTTTTTTTTTTGCTTCAATAATCTAGTCTTTCACAATGTAAGGACGAGGAATTTTTTGGAACATAGTTCTGGCAAATGGTTTTGTCGCTTTTTCATAATCGATATTACATTAATACCACAACAATCATCTTGCAGATATTCAGGTCTGGTAGATTTTTTTCTGAGAGGAGCCGGTATACAGATTAAAGTGATAGTTTAAATGAAAATGACATTCCTGTCATCCTATTTCAAAACTTCTTTTTTCTTGAGGAAAAAAATACTTAGCAATTACATTTCATGTTATAACAACAACAACAACAAACATGAGTGCAGAAACTTTTAACATTTAGTTCTATGACTCAAACAAAAAGTGCTTAGGGGTAGCTTAAATAATGTGTAGGTGCTCTTTGGGTAAAGGATTCATCAGAATAAACAGCAAAAATCAGCCCAAGCCACTTGAAAGATGTAAAAAATTATTAAAAAGGTAAGTATCCACTTTTATTGTGATTTATACATACTCTGAAAGCTGAATATATGAGGCCCATCGATGTACACTTTGTTACACCGTAAAATCCAAAAAGTTAAGGTAACTCAACCCATTTGAGGAAACCGATTGCAACAAACCATTTAAGTTCAAAAATCAATCCTTATGAGTACTGTGAACTTAATCCATTTGAATAAATGAAGCAATCTGAGCACAGTAAAACCCTATAAATGAAGAGAACGCAAACCAACTGAGTACTTTAAAACCAAAAAAGTTAAGTTAACTCAAACCATTTGAGGAAACCGATTGCAACAAACCATTTAAGTTCAAAAACTAATCCTAATGAGTACTGTGAACTTAATCCATTTGAGTGAACGAAGCAATTTGAGCACAGTAAAACTCAATAAATGAAGAGAACTCAAACCAGCTGAGTACTGTAAAACCCAACAAGTTAAGGCAACTCAAACCATTTGAGGAAACCGATAGCTATAAACCATTTGAGTTAAAAAAAAAAACTAATCTATATGAGCACTGTGAACTTACTTCATTTAAGTTGAAGTAATGAGGTATTTAATTAACTCATTACCTTCAACACTGAGTTCAAATGAGTAGAATTAACTTTCAGTCAATTGTGTGGTAACTACACTCATTTCATTTGATTGTTTCAAGTTGATTGTTGGGTTTTACAGTGTAGGATGGGACAATATTTGGTCAAGATGCTATATGAATATCTGGAAACCAAGGGTTAAAAAATAAACTGAGAAAATCACCTTTAAAATTGTCTAAATGAAGTGCTTAGTAATGCACATGACTACTCAAAAATGTAATTTGGTCCCACTTTATATTGTGTCGCTTATACCTGTGAACTTACATGGTAATTAGATGTGTAAGTAGTATGTAACTACAGTGTATGTACACACATTTACATAGTATTTACTTTTGTATTACTGGTGTAACTACACTCATGTAACAACCCACTGAATAGTATGTGTAATTACAAATGTGTAACAGGACATTGGTAACAACAGTAGGAAAGTACACATCTGTAACAAGAATTATGTAAGTGCATTGTGTAACAACAATATGTACTTGCAGATGTTTTCCCACTTCCACACCTGTTTGCAGATCATGTACTTGTGAACACTGTATGGCAGAACTAATGCTGCATTAGAAGGTTTCACCTTGTGATACCAGTGTACTTACATGGTAACTCATCAGGAACTGTCCACTTAATTTAAAGTGTAAAATGGTCACAAATTACTGTGTAACTTGTAGAAATATCTTCTATGCAACACTTTAATAACAGTGTAGTTACATGGTAACTCCACAGGAACGGTCCACAATATAAAGTTTAAAATAAAATTCATTTTCGTTTCGGCCTAGTCCCTTTATTAATCTGGGGTCGCCACAGCGGAATGAACCGCCAACTTATCCTGCATATGTTTTACACAGTGAATGCCCTTCCAGCTGTAACCCATCTAAGCCGAAAAGAAAATGAATGAATGTATGAACAGTAATTTGTGACCATTTTACACTTTATATTGAGTGGATCCTGTGGATTTACCATGTAAGTACACTTGTATCACAAGGTGAAACCTTCTAATGCAGCATTAGTTCTGCCATACAGTGTTCACAAGTACATGATCTGCAAACAGGTGTGGAAGTGGGAAAACATCTGCAAGTATATATTGTTGTTACACAATGCACTTACATAATTCTTGTTACAGATGTGTACTTTCCTAGTGTTGTTACCAATGTCCTGTTACACATTTGTACTTACACATACTATTCAGTTGGTTGTTACATGAGTGTAGTTACACCAGTATACACAAGTAAATACTCTGTACCAGTGTGTACATACACTGTAGTTACATACTACTTACACATCTAATTATCATGTAAGTTCGCAGGTATAAGCGACACAATATAAAGTGGGACCTGTAATTTTTATAAGTTTACAATAGTGAATTTACAAAATATCTTCATGGAACATGATTTTTACTTAATATTTGAATGATTTTTGGCAGAAAAGAAAAATTTTGACCCATTCAAATGTATTCTACACTCTCAGAAATATACGAGAGCTGTCACTGGGGTGGTACACATTTGTACTTAAAAGGTTCATATTGGTACCTGAAAAGTTTATATTAGTACTTACAACACTTTTGTACTTTTTAGGTACTATGTAACCTTGAGGTATTAAAATGCACCTTTTAGGTATGATTTGTACTTTTTGAAAAGGTACCACCCCAGTGACAGCTCATGTACCTTTATTTCTGGGAGTGTATTGACAAAAATATACCCATGCGACACTGTAACAATGCTGGATCCCACACATTTCCTTCATGTTGTCCCAACACAAGTCGATTAGGTCAATTAATTTAGAAATTTAAGTGGATTGAATATAAAATTATTAAGTTGAACAAAAAGAACCTCGAGAATTGTGTTGTTTCATCTCATTTTAAATAAGAAGTTTGAACAAGCAACATTTTTTGAGTGAACTTAAGATGACATTATATAACCTTTTTTTTTTTTTACCTTTTTCTTCTTTGGACTTTTACAAAAGTAAGATAAAACATGAATCTTTAAGAGGTCAACTACAGTGTAAAAAGTGATTAGTCACTTAAAGCAAGTAAACCAATTGACTTAAAAGATACAAGTTGACTTTACAAAAATAATGTAAGCAAACCCGATGTAACTTGGATCTGTTAAGCTCACTTAATTTTTATTATTATGCAAATTGTATTCACTTTTTTTAAATAAATAAACTAATCACTTATTCGATACACATTTATTATTTGTTTTTGTTTTTTTCAGCTTTTCTGTATCTAGCAAAATGACAGTAACTAAAATAAATCTGCTCTTCCAGACTCCAGTGTGTCTTCTAAATTCAATACAGGCTATAATTGTAGATTTTATAGACTTAATGAAGCACCAAGTATGTAATATTGTAATAATTACAGTAATTATTTGAAAACAGATGTGCTAAAATAGTCTTAAAAAAGTGAGTACAATAAGCATAATTATAAAAATTCTACTTAACAATTCCACATTACAAAGGGTTTACTTACATTATTTTTGTAAAGTCAACTTTAGCTTTTAAGGCAATCGGTTTACTCGCTTTAGGTAACTAATCACTTTTTATAGTGTACACTGAAAAAAATGATGTCTGCAAAATTGTTGCAAACAATTTATATGTGTTAAATTTAAACAAACATGTTAAATTTAGTAATGTTCAACTTTGTTTGTTTAAAATCAGCCCAAATAAATTGTTTACAACCAAAAATTTGTAAATTCTTGGAATCATCTTTGAATAATTTTACTGATATGCACAAAAAGTGCAAAAAATTATGTTTATTTGTTCAAAATACTAGTTTTAAATGAGCTGAAACGACACAATTCTTAATTTTATTTTGAGACAAATTCATTGTAAAAAATGCAGAGTTCAACACAATTCATTCATGTTGTTGCAACACAAATTGATTAAGTTAACTTAACACTCCCAATTAAATCTCAAGAATTGTGTTGTTTCAGCTCATTTAAAACTAGTATTTTAGTAAGTATAAAAACAGTAAGTACTTTGACTGAGAAAAAAAAAATTTTTTTTGAATGCTGTTTTATGCTAAATCCACTTAAATAAGCAAAAATATAATGTTTACTTAATTCCTTCATGTTATCCCAACAAGAATCAATTGTGAGCAACCCAGCATTTTTTACAATGTACACTCAAAGAAATTACTTTTGAAGCTTGCTCAAATAACTTATTTAATATGAGTTGAATTAACACAATTCTTAAGGTTTTTTTGGGACAATTTCATTGTTTTATGTTCAATCCACTTAAATTACTAAAAAAAAAAACGATTAACTTAATTGATTTGTGTTGGGACAACATGAAGGAACTGTGTGGAACCTAGCATTTTTTACAGTGTAGACAGAAAAAACAGAGACAACTCAACAAAAAAAGGCTTTTGAAACGAATGTCCACCCATGATTTACACACCTTGTGTGAGCGAAAGCAGGTCTGTCTCTCTCTGAAACTGTATTTACTGGCAGAGACAGCAGGAAAAGCGTAAACGGATGGACCTCGAGACATGGGGAATTAAAGCTTTCAGCTCGATTGGACATGCTAACAGATACATCAGGGTGACCATGCAGCTGTTTCTCAAACACTTTACAGCATCTTAAAGAAACAGAACTGACGCTGAGCAAAACATATGGCAATATCAGCCCACACTAACCAGACTAACTGCCAATGTGCTGTTTTTGTCTTTTGTGGGGGGTTTGTCTCTTCATCCTTTGTGATATTGAAGGGAGAGCTGAGGGAAGAGGGAAAGGAGTAGTTCATTTTTTTTTTTTAAGTAATCATCATATTTTTTTAAAGCATGTGTTCTGTGTAGGTGTGTCATCTGTTTTTTTATTAATAAATATGACTTCTATGCTAATGATGATGGACTTCATTAATTTATTCATAATGAGAAGCATTACAAAGGAAATGTAGAAGCCGTCAGCAATTGTGGGGATTTTGTAAATCACACAAAGCTGTTTGTCTAAGTAAAATGTTTTCTAACATAAGACATTATTTGTCAGTTGAGATTGCCAGGGAAGGGGTTGTGTTAATATAATTATTATGGACAAAAAAAAACTAACTAACTAACTAACTAAATAACTAAATAAATAAATAAATAAATAAATAAATACAAATGTTTATTTATTATAAATATTTATTTAGTTAGTTAGTTTGTTAGTCATTAACAAAATAAATAAATAAATAAATAAATAAATAAAACTATTTATTTATTTGTTTTGTTAATAGCTAACAAACTAACTAAATAAATACAAATATTAATTATTATAAATGTTTATTTATTTATTTAGTTTGTTTGTTTGTTAGTTATTAAATAAATAAATAAAAACATGTATGTATTATAAATATTAATTAATTAATTAATTAATTAATTAATTAATTATTTTATTTATTTATTTATTTATTTATTTATTTATTTATTTATTTATTTATTTTGTTAACTAAAAAAACTAAATAAATAAATAAGTAAATAAATAAATAAATAAATAAATAAATAAATAAATAAATAAATAAATAAATAAATAAATATTTATTTATTTTTTTATTTTTTTATTTTTTTTAGGCATAGTATACAAAGTCTTTACTTGATGTCTTCAACATTATTTCTCATTTATTTATTTACTCATTATTGTTTTATTTATTTTAAAGAGTATGAACAATAATAAATAACTATTACAGAACATAAACTAACTATATTTTTGTCATCCATGGTTTCTTTTTCTGCTATAATGACATTCATTATTGTGCTCAACTCATAATTATATCTTAATGCATAATTAATGAGTAATTTATTTTTCGTTTTAACATAGCAAAATTAATCAGATTTCATTTCAAACTGTTCTTGTACAGCTTCTTTATAAATTTTTTTTAATGATTTTGTTATTATCAAAGAAGTTACTTTTTATTTCATTTTGCATTTTATTATCATTATTTTTTTACATATCTGTTGATTTGCTCTCATGAACACATTTAGCATGTACTCTGGGTCTACAGTGGTTGTCTGCTGGGCAGCGTGGTTCAGTGTCGCTGTGAGACCGGGGCTAGTGCTGCTGGGAGAGCTCGTGTCAACTGGCCGGTCTGTTTGCAGGAATAAATTGTAAGCATATGGTGTGCTGACAGAATCACTCAATCTTCTCAATACATGAAGTGCACATTCATCATTCTGCCGCTTTCATCACACAGGAATTTCTGCTCCATTCTTTCAGGTGAAATTTTGTTTACACACAGACTGCTTTATATCTGCAACCTATTCAAACTCAAAGTAGTTTTTTGTGAAGTGAAGCTATAAACAAAACAAAAAAACTCGAAGCTATTATTTTTAAGTAAAAGCTGAATAATCAAAAAGTCTCTAGTAGTTTCTTTCTTTGCTTTCTACTTAAAAATGTTTTAGAAACACCTCAAATTGTAATGGATATTATATTTTAAACATTTTTGGGACAAAATATGAGAGTCGCGCAAGGTTTATTTACTAAATCATACTTGTAGAACTCGATAAGTAAAGTTAACTCAAACTGTTTGAAAACGATTGCGGCAATCCAAGTTTTGAAACAAAAAAGTTTGAGTACTTTAAACTATTTGACTATGACTATACATTGCTCAGCATATATAAGTACACCCCTCACAAATCTATCTTTTAAATTCATATTTTTAATAGGAAGCTATACAGTATTATATTTGTGCATATACATTAGATTAGTCAGTACTGAAGCCAAATCTGGAGCTTATCTAACAAAATAACTTACGATAATGGTCCTAAAACTAGTACACACAAATGTATATGTTATAGAAAAATATTAAATACAAATTTAAAAAAGAGGAAACAAAACATTTTTTAAATTTAGGTGAAATTTTGTAGGTTTAATTTTATTTTTTTTGCAATATTTAGCTTGAATTTAATTGTATTATCTTTCAATTTCTAAATATGTTCTGTAACTAAAATATTATTTTAATAAATATATTCATTCATTCATTTTCTTGTCGGCTTAGTCCCTTTATTAATCCGGGGTCGCCACAGCGGAATGAACCGCCAACTTATCCAGCACGATTGTACACGGCGGATGCCCTTCCAGCCACAACCCATCTCTGGGAACATCCACACACTCATTCACACTCATACACTACGGACAATTTAGCCCACCCAATTCACCTGTACCGCATGTCTTTGGACTGTGGGGGAAACCGGAGCACCCGGAGGAAACCCACGCGAATGCAGGGAGAACATGCAAACTCCACACAGAAACGCCAACTGACCCAGCCCAGCCGAGGTTCGAACCTGCGACCCAGCGACATCCTTGCTGTGAGGCGACAGCACTATCTACTGCGCCACTGCATCGCCTTAATAAATATATCTGTTTAATAAATCTGTTTTGTTTAAGTTCATCAAAATACATTGCCTATATTCACTGAGAAATGGATAAACATATTCATTTTCAAAATGAGGTGTACTCAATTATGCTGAGCACTGTATAGTCATATACACATATATTATTTGTGTTGATAATTTGTATTGTCAAACTTTTAGAGTATTAGTAACTTAAACATTTTGGCCCAGTTTCACAAACAGCGCTTAGATTAAGCCAGGACTAGGCCTTTGATAAATTAGGCTATTTAAGCCACATTTATAAAATGGCCATAGAAAAATATATTACTGGTGTGCACCTGGAGACAAAAAAAAAATTACGTATTTTAAGACATCTCACTGCAAGTTATTTTGAGTTGAGACAGCTCAAACATGCAATTTAATCTTGACTAGCCTTAAACCTTGTTTGTGAAACCAGGGGTTTAAGTTCAGTTATCAAATCACAATGAGTTCAACAAACAACTATATAGCTACTCAACTGGTTTGGTATAGCTTCTAGTATTAGTGTTAACGGATAAAATAGAATTAATTCATTCATGACTCATTAGTTTTGAGGTGTGCTTAATATAATCCATTCATGAGTTACGATGACTTTTTTTCGGTAAGTCAAAGTAACCTTTTAAAAAATTGTAAGTTAAACTAACTTATTTAATTTAGTGTTTTTGACTGTTAGGTTTTACAGTGTATAGTACAGTAATTTATAAAGAATCTAGTAGAGTATTAGTAACTTAAACATTTTAAGTTCAGTTATCAAATCAAAATGAGTTCAACAAATTAAGTTCAAACAAATATATAGCTACTCAACTGCTTTGGTATAGCTTCTAGTATTAGAGTTAACGGATAAAATAGAATTAATTAATTCATAACTCATTCATTTTGAGTTCTGCTTAATATAATCCATTCATGAGTTACGATGACTCTTTTTCGGTATGTCAAAGTAACCTTTTAAAAAATTATAAGTTAAACTAACTTATTTAATTTAGTGATTTTGACTGTTAGGTTTTACAGTGTATAGTACAGTCATTTTTAAAGAATATAGTAGAGTATTAGTAACTTAAACATTTTAAGTTCAGTTATCAAATCAAAATGAGTTCAACAAATTAAGTCCAAACAAATATATAGCTACTCAACTGGTTTGGTATAGCTTCTAGTATTAGAGTTAACGGATAAAATAGAATTAATTTATTCATGACTCATTCGTTTTGAGTTCTGCTTAATATAATCCATTCATGAGTTACGATAACTCTTTTTCGGTAAGTCAAAGTAACTTTTAAAAAATTGTAAGTTAAACTAACTTATTTAATTTAGTGTTTTTGACTGTTAGGTTTTACAGTGTATAGTACAGTAATTTATAAAGAATCTAGTAGAGTATTAGTAACTTAAACATTTTAAGTTCAGTTATCAAATCAAAATGAGTTCAACAAATTAAGTTCAAACAAATATATAGCTACTCAACTGCTTTGGTATAGCTTCTAGTATTAGAGTTAACGGATAAAATAGAATTAATTAATTCATAACTCATTCATTTTGAGTTCTGCTTAATATAATCCATTCATGAGTTACGATGACTCTTTTTCGGTATGTCAAAGTAACCTTTTAAAAAATTATAAGTTAAACTAACTTATTTAATTTAGTGATTTTGACTGTTAGGTTTTACAGTGTATAGTACAGTCATTTTTAAAGAATATAGTAGAGTATTAGTAACTTAAACATTTTAAGTTCAGTTATCAAATCAAAATGAGTTCAACAAATTAAGTCCAAACAAATATATAGCTACTCAACTGGTTTGGTATAGCTTCTAGTATTAGAGTTAACGGATAAAATAAAATTAATTTATTCATGACTCATTCGTTTTGAGTTCTGCTTAATATAATCCATTCATGAGTTACGATAACTCTTTTTCGGTAAGTCAAAGTAACTTTTAAAAAATTGTAAGTTAAACTAACTTATTTAATTTAGTGTTTTTGACTGTTAGGTTTTACAGTGTATAGTACAGTAATTTATAAAGAATCTAGTAGAGTATTAGTAACTTAAACATTTTAAGTTCAGTTATCAAATCAAAATGAGTTCAACAAATTAAGTTCAAACAAATATATAGCTACTCAACTGCTTTGGTATAGCTTCTAGTATTAGAGTTAACGGATAAAATAGAATTAATTAATTCATAACTCATTCATTTTGAGTTCTGCTTAATATAATCCATTCATGAGTTACGATGACTCTTTTTCGGTATGTCAAAGTAACCTTTTACAAAATTATAAGTTAAACTAACTTATTTAATTTAGTGATTTTGACTGTTAGGTTTTACAGTGTATAGTACAGTCATTTATAAAGAATATAGTAGAGTATTAGTAACTTAAACATTTTAAGTTCAGTTATCAAATCAAAATGAGTTCAACAAATTAAGTCCAAACAAATATATAGCTACTCAACTGGTTTGGTATAGCTTCTAGTATTAGAGTTAACGGATAAAATAGAATTAATTAATTCATGACTCATTCGTTTTGAGTTCTGCTTAATATAATCCATTCATGAGTTACGATAACTCTTTTGCGGTAAGTCAAAGTAACCTTTTAAAAAATTATAAGTAAACTAACTTATTTAATTTAGTGATTTTGACTGTTAGGTTTTACAGTGTATAGTACAGTAGATTATAAAGAATATAGTAGAGTATTAGTAACTTAAACATTTTAAGTTCAGTTATCAAATCAAAATGAGTTCAACAAATTAAGTCCAAACAAATATATAGCTACTCAACTGGTTTGGTATAGCTTCTAGTATTAGAGTTAACAAATAAAATATAATGAATTAATTCATAACTGAGTTACGATAACTCTTTTTCATTAAGTCAAAGTAACCTTTTAAAAAATTCTGTTAAATATTAGATATAGATAATCTAGCAATATTATTTTATTTAATTATTTAATTTAGTGATTTTAACTGTTAGGTTTTACAGTGGTATAGCAATTTATAAAGAGTATAGTATTGTATCCATCTTACAAGGATTCAATAAGGAAAGCGGTGTTTACTATAAATGTACCACAATCATGTTGCACTGCTTGCTTCGCCCTTAGATAACTCTTGCACAATATTAAACCTTAAATACCTCTTTTGCACAATTTTCACGTTTAATACCTCTCTTGCACAATATCCTGCACAACATTGTTCAGTCTTATGTAAAAGTACTTGTATAGCCTGTCTTATGTGTATAGTTTAAGTATTTTATTTTATTTAATTTTATTTTATTTAAATTGTTAGTTATGCACAGGTTTTTTATAATAGCTGTTATGTCCAGTGTTGTACTTGTATTTATGATTAATCTAAGTTTCACCGTTGTCTTGCGATATTTTGTTCCTCTGTATGTCCACACATGTAGCGGAATGACAATAGCTCGACTTTGACTTGTATAGTAATTTAACATTTTAAAAGCATCAAGTAGCATGATGAATTTTGTAGTAACAATACTGAAATCACATTTTCTTGTAAAATTCTCTCCAGCAATCTTTCTATTTACACAAAGATTTTAACCGTATAGGGCTGCACGATATTGGAAATATCTGATATTGCGATATTTTATATTGCGATATGAATACAGTTTCACAAGATTAGGGTTTGAATAGCACTATATGACAGTTTTCTGGGGAGTCTAACAGTATTCAGGTACAGAAATTGAATAATTGCAAGGCTTTTCTTACTTTGGTTTCTAATACGAATATCTAAAAATGTTTGGATCAAGTAAAAGTATTGTTTTGTTTTCTCCAGAAGAAATAAGGCAAACGTAGGAGCTTTTTTCCTTAAAACAAGCTAAATTATCTGCCATTAGGGTAAGCAAAATATTCTTGTTTTTGCTTTGAAATGTAGACATTTAAAAATAAGACAAAAATTCAAAAATAAATAGTTTTAAATAATTATAATTAACAAATTTTATTGAACATCGAACATAAAATTGGCATTTTTTTATTGAATATTGTACATAAAATAATAATAATCTAAATAATTATTTACTTTCCCAGTACTGGGTAGCGGTTGGAAGGGCATCCGCTGCTTAAAACATATGCTGGATAAGTTGGCGGTTCATTCCGCTGTGGCGACCCCTGATAAATAAAGGGACTAAGCCGAAGGAAAATGACTGAATGAATAAATAGTTTTTACCCGTATATAATGTCATATAAATACAGTAATTAAACATAATTTTGTAGCTCCTGCACAAAAATAATCCAGACTCAACATTGCATATCTTGAGATGTGACTATGATGGCACATTGTGATATCGATGCTGAAACGATATATTGTGCAGCCCTAGTGTGGTAAAGAAAATGTGTGTATTAAAATTTTCATTTAAAATGAAAAACAAGTGAAGATAAAACATTTTAGAGACGTCTTTCTCACCTTCATTTGAAATTATATTTAGGTTTTTTTAATAACAATGTGTGTGTGTGTGTGTGTGTGTGTGTGTGTGTGTGTGTGTGTGTGTGTGTGTGTGTGTGTGTGTGTGTGTGTGTGTGTGTGTGTGTGTGTGTGTGTGTGTGTGTGTGGAGATGAAAACACTGCGCCTAATTATCCGTTTAATGAATCAGACACATTTAGGCTGGCAACAATTTACTAAATATTTCCCACATTAAAACATTGTTCGCACACCGAGAGAGCGATTGGGTAAGAATTTGTGTAGGAGTGCATGTGAAGAGTGTGACAGTGTGTGAGCGAGCGTACTGGGTCACACACACACATATGTAAGAGCAGTGTTGTAGCACCACCTTTATGCCAGAGATGTGATCTCGGGTTTATGCTGCAATCTTAAAATAAAACCTTTCCTCTTCCTTTTTCACCCAGTATAATCTACAATGTGCCTAAAACAACTGAAACAATTTACTTTAAATGATGTACTTTAATTAAAAAATAATAATTATTATTTGATGTCTGCAGACATCTTAAATACACTCAAAATAGTATTTTTGCTGCTATATAAATACTTATATTAAAAAGATTTTTTGTGCAACTTATTTATGTTTGATCTACTTAAATTTGTAAAAAAATAAATAAATAAATAAAATGAAATTAACTTAATTCATTTGTGTTGGGACAACATGAATTGAGTGAAACCCTGCATTTTTATAGTGTAGTTGACGAACATTTGACTTTTTGAATTTTAACATCACACAATACTGTGTTGGAATACAATATTTGTGTTGAAACAACATGAAGGAATTAAGTTAACTTACTAGTTTTTACAAATTTAAGTGGATTGAACATAAAACAATAAGGTTGTCCCAACAAAATCTGAAGAATTGTGTTGTTTCAGCTAATTTAAAATAAGTAGTTTGAACAAACAGCAAAAGTACGTTTTTAAAACTCATATATATAATTATATTATTAATTGTACATGATCTAAAATGTATTTTGCTGCTTGTTCAAACTACTTATTTAAAATGAGCTGAAACAACACAATTATTGAGATTTTGTTGAGACAACTTCATTGTTTTATGTTCAATCCCCTTACATTTAAAACTAATAAGTGAACTTAATTCCTTTATGTTGTCCTAACACAAATCAATAGAGTGGAACCCAGCATTTTTTACAATGTACTTATTTGACCTGCAATAACACAATTCTTGAGATTTTTTTGCGACATCTTAATGTTTCATGTTCATTCCTCTTAAATTTGTAAAAACTGAAAAGTTAACTTAATTCCTTCATGTTGTCCTAACACAAATCAATAGAGTGGAACCCAGCATTTTTTTACAGTGTACTTATTTGACCTGCAATAACACAATTCTTGAGATTTTTTGTGACATCTTAATGTTTCATGTTCATTCCACTTAAACTTGTAAAAACTGAAAAGTTAACTTAATTCCTTCATGTTGTCCTAACACAAATCAATAGTGTTGAACCCAGCATTTTTTCATTTGAGCTGAAATAACACAATTCTTGAAATTTCTTTAGGACAACTTAATTGTTTTATGTTCGATCCACTTAAATTTGTAAAAATAAATAATAATAATAATAATAATGAAATTAACTGATTTGTTGAGGGACAACATGAATGAATTGAGAGCAACATTGCATTTTTTACAGTGTATTTGGCTATCAATTGACTTATTGTACCAGCATTTTTAACATCACACAATACTGTTTGTAAAAGTAAACATTTTGTGTGAAATACATTTTTAAAACTCATATATTTAATTATATTATTGATTGTAAATGATTTTAAAAATGTATTTTTGCTGCTTGTTCAAACTACTTTATTTAAAATGAGCTGAAGCAACACAATTATTGAGATTTTGTTGAGACAACTTAATTGTTTCATGTTCAATCCACTTACATTTGTAAAAACTAATACGTAAACTTAATTCCTTCATGTTGTCTCAATACAAATCAATAGTGTGGAACCCAGTCTTTTTTACAGTGTACCTATTTGAGGTGAAATAACACAATTCTTGAGATTTTTTGGGAACAACTGCCAATTCTGACACAGCAGAATAAACCGCCCATTTACGTTCATTGTTAAGTAAAATTTGTAAAGGTAACTTAATCAATTTGTGTTGGGACAACATGAATGAATTGTGTTGAACTCTGCATTTTTTACAGTGTATATAGCTAATTATAGTAGAATTAATGATTAATTATTAAAAACTTAAATACATTATTGTATTATTAATTAAGTTAAACCTGTGTGTGTATGCAAGTGTGTGTATCATACACCTTGTTCTCTAGATACACTCAACAAAATAATTTTGCTGCTTGTTTAAACTGCTTTTTTTAAGTTGAATCAACTCAATTCTTGAGTTTTTTTTTGGAGACAACTTAGTTGTTTTATGTTCAATCCATTTCCAGTTGAAGTCAGAATTATTAGCCGCCCTGAATTATTAGCCCCCGTTTATATTTTCACCCCAATTTCTATTTAAAGGAGGGAAGATTTTTTCAACACATTTCTAAACATAATAGTTTTAATAACTTATCTCTAATAACTGATTTATTTTATCTTTGTCATGATATCAGTAAATAATATTTACTAGATATTTTTCAAGACACTTCTATAGCTTAAAGTGACATGTAAAGGCTTAACTAGGTTAATTAGGTTAACTAGGCAGGATAGGATAATTAGGCAAGTTATTGTATAACGACGGTTTGTTTTGTAAACATTCGAAAAAATATATAGCTTAAAGCGGGTAATAATTTTGACCTTAAAATGGTTTTGAAAAAATTAAAAACTGCTTTTATTCTAGCCGAAATAAAACAAATACGACTTTGTCCAGAAGAAAAAATATTATCAGACATACTGTGAAAATTTCCTTGCTCTGTTAAACATCATTTGGGAAATATTTAAAAAAGAAAACAAATTCAAAGCGGGGCTAATAATTCTGACTTCAACTGTAAATTTGTAAAAACAATTAAGTTAACTTAATCGATTTGTGTTGGAACGACATGATGGAATAGTTTTTACAGTGTACAAAATCTAATAAAACCAGCCAACCAAAAATCTGCTATGCTTCAACATCAACAAATCTTCTGAATCGTACTAGTAAAACACCACGGATTGCAGATAATCTAGCAAGTTCATTCTCCTGAGAACACAAATTGATATCTGTATTTCCACCCAAAAGCACATCTGTGGTTTTATAGCGCTGTCACCTCTTTGCATAGCAGCTTGAACTGTCTATTGGAAAACACTGCAAAGGATGAGGAAAAGCCGGCTCTGAAATCCTCTAATTTCTGCAGTCAGCGCATGTAGTAAAAAAGAAAAGCCAGTGCGAGGGTAGAGGGAGCTCACCTTTGCAGTCATTCCCCATATGAATGACAGACAGGACGTGACTGCATGTCATAAAACATGAAACCTCGGCATTACGAAGAGCTCAAAAACTTCCCTAACATCAGCATTTGTCATATGCCAAATTTCTGCTGTTAAACCTATACTGAATTTCCACCTAAAGCAGAAGCTACAATAACGTGTTCGTTCTTTACCTCCTCACAGAAATCAGTAAAAGACGAGTGTGTAATATAAATGAAAAATAACTCTATGGGTATGAAAGAGGCATTTCATTTTTTTTCAGCCATAAATGTACAGGAGATTCACGGTGCCCAGCTCAGGTTCTGAATAAAACATAACTCTTGATAATTGGCTGGGGCAATGTTTTCTTTTCCCTCTCTCACTCTCATTGGTAATTTTTTCTCTCTCTCTTTTTTTTTTTCCTCAAGCTTTCACCCGTTTCTCCGGCAGATCAAAGTTAGTGTCACATGACTCTAGCGGTGACGTCTCTCCCGCTGAACGTTATCCCACAATTCATGATTAAAGCATGTTGTGTGGGGGGGGAGGAAGGGGTGGAATTCTAGACAGAAATTGTACATGTACATTTTTATACGTGACCTGGATTCAGTTGAATGACGATGATGCTGGCTTTGTAGGACAATGTAAATGAAGGCTAACCTAGCGTTTCAGTTGCTGGCTACGTGCGCACATAAATTGCTGAGTCATCATTAAAGACAAAAACAAAAGAACAATTGATGGTTACATGAAAAGTGGTGCAGGCTACTAAGAAGCAAAAATTCAATGTTGTAAAATTTTGCAAGTCATTAAAGTCAATTATTTTAATTAAATTAGATTCAGCTTTACAGTATTGTCATTAAACATGCTAACCAGGAGTGCAATAGCAGCAAGTGTAGGAAATACATATAAATTATAATTGCAATTATAGCAAACTATGTGTAATATTTACAAGATGGATGTACTATGAATGTAATTTACAAGTTGTTTTAACTATAACCGGAGAGAAGAGGAAGAAAAATAACATATGTATTTAATAATAATAATAAATTATGTTGTTATTATCCAATAGTGTTTTGTATGGAACACTACATGTGGTGGTTAGTCGGACTTGAAATTTCTACATTTATTATCATTATTATTATTATTATTATTATTATTATTATTATTTCTAATTGAAAACGACTTTCAAATGAATTGAATCACTTAGTTTACTTGCTAATTAATCTCCCTAAATTCCACTCCTAATGCGTAAGTCTAGCGCAATATCAAATATTTATTCTAAAATATGACAAAAGCCGAAAATATATTGAACAAATGCATGCATCAATTAAAAAAATAAACATTTAAATTGTTTCATATATTTAAGCGAACTATCTTCTCATTCAGATAACGTCTTTCTTTCATTTCCATTTCATATCATAGCCCAGAAGTGAATGTCAAAGATGAGACGTCTCTTTTTTTGTTGGCCATGTCAAATTACATACATATATAGTTGAAGTCAGAGTTATTAGCCCCCCTGAATTATTAGGACCCCTGTTTATTTTTTTCCCCACTTTCTGTTTAATGGAGAGAATATTTTTTCAACATATTTCTAAACATAATAGTTTTGATAACTCATTTCTAATAACGGATTTATTTTATCTTTGCCATGATGACAGTAAATAATATTTCTAATATATAATGGTTTGTTCTGTAGATAATCGAAAAAAAAATATATAGCTTAAAGGGGCTAATAATTTTGACCTTAAAATGTTTTTTTTTTTAAATTAAAAACTGCTTTTAATCTAGCCGAAATGAAACAAATAAGACTTTCTCCAGAAGAAAAAATATTATTAGACATATTGTGAAAATTTCCTTGCTCTGTTAAACATCATTTGGGAAATATTAAAAAAAGAAAAAAAAATCAAAGGGGGGCGAATAATTCTGACTTCAACTGTATATGATGCAAATTGCATTTAAATTTAAATATCTATGTGACAAAATTGTTTTGTATTTTTTTCTATTTGTGTGTATGACAGTGCTCAGCATAATTGAGTACAGACCATTTTGAAGATAAACATTTTTATCCATTTTTCAGTGGATATAGGCAATGTATATTGGTGCATTTAAACAAAACAGATTGAATAAACAGATATATTTATTAAAATATTAGTTTAGTCACCGAAATCTTTAGAAAGATACATTAAAATTCTAGCAAAATATTGAAAAAAAAAATTGCAAACTACAAAATGTCAACCAAATTTTAAACATTTTTTTGTTTCTCTTGAATTTTGCTCTTTTTATCATTTCTCTTACATATAAATTTGGGTGTACTAGATTTTGAACCATTATCAAAACTTATTTTGATAAATTAGCTCCAGATTTGACTTAATATTTATATTATATATGTATAATACACACACATATTATCAAAAAAAAAATTTGATGCAATTAATTGCGATTAATCTCTGCCAGCACTAATTTTAAATGATTAAAAATGTCTTTCAAATGGGATGATTGGATAAAATCAGTATGAAACGCAGTGAATATACACTGTAAAACCCAAAAAGTTATGGTAACTCAAACCATTTGAGGAAACCGATTGCAACAAACCATTTAAGTTCAAAACTAATCCTAATGAGTACTGTGAACTTAATCTAATTGTGTAAACAAAGCAATTTGAGCACAGTAAAACCCAATAAATGAAAAGAACTCAAACCAGCTTAGTAATGTAAAACCAAATAAGTTAAGACAACTCAAACTGTTTGAGGAAACCGATAGCTACAAACCAATTGAGTTAAAAAACCTAATCTATATGAGTACTGTGAACTTACTCCATTTAAGTTGAAGTAATGAGGTATTTAATTCACTCATTACCTTCAACACTGAGTTCTAGGCTCTTTTCAAATGAGTAGAATTAACGTTCAGTCAAATTTGAGTTGACTACACTCATTTCATTTGATAAAGTTGACTGTTGGGTTTTACAGTATAGAGATTATAAAGGTTAGAATATATCTTTATATAGAGGTATAATGATTGAAAATATATAAAGTAAATACACAAATAAATTATTGCTTCCTTAATTTTATTGTTGTTGTTGTTGTAGTTGAATTAAATTAACTTTTTTAGTCATCTCCACTCAACTCAATCAAAACTGGCTAAAAATGTTAGTTTAAACATTGTTGTTAAAAACTGATTAACTTAAAATAAATAAATAAAATAAATAAATAAATAAATAAATAAATAAATAAATAAATAAATAAATAAATAAATAAAAAGTTAAAGTACCAAACACAGCTGGTGTCATCACATTTGGTCATTTCATGTTTTACACGGTACACTATAAAAATATTGCTGGGTTCCATACAATTCCTTCTTGTCTTCCCAACACAAATCAATTAAGTTAACTTAATAGTTTTTTACACATTTAACTGATTGAACTTAAAACAATTAAGTTGTTCTAAAAAAAACTTAACAATTGTAAAAAGTAGTTTGAACAAGCAGCAAAAATCATTGCATATAATGGCCGTTAAATTATAGAAATTTACCGTAAAATTACGGACGTTAAATTACAGAAATTTGATGCATATAAAGCAAATACTGGCTTTAAATAATAAAAAAAATTATGTGTGAAACAAATCTGCATAAAAAAAATACTCTTGCCGCCTACAGAAACTTCTTGAATGCAATTTTGTGACTTATTCTAATAGAGTTGTTAATAAAAACACAGAATGAATTGTGATCTTATGTATTAAAGCATTACTGTATTCGTATATCACAGCACCGTTAGAAGCATCTTCACAGTCTCTGTATGTTCTGTTCTGAAACAGACGGTCAGCGATTCGTAAACAGGCTCTCAGAAATGTTCAGTCGTAGCGTCCCGAGGGTTCTGCAGCAGTGGAGCAGAAGAACTGAACTAGAGAAGACCTCACTGTTTAGCAAACATTCCTGCTTTGGAGAGCAATTAATAATTCACAGCCATGGACCGAAGCAACCTCGTTTTATTGTACCACAAAAGACTGGTCATCGGCACGGTGCAAGATTATACATGCCTTTTCTTGCTCTAAAGAAGTCTATTAATTTGTCATTGATTAAATTAGTCTACTTCAATGGTCTACTTTCCTGTTGAATTGTGAATTAGCCGTACATGTCACAGAACAGATGGCTTGGAGGGTATGTGTTTCATGAGCTGCTCTCTGTGGATATTTATATTTCTATAATGCTTTTTTTTTTGTCTCGTGTCACAAGTACACAAATCCAAAACTACTTAAACCAAAAAGCATTTTCTAGATTAACAAAAAATATTGTTGAAGGATGCCCTTCCAGCTGCAACCCATCTCTGGGAAACATCCATACACACTCATTCAAACTCATACACTATGGACAATTTAGCCTACCCAATTCACCTGTACCGCATGTCTTTGGACTGTGGGGGAAACCGGAGCACCCAGAGGAAACTCACGCGAACGCAGGTATGTCCTGCATATTTTAGTTCCAACCCCAATTAAACACACCTGAACCAGCTAATCAAGCTCTCTCTAGGTAGACTAGAAACTTCCAGGGAGGCGTGTTGAAGAAAGTTGGAGCTAAACTGTGCAGGACACCGGCCCTCCAGGACTGAGTTTGGACATCTCTGGTGTAGATATTTGGACTTGAAACAAGACAAAAACTCTGGGTTCCACACAATACCTTCATGTTGTCCCAACACAAACAGATTAGGTTAACTTAACTGTCTTTACAAATTTAAGCGAATTGAACAGAAAACAATTCAGTTGTCCTAAAAAAAAATTCAAGAATTGTGTTGATTCAGTTCATTTATATATGTTGTTTGAACAAGCAGCCAAAATCAATTTTTGAGTGTGTGCATGTGTGTGTGTAACTTGTGTTCCTCCTATTGTGGGGACAGAATATCCAGCCTGATCTCACGAGAAAACTTAAGTATTTAGTATTAAGTTTTGTCATTTTATTGGCTAATTCGTATGAATTCGTACGACTTCAGTCGTATGAAAATGTACGATTTTAAAAAGGAGGCATGGCACCTTACACCGCCCCTAAACCCAACCGTCACTGGGGGCTGAGCAAATCATATTAAATTGTAAGAATTAGATTGTTCAAATAAATACAAATTAGCCACTAAATCAAAAAGTTACGAATTGCCGTGAGATTGCGTTTTTTGGTTTGGTTTTTGGTTTTGGCTGTAATTTGTGTTTTTCTTTTCTTCAGTGATTCTGCTTGTTAACAGTTGTTCATCAATAATTCTGAATCCTCCTTTAGTTAGACAATTATCTCATTAACTTCATCACTGTCTGAGTGTTCAACCCTCTGTAGTGAGCACCCTACTGAAGATTTTGCTCTGCGATTTAAGGGGTTAAATGTGTTTGATGAAAAATACAGACTGTGAAATGTATTTTTAACCGAAATATTCCGTAGATTGAATTTACAAATGTAAAATGTTAAAAACAGTAGATTACTGGCAACCACAGCTGCCAGTATTTTTTTGTAAAATGAAGAAAAACAACAGCAAAATACCGTAAAACCTATTTGTGTCACCATTGTGGAGAATAGAAGCGGCTGTGTGCAAGTCCAAGATGAACTGGGAGTATCTGATGTTATGCTGCAACTTCTTTTATTTAAATGTAACGGTGTAGTTACTAATGCAGTGGAAATCTGTTTAATTCCAGTCACACATAAACACAATAATGCATTTAATGACTTTGCATTATTTAAAAAGTTTTTGTAGCGAACTGATGTGCAATGGTTCTCAATATCAATATGCTCAGATATATTACTTAGACATTTAAAATATTGCTTTTAATGTCAGTAAATGCCAATTAAATTACTTCTGCAAATAAAAATTATTAACTCAAAGGTTTGTTAATAATCATTGCATCAGTTAATGAATACATTTTTCTCTTGTAAAAAATACAACATATTTCTGTAAAAACAATTTTACAGAAAAATTCTGTATTTTTTACAAAAAAGTTCTGGCAACCATAACTGCCAGTATTTTCCCGTAAATTTTACCGAATTTTTTTTACAGTGTGTACTTTACAGGGTTTATGAGTAAAAAATTGTATAATGGCATGGGTATCAAGGTTAAGATGGTTTATGAGGATATGCGATATATGCACATAATTCAAAACACTTTAAATTCATAGTTAAAGGTGTTTTATGACATCCAGCATTTGCTATAGGTTGTCTGTGTGGGTTGGGTTTAGCGGTGGAGTCATAGACCTATAACAAACAGTTGTACAGTATAAAATACCAACGCTATCTCACGGCCAATTCGTAACTTTTTGATTAGTGGCTAATTCGTATGAATTCGTACGATCTAATTCGTACAAATTAGTACGATTTGCCCATCACCCAATGACGGTTGGGGTTAGGGGTGGGGTTAGGTGCCACGCCTCCTTTTTAAAATCGTACATTTTCGTACGACTGAACTCGTACGAATTTGTACGAATTAGCCACTAAACTGACAAAACGTAAAATACTTACGTTTCCTCGTGAGATCAGGCTGAAAATACAGTACATCTATGTTTTATATCACAGTGGGGTCTTAAAATTTAATGCACACAGACTCATGGGGACATTTGAACGTTTGGCCAGAGGAGAAATGGACTGAGCCTGTTTTCTCTCAAGTTTTTTTTTTTTCTTCCTTCACTTTCGTCAATTGGTGAAGTTTTGTTCCTCACCACTGTCGCCACTGGCTTGGTTGGTTTGGGACTGGTGGAGTTGAGCATCAATGTATTTGCTCTTCAGTGTTTGGACTTTCAGTAGTGAAAATTAAACCACACTGAACTGAACTAAACTGAACTTCCACTCTGAAAACTGAACTGACACAGTTTCAGTTTACTAGAACTTCTATGTTAAGCTGCTTTGACAGAATCTACATTGTGAAAGCGCTATAGAAATAAACATAAATTGAATTTAATTTGTCAGTGTGGGGGCCTAAATTGAGGTCCCCATGGGTACAAATGCTTATAAAGCCAATGCAATCTCAAGGCAGATCATAACTTCTTTTATTTAATGGCTTATTCAAATTAATTAGTACGATCTCATTCTAATATTATTGTATGATTTGATCATCCTTTAATAAGGGGTATGTTTAAAAGTGGGATTTGGGGCACATCTCACCATTAAAAACTGTATAATTAGTTAAAATAAAATAGTAGTATAAGAGATGGTTACAACGGTTACAGTTCCACAGCCATATCACCCTGCAGCCCAAGACTCATTGAAGCTAAGCAGGGCTGAGCCTGGTTCGTAGCTGGATGGGAGACCACATGGGAAAACTAGGTTGCTGTTGAAAGTGATGTTAGTAAGGCCAGCAGGGGGTGCTCACTGAGTGGGTCCTAATGCCCCAGTATAGTGAAGGGGATGCTATACTGTCAGTGAACGCCGTCTTTTGCATGAGACGTTAAACTGAGGTCCTGACACTCTGTGATCATTAAAAATCCCATGGCACTTAAAGAGTAAAGCCTGGTTTATACTTCTGCAATAACACTTCCGAAACGCTAGTGGGCAGTGAGGTGTTTATGTTCCTCTGTGTCGAGTTTCTTCGCTGGTGTATTGTTTTTTCTGAACGCTTCCTTGATGTACAAGTGGTTCAAACTCGCTTATTTTGAGGCAGGAACTGGCGGACGTCCAACTTTAACCATGAGGTAAACACAAAACAAAACTTTCCATCTGGAGCTCCTTCACGGGACTCCACACTTGTAAACACTCGCTCCATCAGGCTCGCTTGGCTCTCGGTCCCGCCCACACTCGTCAGCGCTATCAAGCCGACCAATCACAGAGCTTGCGCTCGTGTAGTTACATTTTTTGAGAGGTGCGCGTCAGCAACGCCGACGGCCACGGCGAGGGCTATGCGTCCACGCGTAGGCCGCGCCGTAGCATACCCGTGTGCTTGACGCAGAAGTATAAATCAGCCTTAAAGAGTAGGGTGTAACCCTGGTGTCCTACCCAAATTCCCTCTATTGGCCCTTACACAATCATCCCCATCCACCGAAATAGCTCTATCACTGTCTCTCCACTCCACCAATAGCTGGTGTGGGGTGAGCTCACTGGTGATATTGTCATCCAAGTGGATGCTGCACACTGGTGGTGGTGTGGAGAGACCCCCCCCCTCATGATTGTGAAGCGCTTTGGGTGTATGGCCATACTCAATAAATGCACAGAATAACTACATTACATTAAGTTTACTCATAATATTACATAAAATGAGGTATTTTTATAAAGTAGAAAGGCTTTTTTTATACTTGTTAAGGTTGGGTTTAGGTGTAGAGTTGGTGTAAGGGGATAGAATATACAGCTTACACAGTAGAAACATCATTAAAGCTATGGAAAATCCCTGAAGGGATAGCAAAACATACTTTTTTTTCTAGTCACTCTTTTGCACTCAAGAAAGGTGACCTAAAAGGGTTAAAAGGGTATTCACAATGTATTTTTTCAGGTTAAAACAAGATGAAGTGCACAAATTGAATGTGTTCTGTGCAAATGACCCCCAAAAACTATATATAACTACAATTAAATCAACATTACAACCAACAGGAAGCCGGAATCACAGTTCACATGCCTAATGCAAGTTATTCAAGAAGAAAATGAACTAAGAAAGGTGACACACACACTCACACACACACACTCACGTACAGGTTGGCAGAGTAGATCAGGGCAGCGCAAATGTACCGTGCCGCTCTGTGAGCAATCTGTGGCCAGTTTGAAAACTCAAGACAGGACCACTGGCCTCATTTCTGGACGTCAGACAGCACCATATGGCAGCGGCTTGCATGTGTCTTAGTTGTGATCTAAGTCTGTATTTGTATGCAAGTATAAGAATGATCAGCGTTAATTAGAAACACTGAAGGAGTGGAGCGGAGACAAGTTCACACGTTGTACACCATAGAAACAGTCCCACAGGCATTGCTGTTTAATGTACAGCAAGTCCTTGAAACCAAGCGACTACCAAGGACAGCAAACTTTCTGACTCGCTGTCAGGTGCTGCTTTAAATAGCTGAAAGTTATTGCTGGTTCGTTCATGGTAGTTGACTGGTGGCTCAAGTAGTCACAGAAGAAACCTGCTGGGTCTTATCCATAAGTGCATAAAGTGTGGATGTTCTTATAGCTTTGGACAGACAGTGTCTGTGTACATCTTGACGTGAAAACTGGAGAGGGGGATGAATTCGTATTTCAAACATCATACACACTGACAATTGCTATCCAAGTTTTAGGAACAACAAATGATTTAAATAATTTGGTCACACTTTATTTTGATGGTCCGTTAGTTGAATTTAAGATACATTGCAACTAATACTCAGTAGATTATAAGTAGGTTGTTAGGTTGGGGTTAGGGTTGGGGTTAGGGTTAGGGTTAATGTAAGTTGACGTGTACTTGCAAAGTTTCTTATAGTCAGTTAAATGTCTGTTGAAGGATTGTTAAATGTCAGTATCAACAGATATTAAGCAGAGAGTCTAGTAATACTAAAATGGACCATCAAAATAAAGTGTTACCAATAATTTCTAGTTGATTAGTTGGTATCAGAAATGGCTTATATGAAAGACAAAGCCCTCTAGATTATGCTTTTTTTTACCAAAATAAAATATGATCATGATTTTTAAGTATTTATTAGGACAGTAAGGTCTGGCTTTGCTTAGACAAAAGTCTTGTCACTTAACAGAAACAGTGGAACAGTGCAGTGGAAAAAGAATTAATATTGTGTATGACTCCCATGAACCTGAACGACTGCATCCATACATCTCTGCAATGACTCAAACAACTTACTAACAACGTCATCTGGAATGGCAAAGAAAGCGTTCTTGCAGGACTCGCAGAGTTCATTAAGATTCTTTGGATTCATTTTCAAATCCTCTTTCTTCATCTTAGCCTAGACATGCTCAATAATGTTCATGTCTGGTGACTGGGCTGGCCAATTCTGGAGCACCTTGATCTTTTTTGATTTCAGGAACTTTGATGTGGAGGCTGAAGTATGAGAAGGAGCGCTATCCTGCTGAAAAATTTGCCCTCTTCTGTGGTTTGTAATGTAAAGGGCAGCACAAAAGTCTTGATACCTCAGGCTGTTGATGTTGTCATCCACTCTGCAAATCTCTTGCACGCCCCCATACCGAATGTAACCCCAAACCATGATTTTTCCTTTACCAAACTTGACTGATTTTTGTTAGAATCTTGGGTCCATGCGGGTTCCAATACGTCTTCTGCAGTATTTGTGATGATTGGATTGCAGTTCAACAGATGATTTCCAGATGATTCCAAATGATCAACTAGAAGTCAAGTTATTATTTGTTGCTCTTACAACTGGGATCAACGACAAGACTTTTGTCAGGTAGTGTACAACATTTACCAAAAGCAAACCCTTTGTCCAACATCTTTTCACACTTTTTGGAATGCAAACTGAGTTCTGTTCTCAGACAAGGTCTCATTGAGGCATTCTTGTTTATCATTAAATAATGGAGCAATTTGAGGAAGTTTCCATAATATGTTTTTTTTTTTTTTTATATAATTTTTTAGGGGTTTTCACCTTTATTTGATAGGACAGTAGAGAGTATTGACAGGAAAGAATGGGGAGCAGAGAGAGGGGAAGGATTGGCATAGGACTGCGAGGCGGAATCGAACTCGGGTCGCCGTGAACACTGGAGTGCATGTGTCGACACACTAACCACTACACCACTGGCGCCGACCATAATATGTTTTAATCCCGTTTATTTAGAGAAGAAATCCAAATGTGACTCTTAAAGCTCGTACACACCGGGGCGCTTTTCGTTTGCATTTCTTGTCAGCATTTTTTGAGACGGTGTACAGGGTGGCGCTACATAACTTTAAGCTTCTGACACCCACTTGTAACACAGAAGAAGAGAGAAAGTTAACACACTTGTTAAAGTTACTGGTGATTCGAATAAGTGAAGTTTATTTATTAACTAATTTTGAGAGAAACACGTGCTTATGATTGCTTTCGGCTGGTCCTGTTTTATCTAATTCATGATTTACCAATCAGACGACTCCTAAGCCACTATAAATACCCTAAGTTCCATGTAACAGCCATCTTCGTTTTGAAGAACCCCCCCCCCCCCCCCCCCCCCCCCCCCATCGTTTTGAAGAATCCCCCCACCGTGCCACCCATCTAGGAAAGGGGGAGGAGTAGGGGTACTCCTTTCCTAGATGGGTAGCACGGTGGGCCAGCGGTTAGCACAGTTCTAGAACGTCACTGGTTCTAGTTCTTACCAAGCCAGTCGACATTTCTATGCGGAGTTTGCACGTTCTCCCCATGCTCACGTGGGTTTCCCCCGGGTTCCTCGGTTTTCTCCCACCGCCCAAAAACATGCAACTTAAGTTAATTGACTAATCCAAATCAGCATCATAGATGTGCTCCTAGTAAGTAGTTATCTCTAAAGAGCAATCACTATCTGTTCATTAGTTACTACAGTAGGGGAGTTCTCGAGATCTACCTGAGCTCAAACTCCCCTCTCGCCTTGAAAACGGGAGGGAGCCCTGAGCTTGAGGATATTATGAGCTCAGGGCTCTCTCCCGGGACAGCATGCCAAACAAGCTTTATAATCAATCATCAGCTAAGTGTGAACTCTTAAAGCATGGATGGCATGCTCCACGTTCATAACGCACGTCAAAAAAGCAAGCATGAGGCATTTCTTTAAAAATGACGCTTATACACCTGGCGTTTTGCACGTTGATGTGCACGATCACATTGGCGCCCTTTATTTAGTCGCGAGGCATTGAACATCAACAAAAATTGCAAGCAAAAAGCATTCAGGTGTGAACGGGCCTTTAGTCACTGTTATGATGGGTACACTGAAAAAAAGTGAATCTACTGTGTCTTTCATTCATTCATTTTCTATTTTCAGCTTAGTCTCTTTAAAACCGGAAACCGGAGCACCCGGAGGAAATCCGCGCGAATGCAGGGAGAACATACAAAATCCACACAGAAACGCCAACTGACCCAGCCGAGGCTCAAACCCGCAGCCTTCTTGCTGTGAGGCGACAGCACTACCTACTGCACCACTGCGTCGCCTACTGTGTCTTTCATTCAAAATCAATTTTTATATTGGATTACAGTTTTTCTTAGTACATTTCTCAGATCAGAATTGAAATTTGCAAAACAATAAGTGCATTTTTCATAACACAGCATACAAATAGCAAAACACCACGGATTACCTGCAAAAGCCAGTCTTCTGCTCAAAATCCTTAGCTCATCTCTCAAAACTACATATCTGTGTCAATGATGTGTCAGTGCCGTCAGAATGACAAGTCCTTGTGTCATTGTGGATAAAACAAAAAATTCAAATTCAAATTACTTAGTCATGTTGTCAATGTAACCGTGTACTCTGCAGGGGTCTTCTGATGTAAACTATGGCTAAGTTTTTTGTTTTCTTTTGCTGTTTGTACTGTAATTTGTTGACAGATCATGTCATTGTGATACAGAAAGAAAAAGACAGCACTGCATAGCACAAACAACTAAACAAAAGTAAAAATGTGAACATAGGAGAACCTCCTTTGAGATGCACCTTCATTAGATAAAGTGAAGATGGAGAAATTTACCAATTGTAAACAGATTTAAAAAAACAAAACAAAAACATCTAATGGAAATGTATAGAAAAATGCATTATAACAAAATATTATGACAACTTGTTCAGTCATTTTGCATGTTAAGACTTATGCCATGAACAAAGGGTTAAATGCTGTGGGGGTGAGACCAAAATACAGTTTTTCTCAGTCGCTTTGGTGCATTTCTCACAACACTATTTATATTTGCACAACAGTTAATGCATTTCGTAAAACAATTAGTCATTTGTGCACATCATAGTAGCAGTTTCTCATTCCTTCCAACAAATTGCAAATGCTTTTGGACATGCATCAATTGCTTTCATACAACTCTCTGTTGTTTATAACATGATCATTTGCTAATGTCATGCCAGTCAAAATAAACTAAACTTGTGGATGCTGAATAGTCATTCCATATAAAACTAATAGTCATCATTTCATTACTTGAGTCATTACATACAAAAATGTTGAACTAGTTCTGTCAAGCAAATTTTATTTAAAAAATTTTAATCTTTTTTTTCCTGTTTTGATTTACAGACCTGTGTATGTTGTAGGTTTAGTTCCAATATGTACTGCAGTATTGTCAGTGTTGGGGAGTAACGGAATACATGTACCGGCGGTACGTATTTAGAATACTATTCATGAGTAACTGTATTCCGTTACAGTTACTATTTTTAAACAGGGTATTTAGAATACAGTTACTTTCCTAATACCATTGGAATACTTCGGGCGATGCGTGTCTGGCCCATAATAAAATTACTAAATTGCTGCCGAAACCATAGAAACAGAAGCTACACTCCCGACTGCAATCACCAGCGTTAACTCAGTGAGACTCACGCAAATGACCCTGTTCTCATGCTCTCACGCCACACCTCCATTTTCTCATGCAGCAAAAAGGACGATCGCAAACACCGAGCAACCGGACAACAACCATGATTTTCAAATAAACTGCTTTTTTTGCCGTCATTGTTCGTGAATTCGCTGCTTGATGTTTCGTTTGCGCTTTCAGAGGTTTCATTTACGCTTCTTAAATTTACGTTCGCTTTTCTGACAAAAATGTGGACGGGACACCTTAGCCAAAGTTGGCAGCCCTGGTTAACTTGAGTGTACAAATATGAAGAATTCAGACCAGGAGCTCGAGGGGTTGGAGCCGCAACCGAAGCAACTTTCTAGCAGCAGTAAAGGAAAAAATGCATTCACGTCTTGGAAGTTCAAGGTTGAGCGAAACCTGACAGTGCAGTGCAATCTCTTTTTCTATGCAGACTGTGAAATACTAAGGGTAAGCAAAATGCATATTACAGTTTTTCTCAGTCGCTTTGGTGCATTTCTCACAACACTATTTACATTTGCACAACAGTTAATGCATTTCTCAAAACAATTAGTACAAACTGCAAAACCTAGTGGATAACCTGCAAAAGCGTGTCACTTGCTCAAAATGGAAAGCTCATTCCTCAAAAGCAAGTATTCATGTCAATGAAAGTGTCAGTGTCATCAAAATGAAAAGTCCTGCCACCATTGTTTGTGAACAAGACAGTCAAATGGCTTTGTCATGTTTTCATTATGACAGTTTACTCTGGACATTTTTTCCAATGCAAAAAAGTCAGATTTTGGTGACACTTTCTGAAAATGCTCAAGGCAGCACTATATACTATTTGCACAGCCATTTCAAAACTACAGTAAAGTTAGACATCACTGCATTTAGTGAGGTATCTGAGTACAAGACACTGAATATGTATGTTTCACATTTTTACTGCATTTGCTCTTTACAATTCTAATTTATTCACAGCATTGTGCATAAGAATAAATACACCTTTATTTACAACAAACATAAACTTCCTTTGGGTAGAGCTGTGCACAAATGTAAACAATATTGCAGAACATATTGGAACTGAACCTACAACATACACAGGTCTGTAAATCATTCATCAAATTGTTCAATTTAAAAGATTTTTTCAGAAAAAAAAGATTTACATTTTTTAAATAAAATTTGCTTGACAGATTTTGACAACTAGTTCAACATTTTTGTATATAATGACTCAAGTAATGAAATGAGAACTATTAGTTTTATATGGTATGACTATTCAGCATCCACAAGTTTAGTTAATTTTGACTGACATGACATAAGCAAATGATAATGTTACAAACAGCAGAGAGTTGTATGAAAGCAATTGATGCATGTCCAAAAGCATTTGCAATTTGTTGAAAGGAATGAGAAACTGCTACTATGATATGCACAAATGACTAATAGTTTTGAGAAATGCATTAACTGTTGTGCAAATGTAAATAGTGTTGTGAGAAATGCACCAAAGCGACTGAGAAAAACTGTATATACATATACTGTATATTACAGACAGTAATGCTGTCTATGTTCAAGCACTTTTTATCTTTATTATAGAAACAGAAATTAAATTTGTTGACACTTTGATAAATAAACATTATTTAATAAACATAATTATATTGTTTTATTTATTTATCAGTCAATAATGTTTAGCATTAGAGGCCCTCTGTTTTCCTGCAGAAATTGCTACCAACGCATAGTGTGACATTTAATAGACTTGAAGGCTGTTTTTAAGGGCAAGTATTCGAAGTATTTAGAATACAGTACCAGGAATAAGCAAAGTAACGGAATACGTTACAAAATACATTTTAAAGCAGGTATTCTGTATTCTGAAACTAAATACATTTACAAAGTATTCTCCCCAACACTGAGTATTGTTTACAGTTGTGCTCATCTCTACCCAAAGGAAGTTTATGTTTGTTGTGAATAAGGCTGTATTTATTCTTTTGCCCAATGCTGTGAATAAATTTCAATAGTAAAGAGCAAATGCAGTAAAAATGTGAAACATACATATTCACTGTCTTGTACTCAGATACCTCACTAAATGCAACAATGTCTAACTTTACTGTAGTTTTCAAATGGCTGTGCAAATAGTATCTAGTGCTGTCTTGAGCATTTTTTTAGGAAGTGTCACCAAAATCTGACTTTTTTGCATTGGAAAAAATGTACAAAGTAAACTGTCAGAATGAAAACATGACAAAGCCATTTGACTATCTTGTTCAGAAACAATGGTGTCAGGACTTTTCATCTTGATGACACTGACACTTTCATTGACATGAATACTTGCTTTTGATGAATGAGCTCTCCATTTTGAGCAAGTGACACACTTTTGCAGGATATCCACTAGGTTTTGCAGTTTGCACTAATTGTTTTGAGAAACAATTGTTGTGCAAATGTAAATAGTGTTGTGAGAAATTGTACATAATCATGTCAATGGATATACAAAAGCATTTGCAACTAGTTTAAAGGAATGAGAAACTGCTGTTTTGATGTGCACAAGTGACACAATGATGTGAAGATTAAACGGGTAGTTTTGAGAATTTCAATTCTGAGAAATGTACCAAAGCGACTGAGAAAAACTGAAAGTGAAATATAATTTTAGCTGTAAGAAATCACATTATTTAAAAAAACAAAAAAGTACAGTTTGTTCAAAGCATTTTTTCTGTGTAAACACAACTACAAATGGAGCAAAACAAAACTTCAGTGGTCATCAAGGACTTGCCAATGTATCGTTAGTTTGTGCCTGTTCATTTATTTATTTATTAATTTGTGATTCGTCCATCCAGTCTATTCATTCATTCATTTTCCTCCGGCTTAGTCTCCTTATTCAACAGGGGTCCCCACAGCGGAATGAACCGCCAACTTACCCAGCATATGTTTTACACACAGCGGATGCCCTTCCTGCTGCAACCCAGTACTGGCAAACACCCATACTAAAGCTGCGTCCCAAAAGACACACCATACACTGTGTACTTATGCACTTACACCCTCAACAGCATAGTATATGTATGTAGTGTCGTCCCAAATGGAACACAAATGTTTTTTTACTAAGCAGAAACTTAAATAGTTTCCCTAATGAAGTTTGACGGTTGCCAAATTAATTAAATAAATGACCAAACTACCAAATAATACCTGCCATGAGTGCATGAACTGCATTCACCATTGGGAGGTGGTATAATCACTCTCATAGGAGAATTTTGCTTTCACAATCCAAAATGAATAATGTAATCCAACATGGGTGCCCGATAGCTCCACCTCTTCCACTACATGAGCAAATCAGTTGCGGTTGAGTGCGTGAAGTGTCCAACAGTCCACACTTCTTTTCAGTGGTTGAATAAGTACATCATCCAGGTATTTAAAGTGCACTTATTATTTTTAGAGATTTCAGTGTAAACACACTACTTACCCTATTTATACTACAAAATGGCGTAGAATAGTGCATAAGTATGAGATTTGGGATGCACCTATACACTACGGCCAATTTAGTTTATTCAATTCACTTATACTGCATGTGTTTGGACTGTGGCTGAAACTGGAGCACCTGGAGAAAATCCACGCCAACACGAGGAGAACTTGCAAACTCCCAGCCAGAACTCGAACCAGCAACCTCCTTGCTGTGAGGAGGACAGTGCTAATCACTGAGTTACCATGCCGCTTCTGTGTCTTTCATTCAAAGTAAATATTTATATCAGATTAAGTGAAATGTAAACATTTTAGCTGTAATAAACTACAGTATTTTTTAAAGTTTGTGTTTAAAGTATACTTTTTTCAGTTTAAACGCAACTACAAATGGAGCAAGACAAAACCTCACGTCGTTCATTTTACGGTAAAGTTCTGTAATTCAACATCTGTTATTTTACGGTAAAGTTCTATAGATTAAAATCTGTAATTTTACAGTAAATTTCTGTAATTCAACATTCGTTATTTTACGGTAAATTTCTGTAATTTAACATCCGCTGTTTTACGGTAAATTTGTGTAGTTTGATGTCCGTAATTTTACGGTAAATTTCTGTAATTTAACATCTGTAATTTCTGTAATTTAACGTCTGTAATTTTATGGTAAATTTCTGTAATTTAACGTCAGTGATTTTATAGTAAAGTTCTGTAATTTAGCGTCCGTAATTTCATAGTAAATTTCTGTAATTTAATGTACATAAATTTACAGTAAATTTCTGTAATTTAACATTCATTATTTTATGGTAAATTTCTGTAATTTAACTTCCATAACTTTACGATAAATTTATGTAATTTAACGTCCGTAATTTTATGGTAAATTTATGTAATTTAACATCCGTAATTTTATGGTAAAGTTCTGTAATTTAACGTACGTAAATTTACAGTAGATTTCTGTAATTTAACTTCTGTTATTTTATGGTAAATTTTTGTAATTTAACGTCTGTTATTTTATGGTAAATTTCTCCAATTTAACATTCGTTATTTTAGGGTAAATTTCTGTAATTTAACATCCGTTATTTTATGATAAATTTCTGTAATTTAATGTCTGTAATTTGACATTAAATTTCTGTAATTTAATGTCTGTTATTTTACGGTAAATGTCTGTAATTTTACTTCTGTAATTTTACAGTACATTTCTGTAATTTAACATCTGTTATTTTATGGTAAATTTCTGTAATTTGACGTCCGTTATTTTACAGTAAATTTCTGTAATTTAACAGCCATTATTTTACGTAAAATAACAGAATTTTTTTACAGTGTAAGACCAGTCATTGTCAATTGTCAAGTGTTAGTTCTTCTAAAAATGTATATTATATTGTCTTGTGCTAACAAACTTAAAAACACCTAACAAACTCCAAATATTGTTTTATCCTAACAAAGAAAAAGAAATCATAATTTTTGCACTTAACCCAATATAAAATTGTACTGTGATTGAAAGACGGTAGTTTCCTATTTTTCAGTGTATGTAAATTTGAACGAATTGATGAATAAATGTGCTTAAATTATATACATTATATATATATATATATATATATATATATATATATATATATATATATATATATATATATATATATATATATATATATATATTTATTTGTTTATTTATTTATTTATTTATTTGTCATTCATGTGTTTGATCCTCTGTTCAATCCTTTGTTTGTCTATTCATTTAGTTTTTGGACCATTTTTTTTAAAGAAATTTCGTTATCTACAATATATCTCTAATTAGCTTGGTGAAGTTCCTAGATATGTTTGTACTGAGCTTAAACTAAAGCATGTCACTATAGCTGAAAACACAACACATCACTCACATGGCTCAAATCACATTAACTATGGCTGTTCGTGGCACAGGAAGAGCTCACACACTCATCTCCTGCTGTTCCTGTTGACTGTCTGTGGAAATAGGACAGGCAATGGCCCTTATATGGGGGCTGAATGTCATGAATTTGGTGGCATGAAGTCATACATGTCCTCCACCACAAAAAAACAGCTGCACCATTTGAAAATGCTTTTCATATATATCAAGTTGAAGCCTGTATAATGACTGCTTGTTTTTGTTTGTTTTTAGATCTTTACATTTATGCAAATGCAACGCTGGTATGGATTTCAACAAGCCAAATGAAAAGCATTTCAAAATCTGAGATGACAAACTGAGGGTGAATTATTCATTGGCGCATGCGGTTTAAAGATTATATGTTAATTAAGAATAAAAACCAATCACTCTGCTCGGCTTTGATATCTGAATGCCACAGACAGCCATGCAGCATCTTAAATTTTTTACCAAACCTTTTTGTACTCCACCAAAGTAAAATATTAATCATGTCTCCTTCGCATGGGAAAGTTTTTTTCTTCTTGTTTTTACTTTTTTTAAGCCATTAATTGGAGAGCCTCTATTTCTCAAGCACCATAAAATTCATTTGGACTTTTTTTTCTCAATGTTTGCCGGGAGCTTCAGGTTTAAAGCATCAGGTTTAAAGCATCTGTGTTAGAACCCCATGCGCCTAACAGGTTATCTGCCTAATTACAGTGTTGGAGAGGTTGCACGGTTAAAAATTTAAGAAGCTCCATAACCTCTATTTCACCCTGTGTGTGTACAGGACCCCTGAGATGGTGTTCGCTCGCTCCTTCTCCATTAGCTCATGTCTTCATGCCCAGAGGAACTCACCGTGGTGACAGGCAGCCCTGAATTGCTCTAGCTGCAGGGCGGAAGGGTTGAGCTGCGCTTTTTTTCTGCACTACGCGCTCTTGCAGTCTCCAGCTGAACCAATATTAACAAATACTGTAAACCGCAGGGTGTAGGGATGGTCCCAGTACTTTTAGAGCATGTTTGAACCGTTATCTTTTATTTGCTTTCACAACTTAAACACAAGATATTGTGCAGTACATCGATATATATATATATATATATATATATATAGGCGAAGTCAGAACTATTAGCCCTCCACTGAAATGAATTGTTTTTAAAATATATCCCATGTGATATTTAATGAAAATACTTTTAAAAACACAATTAGAGTGTTTTAATAACTAATTTATTTTGTCTTTGTCATGATGACAGTCATATTTTTCTAGTTATTTTGTAAGATAAGATGCTTAAAGTGAAATTTAAAGGTGTTGCTAGGTTATTTAGGTTAATAGGTGAGTTATTTTAATTGGGTTAAAAAGTTATTGAACAACAGTGGTTTGTTCTAGACAATCGGCATAAAAATTCTTAAGGAGTCTAATAATATTGACCTTAAAATGTTTTTTAAAAAAAGCTTTTATTCCAGCCAACTTTAAATAATTAAGACTTTCGCCAAAAGAAAAAAAAAATTATTATAGGAAATACTGTGAACAATTCCTTGCCCTGTTAAACAGTACTTGAGAAATATCTGAAAAAGGAGGGCTAATAATTTTGCCTTCAACTGTATGTAATTTTGTTTTCATGCAGTTATATGTGACTATGACCACAAAATATGTAAGTGTATGTATGCTGTATTGTATGTTATATGCCAGTGTGAAGTATGAATTTAGTAGAGTAGTAAATAGTAGTAAAGTAAAAAAAAAAATCATTATTTAATTGTTGGCTGTTAAATTACAGAAATTTATCGTAAAAACTGACCTTAAATTACAGTAATTTACCGGAGATTAAAGTTTATATTTAAATTAAATTGCTGTAATTTAACGTCCATAACTTTATGGTAAATGTCTGTAATTTAACGTCCGTTATTTTATGGTACATTTTTGTAATTTAACGTCTGTAATTTATGGTAAATTTCTGTAATTTAAAGTCTTTAATTTTATGGTAAATTTCTGTAATTTAAAGTCCTTAATTTTATGGTAAATTTCTGTAATTTAACGTGTAACAGGAAGTGTGGCTCCAAATGCAGAGTTTATTAAATGGAATAGTCAGGCAAGCAACAGTCAATACAGGAGCAAACAGGTGTACAGTATATGGCCAATCCAGAGTCGTGGTCGATAAACAGGCAGATGGTCAGTACAGGCAAGCAACGTAAACAAACAAAACAAAGCTAGGGTCTAACACGGCAAGGCAAAACAAGGAAAGCGCGTTGTAATGTTCACTATACAGTTTACAAGACTCAGCAACTTCTGTGTGTTTGTGTGCTGACTTTATAGTTCATGTAATCAGTTCATGTGCGGCTTCAGCTGTGTGGGTTTGCAATCAGACAGGATCTAGGCCAGGTGTGTGTGTGGTGCATGACTGGATATTGTAGTTCTTTGCTGACAGATTTGTAGTTTTCCAGTGATCTGCATGAGCTAAAGCGCTGGAGATCGTGACAAACGTCCGTTATTTTATGGTAAATTTCTACAATTTAACATCTGTAATTTTATGATAATTTTTTAAAATTTAACGTCTGTTATTTTATGGTACATTTCTGTAATTTAATGTCCATTATTTTATGGTAAATTTCTGCAATTTAACGCCAGTTATTTGATGGTAAATTTTGTAATTTAACATCCATATTTTTATGGTAAATTTCGATAATCTAACGTCCGGGTATTTTATGGTAAATTTCTGCAATTTAACGTCTGTAATTTATGGTAAATTTCTGTAATTTAATGTCCGTTATTTTATTGTACATTTCTGTAATTTAACGTCCGATATTTTATGGTAAATTTTGTAATTTAACATTCGTAATTTTACGGTAAATTTCTGTAATTTAACATCCATAATTTTATGGTAAATTTCTGTCATTTAACGTCCGTAATTGTACGGTAAATTTCTGTAAATTAATGTCCATTATTTTATGGTAAATTTCTGCAATTTAACATTTGTAATTTATGGTAAATTTCTGTAATTTTATGTCCATTATGTTATGGTAAATTTTGTAACTTAACATCCGTAATTTTACGGTAAATTTCTGTAATTTAACGTCTTTAATTTTATGGTAAATTTCTGTCATTTAATGGCCATTATTTTTGGTAAAACAGTGTGAGACCAGTCATTGTCAATTGTCAAGTGTCAATTCTTCTGAAAATGTATATTATTTTGTCTTGTGCTAACAAACATAAAAACACCTAACAAACTCCAAATATTGTCTTATACTAACAAAGAAAGCTGAATAAAAAGCTTTCCATTGATGTACGGTTTGTTAGGATAAGAGAATATTTGGCTTCAAGTATTCGAAAACATGGAATTTGAGGGTTGAAAAAATCTAAATACTGAGAAAATCCATTAAAATTGTTTAAATAAAGTGCTCAACAATGCGTATTACTATTCAAAGATTTAGTTTTTATATATTTACAGTAGGGAAATTATAAATATGTCTTCATGGAACATTATCTTTACATAAAAGGAAAATCAAACAATTTCAAGGTTTTTTTTTTCCTATTTCCACAAATATACCAGTGTAACACGGGTTTTGTGGTCCAGGGTCACATATTATTGTGAAAGTCTCATAATAAATAAAAAAATAATTTCAATGCCTTTTTGCTACAAAAACAGTTAGAGTGAAGACGGAAAAAAGCATGAACGTGAGTATAGACACCTCATTAATAAGGCAGTGGTCTGTTCTCATACCAGCTTTACTGCTTCATCCGAGACAAATGTGTTGCTTCTAGGGATTAGTTTCAGCGTTATGGACAAGTTACAGATATATCCCTGATTTAAATGCCATTGAGACTGTCATATTCCAACTTTATCTCAGTGGGCTGGAAATGAAAGATGACCTCTTGTACACACTGAAATCAATCATCCTGACAGACACCGCTCTAATTCTTTATAACCCCATATCAAAACCCCAGAATTATTCCTCTTCTTTTAATGTTGATGAGAAATATTTTCATTTTCATCCAGCTAATCGGACTTCTCATCTGCAGAGAGGGAAAATTAGTGTGTGTGTCCCAAATCTCATCTCTTTTTCCTTGAAAAAACACACATGAGTGCCAGGAATTTTAAAAGGTCTCAGTAATGTCTCTAAAACATCGTGCTTTTGAAACCTTCTTCAGATCGTTAAACATTCTCCCACCGAAGAATCATTACTCAAGCATAAACAGCATGTATTAATACACAGGAGAACAGATAAAGATGCATCTCCAGAAGGTTAAATCACCACTGCTGCAGGTAAGAGACTGAGTTGAGTACTTTTTTTTTTTTGGATGTAAATACTTTCTCACATCCCAGCTTAACACGAGGAGAAAACTCAGAGGAAGTCATTTGTAGGTTAATTACGGAAAGTGTCAATGCCTTGGCCCTCTGACTGTCGAAACATCGCTCTGTTTGTTTAAGGATCCTGACGTGCCTGACATAGCAACAGCTTCGACCAATGGCGTGAGATTGGGGCGGGCAAATTCAAGAATGTTTGGTGACAGCAGTAGTGCAAAAATTCCAGCCAAACCAAAATATAAAAAGAAAAAAAGTATGTTTTGCAGAATTTTGATAAGCAAAAAAACACGTTTGACAGCTTTGAGAGAGGTTATAAAGGGCATTCGGGATTTTTTCAAATAAACAGACAAATAAAGTACATTTTATTTTTTTCGATTTTAAACATATAAAAGGATACACTCTACAGAGTAGTGGAATTTTGTACATTTCTGTGAATGTAGCTTTCGGTGGTTGAACAGTATAAAATAGATATGTTTCTCCAGGGCTTTAGAGCAGCCATGGGCACCAAAATGAGAACAAAAGTGGTTTTGGATGTGGGTGAAAGCCTGTCAGTGAGAATGCACTCAAAGAACTGATATCATTCTCCAAATACGCTTAGACAAGGGTGCAAAAGGCCGTCTGAGGACTCTGCCAGTCAAACCTGGAATGTAACTTCTACAGGAGCGGTTTATTTTCCTGTCACATTTAGTTTTCTTTTAAAAAAAAAAAAGAAAGAAAGGGAAAAAAAGTACTTTTTCTTCATTGTGTGGTGACATTCTCTGTCCTTTAGCAGGCTTTAAGTGTTGGTTAAAAATTCTTAGTTGGCCGTTCGCAATACTGAAGCCATGTTAAGATTTCATCGGCTTTCATAATGTTTCCAAATCTCCAACAATGAGAGGAACTTTTAATGGATGAACATAAAACTCCAAAAAAAAGATGACAAATTCTTTCCCCAAGGTGAGCGATTTCTAATGGTATTCTCAATAATTCAGAATCTCAATAATATCCCAGATTAGAGCCACTCATGATCTGAATAAGAAATATAATTGAATTAATAATAAATGATTGAACAAGACAAAGAAACACTGAATTTCAATGAGAGGCTGTCACTGCAATGACATTTGCCTGATGGCTTCGGAGAAAACTTCTGTTAAAGGGTGACATTTCTGAGATGTAAAGCATTTCAATTCTAAAACATAATGGAGACAAAAGTGTATTTTCTTATAAAAGCTAAATGTTGCATTGACAAAAACTAAGTGACAAAAGCATCAAGACAAAGTTATTGATTCTGTTGCTCAACTGGTAGAGCATGGCATTAGCAATGCCAAGGTCACAAGTCTCATTCTCAAGAATGCCAATGTGATCTAATTAATTCATAGTGCTTCTTTTCTAGTGCATATAGATTTGGTTTCTGCATTGTGAGCAATGACAACGCTTTCTCAAGTTTTGCAGATTAATAAGGTATAACTAGGGCCAGACAGAATCTGCTTACATTTTTGCTATTTCTGCTGAGAATTTTGTAAAAAAATCTGCAGATTTATGTGGAATGATTTTAGAAGTATCATAACTGATAACTAGGCCCACACCGAATCTGCGCGCGCAGAATTCCGTAGATTTTTCGCAGAATTACGCAGATTTCCTCAGATTTTTAGCCCATCATTAATTGTGTTTATTTACTTGAGTAAATGTGTATAAATCTGAATTTATTCAGTTTTTAAATTACACATATTTCACACATTAAGGTTTTAGTTATGAGACTCGCAAAATAATTCCGCAGAAATCTGCAGATTTTTACCAAAATTCTCCACAGAAATTGCAAAAAACGTCCGCAGATTCCATCTGCCACTACTGATAACTTAATTTATGAAATAAAAACATTTATTTAATATATTTTTAACTTTTATTTAATGTTCTCAATGCAAATCCAATTAGATCTACTTATTTGGTAAACAAAGCAAGTCTCTCATATAAAGACTGCATTGTAAATAAACCATATGAACATTTTAATATTACTATTATTATATCGCAATTAAATTAGTGAAATTAATTTAAAAACTGAATAAATATATATTTACACACATTTATACAAGTAAATACATAGACTCAATGATGAGCTAAAAATCTGCGGAAATCTGTGGATTTCTGCGCGTGCAGATTTCGTATGGGCTTAAGTATAACATATTAATAAGATATCATCTTATCTATATTAAATTTTATTTATTAAACATTCATATAGAGAATTCAGCTATTAATTCAGCAGTGTGGTTTAAAACACTGACTGCAATCTACATTATTTGCACACACACACACACTGAGAGTCAAATAATGCAGCACCTTAAATCACATATTTTCCGAGTTCTATAAAAAGCATACTTCTCAGTTTCTGTAGTCGATGTACAGTTGATTAGTGCGCTATAAATACATCCCTGGACTTTTTACATCAGCCATGTTGTCATTGTCCATCGACCAATGTTTTTCTTGACCTTTAGCCATGTATTAAGAACAACCTTGTTGTAAAAAAGACAAGCAAGGGTCACAGTTTTATGGCATTTTATGGAAGTGCACATATCTGACCCTGGACCACAAAACCAGTCCAGTGTCCATTTTTGGAAATTGAGATTTGTGCATTATCCGAAAGCTGAGTAAACAGTATTTAAATTAATGCATACTTTTTTAGGATAGGACTAAATTTAGCAAAGATGCAACTATGTGAAAATCTAAAATCCGAGGTTTCAAAAAAAATAAAATACTGAGAAAATGCCTTTAAATTTGTCCCAATTGAATTCTTAGCAATGCACATTAATAATCAAATTTAAGGTTATATATACAGTTGAAGTCAGAATTATTAGCCCACTTGAGTTATTAGTTTATTTTTTCCCCAATTTCTGTTTAACAGAGAGAAGTTTTTTTAACACATTTATAAACATAATAGTTTTAATAACTCATTTCTAATAACTGATTTATTTTATCTTTGTCATTATGACAGTAAATAATATTTTACTAGATATTTTTCAAGACACTACTTTACAGCTTAAAGTGACATTTAAAGACTTAACTAGGTTAATTAGGCTAACTAGGCAGGTTAGGGTAATTAGGCAAGTTATTGTATAAAGATGGTTTGTTCAGTAGACTATCAAAACATATATATATATATATATATATATAGCTTAAAGGGGCTAATAATTTTGACCCTAAAATGTTTTTTAAAAAATTAAAAACTGCTTTTATTCTAGGCAAAATAAAACAAATAAGACTTTCTCCAGAAGAAAAAAATATTATCAGACATACTGTGAAAATTTCCTTGCTCTGTTAAACATAATTTGGGAAATATTTAAAAAAGAAAAACAATTCAAAGGGGGGCGAATAATTCTGACTTCAACTGTATATTTACAGTAGGAAATGTAAAAAATATCTCCATGGAAGATGGTAGCCTTATATTTACTTAATTTTATAACGACTTTTGCATTAAAAAAAACTATAATTTTTACCAATTTAATTTTTTGGTTACTTCCACAAATACACTTAATATACTCAAATATACTCATGAGCAGTTATCCAGAGAATCCATAAACACTAATTCATCTCAAAAGTACATGTAAACGCATTTATGTTTTAGATGCTGTCAATAGGCCTATGTTGATCCTGCGCATTTTAGTAATGTATGGTCTTGAAGAAATTGATCCAGGTTTTGACGTTTAACCGGCTAAAAGAATGTTTCTCCCACAAGACAAGGGCAGGAAGCAACCGGTCACATGAATCATTACGGAGGTTGTGGATCCATCATTAATAAAAGAACTGCTGAGGAACATTAAAGTGATTTGCTTTGCTTGCGATCCTGTGATTTAAAAGGGAGTTTTGTTGGCGTCTTGCTGTTCAGGCACTTCTGATTACATGAATGGAGGCAGGTAGTTTCCTTTAACATATGAGGCCTGGACTGTAACATTAACCTCCTGCGGCTCAAGCCTGCTGCTCTAGAAGGGAATGGACAGAACCGGGCAAAATGAAACTCTGTCCTCATGTTTCTAAGTAAACAAAGAGCTTTCTCTACAACTCCTGTTTGTAGGACTTTAAATAAGTATCAGTGTGTGTCTAGAAGTGTCTGGTGTCTTATCAGCGACTTCAGGTATTTGTTTGACATTTAGAAGGTGTTACTCAAGCAGAATAGCAACTAATGGCATTGGATTATACAGTTATTTTCACATTTTAAATTGGACTGGAAAATAAAGCCAATCAGTGACATTGCTTTCACGTATGATTAATGTCCTGTGAACAAAGTTAAATGGCGGTTTAAGCGGATCATGCGTAGCCTCATCTATTTTCTACATCTCATTATTTCTGCCGTTTAGCCATAGTTTTATGTTGATTTCTCTGCTCTGTGTTCTTGTTTTAAGCAGTCTAGCTGTGAATAAAGAGACATATTTTTGAGCATTTAAATAATAATGAATCAATATGATGTTTAGGGTGTTTGTAAAAAATGTTGTAATTGAATTTACTGCACAAGTATCCAACACATACCGTGGTTTTCCGTTGCTAACCCATTCTGATCAGAGAAAGTTGAGCGAATGAGGCTAGTAAATGATAGTGTAGTGCCCTCTACTGTTAGCACTCACAAACAAACGTCCACGTTTGTTTACTCCAGTAGTGTAACAAGAATCAAACCTTTTATTTTATTATTTATTTACTTTAAAAGGAGGAATGTGACGGTCATGCTTTATATGGGCTTCGTTTGATACATTTGTGCTGCTTTAAACTTTTTGGATGCGACTAATATTGTAGGCTTCCAGATTATTATTTTTTATTAGCCTATTGGTAACATGTAGGTTATGTTTTGACCGTCTTGCTGGCTTTAGGTGTTCAATTTTACCCTCGAGACCACGGCACTTCTTATCGCAAACTATTTTAAATAACACGCTTTCTCTGTGTGTGACGACGCTCTTTGTTTTTGTCAGCTTTATCATGCCACGGACACAGAAGAGGTTAAAGGTAGTAGCCTATAGGACGTCAAGTAAAAAACAACCGTGCAAGTTAAATTTACAGACACTGATCACTGTCCTTTGTATGGGTGCATTCTACCATGGCATCTGCCTTCATATGCATATGTAGCATCAGTCTTATGCCTTATTGTAGATTCAAATGCTCATCTGCATGTCATTTTCACAGATTATCATACATTAACATACATTTCTGATTTGCTCCATTGAAAAAGTGCAGAGCTGAAATTCTCCATGCTCACATCTCTGTTGTAAGCCTGGGAATCAGAATGGCAGCTTCGGCCACAAACTGCACCATCACCGTTCTACAAAATTGCTAATTCCAGTGGTATTTCAACTTTTACATTAACATTCAACTCTTTTTTTTCTCAGCACTGATTCTTTTTAATGTTCATGCTGAAGTCTGAAATTCATTTAAATATATATATTAAAATGATATCCTGTTAATGCTTTAACCTTATGTTTAGGCTAACTTTATTTCTTTATTTTATTTTAGTTTAATGTAAAACAGTTTAAAATGTAAATTACTCCAGCGACAACAAGACAAACAAGCTTTTTTTAATGTCATTGGTTCAAATGGTGCGTATGGTCCAAACAATGACATTATTAATGTTTTTGGGGGGTAGAAATGGCGATAAATTTCTTTGATTAGGAAAAAATAAACCTTTTTTTGTATTTTAAAAATCATTAACCAAAAAGACAGCTTGTATTTTAAGATTTCTAAGTTGAAAAATATTTTTGTGTGTTCTTGATTATTAATTATTAAGTATTTAATATTATAGTATTAACAGTTAATTTAGTATATTTAGTATTATTAAGAATTAAAGTATACATTTCTTAATGCAACAACAACAGCAATACTACGCTCTCGGAAATAAAGAGCTGTCACTGGGGTAATACCTTTTCAAAAGATACACATTTGTATTTACTGGTACCACTAAAGCTTATATTTGTACCTAAACATTTTAAGAGGTACACTTTTGTACTTTTTAGGTAGTAATATGTACACTTGAGGTATTAATAGAGACCCTTTAGGTACAAATGTGTAGCTTTTAAAAAGGTACCACCCTATCTTTTACAGTCTATGGTACCACCCCACTGACAACCTTTATTTCTGACAGTGTACTACTACTACAATCACCACCAATAATAAAAATAATAATGACAGTCCTAATTTTACTGACCTAAATGTATTAAGAGCAGTGTACATGTATAATTATGAAGAGTAAATGTATATACACAATCTTACAACTATAAAAAGTTATTAAAAATAAAACATGTTAATTATTATTTTTTACTATGTAACTAAGCACCATTGTATTACATTAATTTGAAGTTACCAGCATTTTGTTTATAGAGCATTTGGCACATGTATAATTGATTTAACACTCTAAATTTATAGTGCCTGTCTATCTATTATCCATCCGTCCTCTGGTGTAACCGATTTAGAGTTTTCTCCACATTCTTTGAAACATATTCAGGAGTTCACCTCATTCTCCCCTGAAGGGTCCTGCAGTCTTGAACCCGCCTTTGAATAGAACAGCTTGCCTGGGGCTCGTTTACACTGAAATGCTCTGAAACGCATTTGAGAATTTATGAAATGAATGATAAGAGCTGATTACGGCCAACTGCAGCAGTATGTTTAAAACCAATTATTTGGCCTCTATGTGTGCTCTTTAAACCTCGAGAGTTTCAATTGGAAAAGTCTATTTCAGATAAGAAGTCTGCTTATTTTCTGGGAGATATTAGTAAATTAAAAAGTATACAAATATATAATATTTTATATGTTTATGTAACAGTTAAAATCAGAATTATTAAATCCCCATCTAATTTTTTTTCTTTTTTAAATATTTCCCAAATGATGTTTAACAGAGCAAGGAAATTTTCACAGTATGTCTGATAATATTGTTTCTTCTGGAGCAAGTCTTATTTGTTTTATTTCAGCTAGAATAAAAGCAGTTTTTAATAAAAACAAAAAAAACATTTTAAGGTCAAAATTATTAGCCCCTTTAAGCTATTTTTTATTCGAGTCTACAGAACAAACCATCGTTATACAATAACTTGTCTAATTATCCTAACCTGCCTAGTTAACCAAATTAACCTAGTTAAGCCTTTAAATGTCACTTTAAGCTGTATAGAAGTGTCTTGAAAAATATCTAGTCAAATATTATTTACTGTCATCATGGCAAAGATAAAACAAATCAGTTATTAGAAATGAGTTATTAAAACTATTATGTTTAGAAACAGAAATTGGGGGGGGGGGGATAAACAGGGGGGTTAATAATTCCATTTACTATTGCAATATTTGATGTCAGCATTGATGTTATAATAACATCATAATAATTGTATGTAGTGAGAATATCTGAGACATATAGTACTGTATATATCCTGTCCAATATATCAAGTTAGTCTTTGCAAAATTCATTTAAATGACAAACTAACAAACTAAACTAAAACGAGATGAAAAATCTAATAAATGAAGTGTGGCAAGTGTAATTATTTTATGATTTATGCTATTAGGTGAAACTTGTGATCGTATAACTTGTATACATTTTTTTGTCAGAAAAAACTCTGAAATCTGAAATCAGTCATTCACAGATTTAATCTTTACATTCATACTAATCAACAGGGTTGTGCAAAAATACATCAAAATGTGTTTTAAAATAAAATGCCAAATACCTTAAGTTTAAGTGTATCAAAATAAACTACGAAATACAGCAGTCACAAAATTTATCAAAATAAAATTCTGTATTTTGTATTTTTGAAATACTACAAAATACTTTTAAAAAAGGAGCATGACATCAGCCTCTTTATCATTAAAATGACTCTTCAATAGTCAATGTGAAAATAAGATTTCCAGAAACTCTTCATATACTATATCCTGCTCCTCCTGTATAACCTGTCAGTTTGTAGGAGATTATTAAACATGTCTCTTATATGTTGTGTCACTCTGACATCTTTATACATCTTTCCTCTTCATTTATTATACATTGCAAATACCTGCTGTTCAACTACTGCCATTTAATACAGCCAAAGAAGTATTGAATTGCCACTGTAGGACTTATTTTTATGTTGTTTGTTTTAAAGACAAACATTTGTCATCAGCAATCCATCCAAAACTACTATTATTTGTACAGTATACTCTTTCTCCAGAGTAGTTATATTTGTTTTTCAGTTCTTCTTTAAATGGAAGAGTTAATAATGTCCAAAGCACCAATCAGACGGTGCATCTACAGTATATGATGTCACCATGTAGACTTAATATATATATGACAAATAAATATATGACACTCAAGTATTTTAATGCAAAATATTAAGCCATGGTGATACAGTGGTGCAGTAGGTAGTGCTGTCGCCTCACAGCAAAAACGTCGCTGGGTCGCAGGTTCGAACCTCGGCTGGGTCAGTTGGCGTTTCTGTGTGGAGTTTGCATGTTCTCCCTGCGTTTGTGTGGGTTTCCTCCAGGTGCTCCGGTTTCCCCCACTGTCCAAAGACATGTGGCACAGGTGAATTGGGTAGGCTAAATTGTCTGTAGTGTATGAGTGTGAATGAGTGTGTGGATGTTTCCCAGAGATGGGTTGTGGCTGGAAAGGCATCCGCTGTGTAAAAATGTGTTGGATAAGTTGGTGGTTCATTCTGCTGTGGCGACCCCAGATTAATAAAGGGACTAAGCCGACATAAAATGAATGAATATTAAGCCATTTCCATTGACTCTATCAAATACAAATTACAAAATACTATTTTGCCTTTAAAATACGTATTTGAAATACATGTACACTCAAAAAAAATTTTTTTTCGCTTGTTCAAACTACTTATTTAACTACTTATTGTTTAAACTAATTATTTAAATTTATTGTTTTACTGGAATGATCCAGTTAGTAAGTTACACACAAATATTTCTGCTTGTTCAAACTACTTATTTAAAATGAGCTGTAACAAAACAATTGTTGATTTCTTTGGGGGGACAGCTGAATTGTTATGTTCAATCCACTTAAATTTGTAAAAAATAATAATTTCTTCAAGTTGTCCCAACACACATTGATTGTGTGAAATCCAGCATTTTTACAGTGTACAGTTAAAGTCAGAATTATTAGCCCCCCTGTTTATTTTTTTCCCTAATTTCTGTTTAACAGAGAGAAGATTTTTTTCAACACTAAACATAATAGTTTTTATAACTCATTTCTAATTACTGATTTATTTTATATTTGTCATGATGACAGTAAATATTATTTGACTAGCTTAAGGGGGCTAATGATTTTGACCTTGAAATGTTTTTTAAAAAATTAAAAACTGCTTTTATTCTAGTCTAAATAAAACAAATAAGACTTTCTCCAGAAGAGAAAATATTATCAGACATATTGTGAAAATTTCCTTGCTCAGTTAAACATCATTTGGGAAATATGTTAAAAAGAAAAAGATATAACTGTAGTTCAAATAAATAATAATAAAATATTTCAACTGTAGTTTTCTATGATTACAGAGGGAAAAAATGACTGATACTGTTAATTACACTATTTTTACTCACACTTTACAATAGGTTTGCATTTTGTAATGTTAGTTAATGCATTTAGTAACATGACCTAAGAATGAACAATACTTGTACAGCATTTATTAATTACAGTTTAACATTTACTAATTAATATCCTAAGTTAATGTGTTGTGAGTTAACAAAAACTAATGATGAATGACAGCATTTTAACAAAGATAAATAAATAATAAATGTATTGTTCATGTTAGTAAAAAAAATATTAACATTAACTAATGGAACCTTACTGAGTTACAGAGAATTTTAATTTTGGCAAACTTATACTTTCCTACTTTCTAATGTATATGATCTTAAAAAATAAAGGTTCTTTCTATGGCATCAATAGTTCTATGAAGAACTTTTAACATCCATGCAATCTTTTCGTCCCACAAAGGATTCTAAACTAGGGGTGTCCATACTCGGTCCTGGAGGGCTGTTGTCCTGGAGAGTTTAGCTCAAACCCTAATCAAACACACCTGAACCAGCTTATCAAGCTCTTACTATATACTAGAAACTTCCTGGCAGGTGTGTTGAAGCAAGTTGGAACTAAACTCAGCAAGACACAAGCTACGTCCCAATCCGCATACTATCCGTCCTAAATAGTATGTGAAAATAGAATTAGTATGTCCCAAATCGTAGTATGTTGAAAAGAGTATGCCAAAAACTCCCGGATGGTTTACTATTTCCGGTCAAAATTTTAAGTGTAGAAGCGTCCATACTCTAACCGCTGATATTGCCCACAGTACATTGCGCGTTGGACGTGAATTCGATTAGAACTACAAAACGCGGGTGAAAAGTGTAAACAAACTACAAACATGATGGACGCACGAGACCAACCGTCAAGCAGAGAGACTTCGGTAAAGATGTTTGTATGACTGTTAATTATTATCTAGCCCACTGGAGAATATTTAAATACCATTGTCTGTGTTATATTTCATCTGCAACAACAATACTGAACTTATATAAAGACGTGTTTGGACATGCAGAACTATCCAAAGACCTGAGGAGATTTCTCTGCATGAAAGACTCGTGAATGGGAGATTATCCTGCTGCTGCTTCTCCAATAAGGTAGGAAATTAAATACGACAGAAATGTGGATGATTGACAGGGCTCTTAACTAAGCAACACAACGATCTGTGTAACGAGGAAGTAGTATGGCCCAAAGCTTGCATACTTTTCTGTTACACACTCAAAAGTATATATTTTTCCTCCACAAAAAAGTACATACTTTTAGGTTGTAGTATAAGTATGCGAATTGGGACGCAGCAACTGGCTCTCCAAGACTGAGCTTGGACACCCCTGTTCTAAACAGTGGAAAAGTCTTTTTATTTGTTTTTCACAGCATGATAAATGGTTCTTTGCTGATTGTTTTTTCCCTAAAAGCTTCCTTGAAAAAAAAAATAAAAGATTCCATTACTGTCAAAACACTTTTTGTGTAATATCATACAGTATTTTCACTCCACCACATTTTGTTAGTAAATAATTTAATATTACATTACATAATTTTATAATATGTCTTGATATTTTGAACTGGAGAAATTAACACCTGTTTCAAGATATCTAATTTGTAAATGAGGTGATTTGTTTTTTTAGTTAAATCAGTTTGGGTTGTCAAATTTAAATGATCTAGTCAAAGAGCGTCCTCAGTTTATTATTAAAAATGAGCCCAGAACTGGAGATCTTCAGAGCTTGAGTGTGTGTGCGCATGCACATATATGTGAGTGTTTTGACTGATGCCACTAATAGTTACTAATGCTGATTTTTACTATTTCATATTGTAAATAAATCTCATATTAAAATGTTGAGAATTAAATCTTCTAAGGGCAAGCTGTTATATACATTTGTGTATTAGAATTTAGAATATATTACATTTTTTTTCCCAAAATGAAATACAATGTTCTAATAATTAAAATTATATTAATTTATTTTCCTTGCAGCATTATCATACTACACTGTAAAAAAATATATGATCAATAAGTCATGACAACATATGTTTTTAGTTAATTGTAACTTATTAAACTAAGTTAATCATGTTCCAAATGAATTTTATGAGTTACGCAAGTTGTTTTAAATCAGTTTAATATAATTTAAGTTAAAATGACTCGTAAGGTTATTTAATTCAGCTTAAAAATTTAAGCCAACCAGTATTTTTTTACAGTGTAGATAATGTAGCAAAATTAGCACGTTTTCACATAGCATTCTTCTTCATAGCTGCTTTTTTACTGTTTATTTGTCGAAACACATTTACTCTTTACTCATTTCACAAATTGTTATATTCTGGGATATATGGTACTGTACACTGTAAAAAATGGCCGTAATTTCAACGGTAAAAAACTGTAAAAATGCTACAGTAAAAATCCGTAACCTGGTAAACAGTATGTTTCCTTAATATATACGGCGAATAACCGTAAATTGACTTTCCCAGAATTCCCTGCATGGCACATCACTTTTTATGCTTTTTTTGTTGACATTACTATGGATCTTTTTAGTTGTTTCCCTATCAGTGATGTACATAAGAGATTTATGTTACATCTAATGTTGATAAACAATGTTTATTTCATGACTTTAATTTTATGCGTTTTACCATACTGGTGTTTAGTAGCTGTTTGAATGACACTGAGCACCTTCTTTACACTGATACACTTTTCTGATTGCCTGAAAAGTTGTTTGTGATGAGTATTGGTTCATTATGTATGAACTTTCTCATCACCACCAGCATATGGCTGTGTTAACATGTCTATCTGTGTAACAAAAGATGTGTAGATGTTGCTAATTTAAAATACAGACATATTACCTCTATAAATTAATAAAATACGGTATACTGTAAAAATGAGAAATTACTTTTACGGTTTGTACCATATTTTTTGCGAGTTAAATACTGGCAACCACAGCTGCCGTTTTTTTACCGTAAATTTTACGGATTTATTTTTTACAGTGTATACTTGTTCTTCTCACTCATTTACCCATTTGAATTCGTTTTAGTTATCAGTAGGGCCACATGGAATGCGCAGAATACTCTCATGAATCGTTGAATCTATGTATTTACTTATACATTTGATCAGTTTTTAATCAAGGGTACATATTAGTACCTAAAAAGTACAAAAGTGTACCTCTTAAAATGTTTACAAAAATATGCTTTTGAGGTACCAATATGTACCCTTTAAATACAAATGTGTATCTTTTCAAAAGGTACCACCCCAGTGACAGCTATAGTTCCTTTAATTCCGAGATCGTAGATTATTAGATGCTGTATATTTGTTCTTCTCACGTGTTTTTCCCAGTTGAATTATTATTAGTTATCATAACGGAATAATAACAGATTTTTGATCCCTGCATTGAATCTTATGAATGTATAATCTTATTGAATGTATTTACTTATGTAAATGTCTGTAAATATACATTTATTCAGTTTTTATATTACTTTCAGTAATATTATTGAATAATATGGCAAATGTGTATATTTCTTTATGTAGAATACAGTTTGCATAGTAATACTTTTAGTATATACAGTATAATATATGAGAGATTTGCTGTAGCTTTGTATTGGTTCTAATTTGCTTTGTAAATCTTAAAATGTAAAAGGTTTTTTGTTGTTGTTGTTGTTGTTGTTGTTGTTGTTGTTGTTGTTGTTGTTGTTAATTTATTTGGCTGGAAGACATGTGCCAGGATAATTGGCAGTCCATTCCGCTGTGGTGATAAATCAGAAACTAAGTCAAAGGAAAGTGAGTGAGTGTTAGGTTTTTAGCTATTGTACTCTTAAAATAATTCCACATAAATCCACAGAATTTTTTTGTGTTTGCTTTATAAAGTTCTGCAGATTCTGTCTGGCCCTGCTTATCAGTAGCTTATCAATGTAAGTTCTGTAATCAAATAAACTGTTTATCAATCAGAATTTTTGCTTTTAATACTACTGCTACTTTAGTACTTTTGCTCAAATAAAAAAGAAGGGGACTTATTTTACTTGAGTTATATTTAGTAACACATTATTAACCAATATTAACTACTGGCCTATTAACAGTTTACTAATAAGATATGAACAGTTTTTTAGTACTTATAAAACAAGATTTTGTCCTACATCCCTAATCCTACCCAAAACTAACACCCAACTACTACCTTAATAACTATTAGTAAGAAGCTTATTAGTAGTTAATTGAGCTAATACACTGTAAACTGTTTGAGGAAACTGATTGCAACAAACCATTTAAGTTCAAAAACTAATCCTAATGAGTACTGTTAACTTAATTCATTTGAGTAAATGAAGCAATCTGATCACAGTAAAACCCGATAAACTAAGAGAATCAAACCAACTAAGTACTGTAAAACCCAATAAGTTAAGGCAACTCAAACCGTTTGAGGAAACCGATTGCTACAAACCATTTGAGTTAAAAAAAACTAATCTATATGAGTACTGTGAACTTACTCCATTTAAGTTGAAGTAATGAGGTATTTAATTCACTCAATACCTTCAACACTAAGTTCAAAACTCTTTTCAAATGAGTAGAATTAACTTTCAGTAAATTTTGAGTTAACTACACTCATTTCATTTGATAAAGTTGACTGTTGGGTTTTACAGTGTAGTCTTTTATGGTTTATGGTTATTGATAGCATGAATTGTACATTAAAATAAAGCGTTATGACCCATAATGGATGATGGACAGGAGACAAAATCATTGACCTTTTGCAGTGGCCCAACCAGAGTCCTGACTTAAATCCAATTAAGAATCTGTGGAGGGAGCTAAAGATTAGGGTGATGGCAAGGATACCCTTCAACCTAAAAGGTTCAATGGGCAAAAGTACCATCAGAGACATGCGGAAAGCTGGTCAGCAGTTATAGCAAGCGTTTGATTGCAATAATAGCCAATAAATGTTGTTCTATTGATTATTGAGAAGGATATGAATAGTTTTTCACATGTCACTTTTTGCTCAAATGTAAATAAAAGCTGAGAAAAAAAATCTCCACAATGATGCCTCTTGTACATCGTCTTATTATCTTATGGGAGAAGCCTGTGCTCGCTCAAAAAAACAACTTGCTGGTTAAATAAAGCCATTTTAAGTCTGAATTTGCTGGGGGTATGAATAATTTTGGCCTTGACTGTATACAACTTGAAATAACAGAAAGAAAATCTGCTGCTTTTGCTTTCTTCACATTCTGAGTGATTAGACCATGTATTATATTGCAGCATAAACAGATTATTTAGTTTATGCACTAGTTTGGACACCTGGCTTGTTTTCCCTAGGAAACCTTCTGAGCGATATATATCCATATGATATATCCACAGAATCTTTTAGTTCTGCAGATTGTGTCTGGGCTTGGTTATTAGTAGTAATCAGTGTATTACATGTTCTGTAATAAAATAAACTGTTGTTCATCAAGCAGTATTTTTACTTTTAATATCATTGCTACTTTTGTAATTTTACTCAAATAAAAAAGAAGGGGACGTTAACATTTTAATTTAAGTCACAATTGCCAATATTATCTATTGGCCTATTACCTGTCTATAATTAAGATATTAACTGTTTTAGTGCTTATAAAATATGATCTTGTCCTACACCACTAATCCTACCCGAAACCAAAACCCAACTACTACTTACTAACTATTAGTAAGAAGCTTATTAGTAGTTTATTGAGCTAATAGCCTTAGTTTATTGCTATTAACAGCGCGAATTGTACAGTAAAATAAAGCGTTATGACCCAAAACACAGCAAATGTGGTGAAGACATGGTCAGCAGACAAAAACATTAACATTTTGCAATGGCCCAGCCAGAATCCTGAGCTAAATCCAAATGAGAATCTGTGGAGGGAGCTAAAGATTAGGGTGATGGCAAGGATACCCTTCAACCTAAAAGGTTCAATGGGCAAAAGTACCATCAGAGACATGCGGAAAGCTGGTCAGCAGTTATAGCAAGCATTTGATTGCAATAATAGCCAATAAATGTTGTTCTATTGATTATTGAGAAGGGTATGAATAGTTTTTCACATGTCACTTTTTGCTCAAATGTAAATAAAAGCTAAGAAAAAAAATCTCCACAATGATGCCTCTTGTACATCGTCTTATTATCTTATGGGAGAAGCCTGTGCTCACTCAAAAAAACAACTTGCTGGTTAAATAAAGCCATTTTAAGTCTGAATTTGCTGGGGGTATGAATAATTTTGGCCTTGACTGTATACAACTTAAAAATAACAGAAAGAAAATCTGCTGCTTTTGCTTTCTTCACATTCTGAGTGATTAGACCATGTATTATATTGCAGCATAAACAGATTATTTAGTTTATGCACAAGTTTGGACACCTGGTTTGTTTTCCCTAGGAAACCTTCTGAGCGATATATATACATATGATATATCCACAGAATCGTTTAGTTCTGCAGATTGTGTCTGGGCTTGGTTATTAGTAGTAATCAGTGTATTACATGTTCTGTAATAAAATAAACTGTTGTTCATCAAGCAGTATTTTTACTTTTAATATCATTGCTACTTTTGTAATTTTACTCAAATAAAAAAGAAGGGGACGTTAACATTTTAATTTAAGTCACAATTGCCAATATTATCTATTGGCCTATTACCTGTCTATAATTAAGATATTAACTGTTTTAGTGCTTATAAAATATGATCTTGTCCTACACCACTAATCCTACCCGAAACCAAAACCCAACTACTACTTACTAACTATTAGTAAGAAGCTTATTAGTAGTTTATTGAGCTAATAGCCTTAGTTTATTGTTATTAACAGCGTGAATTGTACATTAAAATAAAGCGTTATGACCCAAAACACAGCAAATGTGGTGAAGACATGGTCAGCAGACAAAAACATTAACATTTTGCAATGGCCCAGCCAGAATCCTGACCTAAATCCAATTGAGAATCTGTGGAGGGAGCTAAAGATTAGGGTGATGGCAAGGATACCCTTCAACCTAAAAGGTTCAATGGGCAAAAGTACCATCAGAGACATGCGGAAAGCTGGTCAGCAGTTATAGCAAGCATTTGATTGCAATAATAGCCAATAAATGTTGTTCTATTGATTATTGAGAAGGGTATGAATAGTTTTTCACATGTCACTTTTTGCTCAAATGTAAATAAAAGCTGAGAAAAAAAAATCTCCACAATGATGCCTCTTGTACATCGTCTTATTATCTTATGGGAGAAGCCTGTGCTCGCTCAAAAAAACAACTTGCTGGTTGAATAAAAGACATTTTAAGTCAGAATTTGCTGGGGGTATGAATAATTTTGGCCTTGACTGTAAACAATTTGAAATAAAAGAAAGAAAATCTGCTGCTTTTGCTTTCTTCACATTCTGAGGGATTAGACCATGTATTATATTGCAGCATAAACAGATTCTTTAGTTTATGCACTAGTTTGGACACCTGGCTTGTTTTCCCTAGGAAACTTTCCGAGTCAAGTTACTAACTGGCAACAACACCTGCACTGACACCATAAACTCATACACTGCAACTTTTGAAGTTTCAAGAAAATCTGCAATGCAGAAGCAAAAGAAATGGACAAAAAAACTAGCGCGCTCTACAATGAGTGTTCCTCTTTGGTCTGCACGGACTTGCGCGCACAAACTTTTTAGAAGCATTTTACTATTATGCCTTAATTAAACGGGCCAGTGTGAGAAGTGAGAGCAACTGTGCACATCCAGCTGATGAAATTCTCCTGACATAACCGAATTGGCTAATGATGGTCTGATTCATATGCATGGATAATGTGCTGTATCTGGGTCACCTCATTAGCCTAGTTTTGATCGCTTTAGAATGCTGGATGAATATGCATCCCACCTGTGAGTCTCTATAAACACCAACATTGCGCTAAACAACTCTTTCACCTAAGCGCGGAGGCTCGACTTCACATCTGTCATCCTAACAATGAATAAGATATTTGGAACCCCGAGGAATAAATCTAAAGGAGACCCTTAGAAGATTAAACACACTATAAAAGCGTGACAAGCTTTCAACAAGCATCTCGCTTCACCAGGGACATGACGATGTGCCATAACTCACTCGACCACATGCCAAGGAAAAGCTCGGAGTATTAGCTATCGGCCCGGTAGATCATCACATATCAGACGCGTCCTACATGCGGCACTTTGGTTTCCTCAAGTTGCCACTCAGAGTGACAGCTGTGCTTTAATTAATCACGCGGCAGTGATTGATTTAAATAAAAACTACTAGCTCATTTGCATACAAAGAGGAGTGCACCTTCACCGAACGACTCTCTTCATAGAGGTAGAACTGCTTTGCGCATGCTACATTAACCCCTGTAAATGATTTGGCTGCAGCGAGGTTGAGATTAATCTTCACAGTTTTCTCAGAATCATTAAAGATGGATGGGAATGATCAAAAAACACTTTCGCTTTATTTACATATTTCATCATCATCAGCGACTTGGATTCTAATCAGACGCATCCCTCAGTACCTTTGACTAAACAAATTGATTGCGGTTCAGTGAAAGGAAGGGAATCTGGCCTGTTGTACAAAGACATTAACGTGCGTGGTCACTGTCACACATTTGCTTATTTGATTAGTGAGCCAGAAATTATGGAGTCAGATCAGTCTCAAAAATAATACATTTACAAAATACAATTTGTACATCTGTAAATACAATTTATGAATTCACAAGTGAAAATCATAAATATTTTCACCAAATGAATTGGATTTGCGTATTTTTGAATCAGTTTTTTTGAATTTACGAAATGGAGTTGCATACTTTTAAATAGTTTTTTCATTTACAAATTGGATTTGCGTGTTTTTGAATAGTTTTTGTGAATTTATGAATTGGATTTACGTGTTTGTGAAGAGTTTTTTGAATTTATGAATTGGATTTACGTGTTTGTGAAGAGTTTTTTGAATTTATGAATTGGATTTGCGTGTTTGTGAATCATGTTTTGAATTCATTAACTGGATTTGCATATTTTCGAAATGTTTTTGAATTTATGAATTGGATTTTTCTATTTTTGAATCCTGTTTTGAATTTACAAATTGGATTTGTGTATTTGTGAATCGTGTTTTGAATTTACGAATTGGATTTGTGCATTTGTGAATCGTGTTTTGAATTTACGAATTGGATTTGTGTATTTGTGAATCGTGTTTTGAATTTACGAATTGGATTTGCATGTTTGTGAATTATGTTTTGAATGTATTAACTGGATTTGCGTGTTCTTGAATCGTGTTTTGAATTTACGAATTGGATTTGCGTATTTTCGAATCTTTTTTGAACTTATGACTTGGATTTTCCTATTTTTTAATCGTGTTTTGAATTTACAAATTGGATTTGTGTATTTTTGAATTGCGCTTTGAATTTACGAATTGGATTTGTGTATTTTTGAATCGTTTTTTGAATTTATGAATTGGATTTGTGTATTTATGTATCGTGTTTTGAATTTACGAATTGGATTTGTGTATTTGTGAATCGTGTTTTGAATTTACGAATTGGATTTGCATGTTTGTGAATTATGTTTTGAATGTATTAACTGGATTTGCGTGTTCTTGAATCGTGTTTTGAATTTACGAATTGGATTTGCGTATTTTTTAACCTTATTTGAACTTATGACTTGGATTTTCTAATTTTTGAATCGTGTTTTGAATTTACAAATTGGATTTGTGTATTTTTGAATTGCGTTTTGAATTTCCGAATTGGATTTATGTATTTTTGAATCGTTTTTTGAATTTATGAATTGGATTTGCGTATTTGTGAATCATGTTTTGAATTTCCGAATTGGATTTGTGTATTTTTGAATCGTTTTTTTTGAATTTATGAATTGGATTTGTGTATTTATGAATCCTGTTTTGAACTTACAAAATTAGATTTAGTAAACGTGAATTGTATTATGGATGTATGAATTTTATTTTGTACATATATTATTTTCTGGTTTCAAATATTAAGATAGGAAGATTTCATTTAAATATAGCAGAAATGTTGCATTTGTAATCTAATCATTAGATTATAAATAACATAACATTTAAAAAAATAGCCATTTTATAAAAATGTGAAAAAATATTTTAACATTAAAATAAAACCTTTATTAAATAAAACATTTTCACAGTATTTATTTATTTATGTCTTTAGGTATTTATGTATTCTGGAAAAAGTCTTAATCCTTTTAGCTTGGCTTGAATAAAAGCTCAGCATAAATGAATACATCCCTCACAGGTATCTCTTCATATTTAGTTAATATCATGTTTTCTGATTTAGGTTGAGCAATATTTATATATATATATATATATATATATATATATATATATATATATATATATATATATATATATATATAAATATATATATATATATATATATATATATATATATATATATATATATATATATATATATATATATATATATACTTTTTAGGGTCAATGTTATTACTACAGCACTGTTGTCCCAATGACTTCACTAGTTAAGCTAACTTGCCTAAATAACTAAATTAAGCTAGCCAATGCCCTTAAATTGCACTTTAAGCTAAATACTAATACCTTGCTAATTAACTAGTAAAATAGTATGCACTATCCCAATGGCAAAGACAAAATAAATGAATAATTATTAATAATATTATCAATATTAAGTGTTGAAAGCAATATATGGTTTGGGGTTTAAACTGCATATATAATGTATATTACACTCTTTATAAAAGTAATCTTTCTCAAAATTCACTATAACAAGTTTTGAGATTAATGAATATGGTTTGTGCAATGTCAGATTCCTAAATGAATACATTTTTTCTCCCATTCAGCCCTGAGCATGTGTTATGTCTTCAACAAGTACAGTGAAAAACGGGACTAGAATTAATGAGCGAATATATGTTATGAGCTGAATTCAGGCTTGATAGCTACACAATTATGAGAATCAAGAGTGTCATGCATACATGCTCACCAACAAGGCCAAATAGAGCTTTTAAAACCATTAATTTATGTTTAATTTGATAAAATAGCAGTCCAATATTTTATTGATTGATAATATTTAGGACTCGAAAAATAATTTAGGATAATAATTGGGTCCCGTGGAAACACAATTATCTGTATCAATCTATCAATCAATATACAAAAAAATGTAAGAGAGAATTAATGAAAAATTCCCGTTTTTTCTAGATTTATAGCTGTGTTTGTATTCTAAAAATACTTTCGTTTTATTCTGTAAACTACACTGTAAAACCCAACAGTCAACGTTGTCAAATGAAATGCTTGTAGTAACCTCAAAATTTACTTTAAGTTAATTCTACTCATTTGAAAAGAGTTTTGAACTCAGTGTTGAAGGTAATGAGTTAATTAAATACCTCATTACTTCAACTCAATTGGAGTAAGTTCACAGTACTCATATAGATTAGTTTTTTAACTCAAATGGTTTGTAGCAATCGGTTTCCTCAAATGGTTTGAGTTGCCTTAACTTATTAGGTTTTAGCTTATTAGCTTATTAGGTGTTACTGGGTTTTTACACTACTCAGCTGGTTTGAGTTCCCCTTCGGGAGGGGAACTTCAATGCTATGTGGAAAAACTTCCACTATGGGGATTTCGTCAGAATCCAATCATCTGAAAGAGTATAAAAACGGGCCAATGAAATGCCAATGAGTTGGCAGCGTCAGCGTGCACAGCTGTCTTGAATGACAATCAGTGTGGCATAAAAGGCTAGCATGTGCTCAGCAACGCTATCCTTTTCGCTTTCAGAGCCTTTCACGAGCTTCTGAGAGAGTCTATGAGGGTATCTCCAACCTGTGTCTACAGAGAGAGATCGAGAAGCAGCTTCTCCCGGTCCAGAGCGTGTATACGCAGTGGCAGATGGTCGAGCTGGGTTGTTCTCCCTTGCCTGGCGTCCTTTGGGTCCGGTCCTCCAAGAGCGGTATGTATATAGGAAGCAAGTTTCCTAAAAGAGCAACACGGTTGTGCAGCGCGTCTTTTTCAAGACGTCGCTCCGACCGTGCGTTTCTGGTTGCGGTGGTTTCCTGTCCCCGGATGATGGGCACGAGCACTGCGTTTCATGTCTGGGGGTCCAGCATGTTGATGCGGTGCTCGCGGGCAGTGCATGCCATCATTGTGATGTCATGTCTGCTGCGCAGTTAAGATCGCGGCTCGCTCTTGCAAAAGAGCGACCCACCCCAGTTGTCCCCCGCACTGCGGTTGGCACTCGGGCAGATCTGAGGGTTTCAGTGGGAGTAAATCCGCCGCCCTCGGGCTCGCGGACCTCTCGCTCCTCCACGCGCTCCATCCAAGCTTCAGGTGAGAGAAGCGCTCCATCCTCGGGTGGTCGCCCTCTCACTTGATGACACCGAGGATCAGATGTCCATCGCTGCATCGGAGGATGGGCTGTCATTGTCTGATGAGGATGCGAACCCGCTCGCTCCCTCCCTCCGGGGTGGAGAGCACGGTGTTGGCATCTAAAAAGCAGATATGATGGCCGTGCTTTCCCGGGCTGTTTCGGCCGTGGGTCTGGTGATGGTTTATCCCCCAGCCCCGCGGCCGGACCGACTAGATGGGTGTTATGTGGAGGATATAAGAAGGCAAGACCTTCTAAGCCTTCCGTCCCCTTCTTCCCGGAAAGTGCGCAGTAAGCTCACGCAGTCTTGGAGGGCACTTTTTTCTGCCCGATCTGCGTGCGCTTTCATCCTCACCATCCTTGGAGGGTTGGTTGTCATTGTCTGATGAGGATTCGAACCTGCTCTCTTCCTCCGGGATGATGGGCGTGGCGTCGAACCCAGAAGCAGACTTTGCAGCCGTGCTTCCCAGGCTGTTTCGGCCGTGGGTCTGGAGATGGTTTATCCCCCAGCCCCGCGGACGGACCGACTAGAGGGGTGTGATGTGGAGGAGATAAAGGAGGCAAGACCTTCTAAGCCTCCACGTCCCCTTCTTCCTGGATGTGCACAGGAAGCCCACGCAGTGCGCTGCGTGCGCCTCCGCCCTCACCATGCATGCTACGGCCACCTACCAGCGCTCCCTAGCGCAGGCGCTGGCCCAGCTGCGCGGGGATGGTTCCGACCCAGGACTGAGCATGAGCTCCGCACAGCTATCGACTGAAGTCGGCTGTGTGTGCCCCAGGGAAGGACGATGGTCACATTAGTGGCCCAGGAACGCCACCACGGGCTAAACCTGGTGATCTGCGTGATGCTGACAAAGTTCGCTTTCTTAGCTCACCCATATCCCAGGCTGGCCTGTTCGGCGACACCGTCAGTGAATTCGCCCAGGAATTCACGCCGGTGAGCGAGCAGTCGGAGGCGATGGGTAATACCATCTCTCGGCGGGATCGTAAAACCGCTCCTCCCCGCCGAGCCATCCACATCCACTGCTTCACGCCGAGAGCGCCCGCCTGCGGCTTTGCTCGGTCGCCCCCGCCTGCGCCTCTGGCCAAGCGGCTGCGCCGAGCATCTCGCAGGCAACCAGCGCTCCCCGCCCCAGGGCGCCGCTAAGTTCGGTAAACGAACCGCGAAGCGTCCCTGAGACGGGCCATCTGGAGAGGAGGAAATTTGCTCTTTCCCCGCTGGAGGGCGGGGCTCTTCTTCTAAACAGCGTTAAAAAACGCTATCAAAACCTCAGAGAAAGAGCATTTTTTCCCTTCCCCGGATGTGACAGCCCGAACACTGCCAGTCTGGGACGCTATGCTTTCCAGCTCGCAGGATCGGTGCACTTCGCCAGTGGCTCGCGGAGCGAGAGAGAACGGTCTCCTTTCTCTCCCCCTCCCAGCCCCACCTCCGGAGTACGGGTGCGAGACAAGAGTGAAGCTCTTGCCTCCTGCTCTCCTGTGGGACCCCAGTGCTTCCCGGTTGAGCCCACCCACTCCGCGCTGCCCCACCGCTGGTACGTCAGCGATCGTGCGGACGAAGCCACTTGCGAGGGCTCTGCCTGCCTGGTTAGCGCGGGCCAGCCCATCGCAATGGCTCATCCGCGCGATCAGACTCGGCTACGCGATTCAGTTCGCGAAACGGCCTCCCAAGTTCACGGGTGTGTATTTCACCAGGGTCAGCCCTGCGTCCGCCCCTGTCTTGCGAGAGGAGATTGCTGTCCTCCTGGCGAAGGATGCAATCGAACCGGTCCCTCCAGCCGGGATGGAGAGCGGGTTTACAGCCCGCACTTCATCGTACCCAAAAAGAGCGGTGGGCTACGGCCAATCCTTGATCTGCGCTTTTTGAACCGCTGGCTTCACAAGCTGCCGTTCAGAAAGCTTACGCAGAAGCGCACCTTCTGGAGCGTTCGTCCTCGGGATTGGTCTGCAGCAGTAGACCTGAAGGACGCGTACTTTCTCCATACTTCCACGCCACCGTCAGTTTCCTGCGGTTTGCGTCTGAAGTCGAGTCTGGCGGTACAAGTCCTCCCCTTTTGGCTCTCTCTGTCTCCGCGGGTTTTCACCAAGCTCGCGGAGGGTGCCCCAGCTTCGGCTTACGGGCATCCGCATACTCAATTATTTCAAGCGACTGGCTGATTTCAGCGCGCTCGCGGGATTAATTGATTACGCACAGAGACAGGGTGTTTCGGCACTTCGACCAATTGGGGTTTCAGGTCAACCGAGAAAAGAGCAGCCTCGCCCCCGTGCAGAGCAACTCTTTTCTCGGGTTGGAGCTGGACTCGATCACCATGACGGCGCGCCTCCCCCGAGAGCGCGCCGGGCTGATGCTGGCCTGTCTGAGAGAGTTCGACAGGAAAATGTGGTCCCACTGATATTATTTCAGAGGCTCCTGGAGCATATGACATCCGCAGCCGCGGTCTCGCTGCTCGGATGCTCCATATGAGACCACTTCAGCATTTGCTTCACGATCGGGTCCCTAGACGCGCATGGCACGCGAGCGCGCACCGGGTGACTGTCACTCCGCTGTGTCGCCGCGCCCTCAGCCTCTGGATGGACCCTGTGTTCTACAGGCCCACGGGCCTCTAGAACAAGCGTCCAGGCATGTCGTCGTTTGACGGATGCTTCCAGTTCACGCTGGGGGGCCGTGTGTTGCGGGCATGCAGCTGTGGTTCCGTGGTAGGAAACTGGTTGCATTGGCATCTTAACTGCCTGGAGCTGTTGGCAGTGTATCTCACGCTGCACCGTTTTTTACCGGTGTTAGAAGGGAAACACGTGCTGGTCAGGACGAACAGCATGGTGGCGATGGTGTATATCAACCGCAAGGGAGATATTCGCTGTCGCCGCATGTCTCAGCTCGCTCGCCGTCTGCTCCCCCGGAGTCATACGCGGCGCAATCGCTGCATTCCATTTTTCCCCGCCGAGCTCAACCGTGCAGCCGCTGCGCTCTCACGGCAGTTCGCCTGGGAGAATGGAGGCTCCACCCCCGACTGTCCAGCTGTTATGGGTGCGTTCTGCGCACTGGCTACACAGCTGGCCCCGGGGCGTGCGTAATACGCATTTCTCCAGTGAGCCTACTCGCACAGATGCTGTGTAAAGTCAGGGAGGACGAGGAACAGGTCTATGCATTGCGCCTCTCAGGCCCAATCAAACCTGTATTCTAGCTCTCTCCTCGTGATGGCCCCTCCCTGGCATGTCCCATGGAAGAAACTTCTTCTTTAGGGACAGGCACCGTTTGGCACCCGCGCCCAGTTCTATGGACATCACGTGTGGCCCATAGATGGAGCTCGGAGGACTTAGGTGACCTACCGTTAGGTGGTTAACACCATCACTCAGGCCTAGAGCACCCTCTATGAGGCATGCCTATGCCCTGATGTGGAGTCTATTCGCTGTGTGGTGTACTTCTCTCCGAGAAGGAAACCCCAAACATGCCAGATCAGTGTGATGCTGTCCTCCTTCAGTTGGCTGGAGCCAAGGCTGTCCCCTCCGCACTGAGGGGTTGGCGTGGCGATCATCCCCGCTCTGAGGATGCGGCGATGGCGGCGCGCTGGGAAAGCATCGCCTCATCATCCAGTCCCCAGAGGCGCGAGACGTAGATATATATATCCTGTCCCCTCTCTTACCCATTTGAAGATCTCTCTTAGGAGAGGTCTGCTCGATCACTCGACTCAGTATCTATATGATTTCTGTCCAGGTAGACAGCTCTGCTGGTCGCGTTGGCATCGGTCAAATGGGCGGGTATCTGGAGGCATTTTCGGTCAGCGAAATGTGCCAGCGTTTTGGGCCGGCCCACTCTCACGTTTACCTGAGACCCCGGCCCACCTAGGTGCCCTAGGTTCCTACAGCGCTCGTTTAGACTATGTAGTGAACCTGCAAGCGCTGCCCACGGAGGAGGCAGACCCAGCCCCTTTATTGCGGTGTCCTGTTCGCGCTTGCGTATTATAACGGACCGTACTCAGAGCTTAGATCCTCTGAGCAGCTCTTTATCTGTTACGGTGATTGGCAGATGGGAAGTGCCATATCTAAACAGAGGTTGGCCCACTGAACAGTGAATGCCATCTCCCTCGCTCATCGAGCTAGGGCGAGCCGTGTCCCCCACTCGGAGCGCGCTCCACTCGGAGCGCGCATCCTTTTGGGCGTTAGCACGCGGCGCCTCTCTAACAGACATTGTAGAGCTGCGGGCTGGGCGACACCTGAGCATTTGTGAGATTTATCTTCGAGTGAACTGATTTCCTCACGAGCGGTGAATGAGGAAATTCGGTTAGGTGTTGTAAAACGCTTGCTGCGCCTTTCTCTCTAACACAGAGATACTTGCGCTTTTCTCGCTTTGTCAGTCGAGTTCCCCGCTTGGCGAACCCTGCAGAGTTCCTCCGAGGCCCCCACCACCTGACTCAGCGGAGGAGTCAGGCGATGGCCCGTTACGTTGTAGGTATGCCCGCTGGTCATCCCGCGTTCTGGGTATAGGTGCCTGCTATGTGTGATCCCCGCTGGCGATCCCATATGCTCACTCAGCCACGATGTAGTTCCCCCCTCCGGGGCGGACTCGTGTCTTCCCTCCCCGCTAACCATCTTCATATGTGCACTCCCCCTTCTCAGGGCTAGTCCATATACTACTTGCCACCAGGTCTCCCCTCCCCGGGCAGCAGGTGGCCTCCGCAGCGTCCTCCCTATCGGGACTGAACGCTTTCCCAACGTACTGTCGTATCTAAAATTCCTAGAAATTAACTAGGTGTATCTTACGACTCCCCGAAAAGTATATCTAAACCAGAAAAGGTAAGTAGGGTAAGTAAGGGCCAGGGGACACGTTGGAGGACTGTGTCTCCAGCGATGCAGGTGCGCTCGTACTACTGCGTGGCGCGCCCCTCACTGGAGACATGGTAAGGTTCTTTCGTTGTGGCGCTTTCCATAAATTTCCCCATAGTGGAAGTTTTTCCACATAGCATTGAAGTTCCCCTCCCGAAGGGGAACGCTCAGGTTACTAAAGTAACCCTCGTTCCCCGAGGGGGGGAACGGAAATGCTATGTTCCTTCGCCACAATGATTGTCCCTTAGCTGTTGAGTGTGAAAGCCTCTTCAGCTAGAAAAGGATAGCGTTGCTGAGCACATGCTAGCCTTTTATGCCACACTGATTGTCATTCAAGACAGCTGTGCACGCTGACGCTGCCAACTCATTGGCATTTCATTGGCCCGTTTTTATACTCTTTCAGATGATTGGATTCTGACGAAATCCCCATAGTGGAAGTTTTTCCACATAGCATTTCCGTTCCCCCCCTCGGGGAACGAGGGTTACTTTAGTAACCTGAGCGTTCTCTTCATTTCTCGAGTTTTACTTTGCTCAAATTGCTTCATTTACTCAAATGGATTGAGTTTACAGTACTCTTTAGGATTCGTTTTTGAACTTAAATGGTTTGTTGCAATCGATTTCCTCAAATGGTTTGAGTTACCTTAGCTTATTAGGTTTTACAGTGTACTAATTATAATATTTTATATTCATTCAATCATTTTCTTTTTGGCTTAGTCCCTTTGTTAATCTGGTATCGCCACAGCAAAATGAAACACCAACTTATCCAGCATATGTTTTTTTACGCAGCGGATGCCCTTCCAGCCGCAACCCATCACTGGGAAAATATTGTATTATATTTCTAATTTAAAATGAAATGTCTTTTAGTATTTTTAGAATCAACAGATTTACCTTTCTAGATTCATTGATTCTTTCTTTCTTTCTTTCTTTCTTTCTTTCTTTCTTTCTTTCTTTTTTCTTACTTTCGTGTGTATGAAGTAATAAATCAGGTGCCATGTATTTACATTTATGTAAATTTTTAGACAATAAAATACCAATATTTAAATGTCAGAAGACTTTATAAAAATATATAGAAATATTTTTATTTTTCAACGAACAAAAAGATCTATATATGTTTTGGTTTTTTTATATAAAAATTTGGAAGACAAGTCTCAAGACTTTTATAGAATAAAACAAATATGAACCTTTTACTTAAACCTAAGCCTAATAAATCCAATAATTTCAGAGAACTGAATTTTCAATTGATCTCTGATAAAAAAAAAATTAAATAAATAAAAAAGATGCCACTAAACGAAAGGACACTTGATGTTTCTGAACCAAGCTGAGCAGAAGTCAGAACTAAACCTCCTCCCAAGACATTTGAGAGTGGATGAGTCAGCAGAGTTTCATGTGTTGGAAAGATCCTCACTGTAAATCTCTCCATCCCAGAACTCCAGCCCTGAACCAACAGCAGCAGCTGGTCTGAGGGTTCATCTGATCCCGCTCAAATCATCTGCCCTGATCAAATCTCCTACAACATACAGTACCCACAAACTACTGGCAGAATATCACACTCAATTGTATTTTCTGCTGTTTTTAATAAAATAAGTAAAACCATGTGCTTTTTTCATAAATATAAATGGCAAAAAAATATTGTGACTAATAAAAAAAATTATAAAGATTAAATCAAGATTATGAATCGAAAATAAAATAAACGATGAAATAAAAATATACAGTGGAAGTCAGAATTATTAGCCCTCCTGTATATTTTTTCCCCCAATTTCTGTTTAACTGAAAGATTTTTTCAACACATTTTTTAAAGCATAATAGTTTTAATAACTCATTTCTAATGGCTGATTTGTTTATCATTGCCATGATGACAGTAAATAATACTTGACTAGATATTTTTTAAGATACTAGTATTCAGCTTAAAGTGCAATATAAAGGCTTAACTAGGTTAATTAGGCAAGTTAGGTTACCTGGGCAAGTTGTTGTATAACAATGGTTTGTTCTGTAGAAAATCAGAAAAGCAAATACTCCTTAAGGTGGATAATAATATTGACCTTAAAATTTTTATAAAAAAAATAAAAACTGCTTTTATTCTAGCCGAAATAAAAAAATAAGACTTTCTCCAGAAGAAAAAATATTATAGGAAATATTGTGGAAAATTCCTTGCTATTTGAAAAAGATTTTAAAAAAAATTACATGAAGGCTAATAATTTTGACTTTTTGACTAAAATCTAATAATTAAAATATGACATTGGACGTCATAAGTGTCCATTTTCTGAAACTGGGATTTATACATCACATAAAATCTGAAATAATAAGCTTTCAATGATTATTATTGATGTTTTATGACAGGACAATATTTGGAAAAGGTATGATTATTCAAAAAATCTGCAATCTGAGGGTTAAATAAATTAAAATACTGAGAAAATTTCCTTAAAAATCCAAATTAAGTTCTTAGCATTGCATATTTCTAATCAAAAATGTTGTTTTTAAAGAAAAAAATTTACAAAACAACTTCATGGAATATAAACTTGCCATAACAGAAAAAATAATAATTTTGACCCATGGACTGTATTTTTCAACCCAGGCTCATTCTGATTACATACCGCTATATACATTTCTGGAGAGAGCAAAATACGTCCCAGGAGCTACGTTTTTTGCAGTTTTTATTGTCATGAATCCACCAGAGGCCGCTGTGTACGCATTTTCAGATCTCAAATTGTTCTCGCAAGTGCCATTCGTGCCTGCTGTTCTCATGTAAATCCACCAGAGGCCACTGTCGACTGAATGACTTGCTGACTGACCAACTGACCAATCCCCCCACCCTCCCGCTTCCCTAAACCCAACCAATAGCGTTTTAAAAAGCACTGATTGACCCGCCCACCCCCTTCCCTAAACCCAACTGCAATGTTTTAAAAAGCAATCCAGAAAAAGAAAAATCCCTGATTTTTATCACATTTTCAGATTTGACCACATTCTCACCCTGTTATTTACTTGTTTATTTTTCTTTTTTTTTTTTGCTTTTGCTTTTGTCTTACCTGCTTTCTGGAATTGTTCTTCACCAGACTCGAACCCGGTTGTCGCAGTCCACTCCGCAACGCATAAAGTCCACTGACGCACGTGTTGAGCTACTGGACAAATGGTAGAAAAGCCGTCCATATGGAAGTAAACGGTCAGCTGGTAAGCGAGAAAGGGAACGCCGTCATACCGCCCTGTAGCATTTGTTTTAAAGATGAAATGCAGCCATACGTAGCTCTGGATACATAATTCACGATCTCCAGAAATGTATATAGGGCTACGTTTTCAGAATGAGTTGGTATTTTTGCCAAAAATATGCCCACGCATTATAAAAATTCGGTCATAAATATTAACATTATTTGTGTTTAAAAATTTTTGTAGTTGGTTTTTATAGATCACAACAATATTTTCTTCTCCATATTTTACTATTTTAACTATTTAGAGATGCTTACTGACCACTGATATTCCGTGATCGTTCAGAAATAACGAATCAAGTGCATTTTTTCCCCCTGCACTTTTCCTTCCTCGTTTAATAAATATAGACCCCAGAACAACGGTAAAATGCTTGGCGCACCGCTGGCAGCCAGGCAAGTCTTTGTTTTCACATTGATGACCGCAAAGTATTCATGAGAGAGTGCATTCAATACCTCTCAGGTTACAATTACATAAGACACAAGACATCCATTATGGCCACTGTCCTGCCTCACCACAAATTATCTCCATACAAGCAGTCTCTAATGGCCTGCTGTCAGAGAGGAGTTTCAAACCATTAAGCAATTTAAAAGGAATCCGAGCAAACAGAGATAAATCACATTCAGTCCTCTAACAGGGTCGTGTGTTCACGATCAAGAGGAATAGGTAGAGTAATAGCTCAAATGCCTTCAAGAGCATAAAGCAGGAAACGCACGAGGCAAAAAAAAAAAAGCCAGGATATTAAGATTTGCTTACAGGATGTCAGGCATGTGGATAAATAACTGTATGCAGTACAGTCGGTTTAAGGCTGAAGAAGCTGAAAAAGAAATTAGCATTGGTTTCTAAAGGGGAAAGAAAATTAAAATAAAAATCTATACTCTAAACAGCTAACTTTCACTATATAGTTCACCCCAAAATCCTTTAATCACTTGTTTCAAACCTGTTTGAGTTTCTTTCTTCTGTTGAACACAAATGAAGATATTTTGATGAAAGCTGGAAACCTGTCACCGTTGCTATATTATATTCCGTTGTATATTATTATTTTTTTCCTACTGTGGATGTCAACAATTTTCAGCTTTCTTCAAAATATCTTCATTTGTTTTCAACAGTAGAAAGGATCTCATAAAGGTTATAACCATGAGAGGGTGAGTATATAGTGAGTTAATGTTACTTTTTGGGTGAACTATACCTTTTTATAAAGGTTTCATACAAGTCAATGATTCATTCAGGTGAATTGGAAACTTTTTTAACTGTATTACAGTAAACTACAACATTACAGTAATACTACACAGTAAATAAAATCCCGTTTACAGCTGGGGTGCCGGGAAGGAAAAAAAAAAGTTAAATAATGTCAGTTAAATTACAGAAATTTCCTTAAATTTAAATTTCCGGTAAACCTCTGTAATTTAACATCTGCTATTTTACAGTAAATTTCTGTAATTTAACATCTGTTATTTTACAGTAAATTTCTGTTTTTAACATCTGTTATTTTACTGTAATTGTTTGTAATTTAACATGTGTTTTTACAGTAAATTTCTGTAATTTAAAATCTGTTATTTTACAGTAATTGTTTGTAATTTAACATCTTTTTTACAGTTTTGTTTTGTAATTTAAGATCTGTTTTTTACATTAAATGGTTGTAATTTAACATCTGTTATTTTGCAGTAAATTTCTGTAATTTAACATCTGTTGTTTTACAGTAGTTGTTTGTAATTTAACATCTGTTTTTTACAGTAAATTTCTCTAATTTAACATCTGTTTTTTACAGTCAATTTCTGTAATTGAACATCTGTTATTTTACTGTAATTGTTTGTAATTTAACATCTGTTTTTTACAGTAAATTTCTGTAATTTAACATCTGTTATTTTACAGTACATTTCTGTAATTTAAAATCTGTTATTTTACAGTAATTGTTTGTAATTTAACATCTTTTTTACAGTATTTTTTGTAATTTAAGATCTGTTTTTTACAGTAAATGGTTGTAATTTAACATCTGTTATTTTGCAATAAATTTCTGTGATTTAACATCTGTTATTTTACAGTAAATTTCTTTAATTTAGTGGCTGTTATTTTACTTTTTTTGGCAAGGAAAAAACAAATGTAAAATAACAGTTGTTTTTTTACAGTGTACTGTTTTACAGTAAACTGTAAACAAAGAAAATAGTAAATATGGATGTAAATGTATATAGTTTGTATATATAGTTCAAGATATAGTTGTATATTTCAATTAAAAGATGACTGCAATCTTATTTTAATTAATATAATTTTCAAAAGAATGGGTGTACTCATTTATGCTGTGCACTGTACACATATATACATACATAGGGTATGATATATTTAAGCTTGGTTTAATTTCATATATATAATAAATAAATTATATTTGGAAATGCTCCATGGCAAAATAAATGTAAAAAAAAAAAACATTTAAAAAGTGCATAAAATGATGAAAGTAAAGAGGTAAGTTATATTTATTAAAACTGTTGAAGGGTTGAATTTAAACTGGTTAAATGTATTCTCTCTTTCTCTCTCTCACACACACACACACATACACAGAACCAGAGACATGTGACCCTGGACAACAAAACCAGCCATAACAATCTTTTCCTTTTTTTCTGGAAATTGAGAATCATACATCATCTGAAAGCTAAACTAATACATTCCATTGATGTATGGATTGTTAAGATTAGACATAATATATTATTATGATATAATAATATATATTTGTGGTACAAAATGTCTTCATGGAACATGATCTTTAATGAATACTGTAATGATTTTTTGGCGTAAAATAAACTATAATTTCGGCAAATAATAAGAATATTTGTAATAGACTGTTTTGAGTGATGTAAACAAAAATAATGGTGCCAACGTATTTCCTGTTTTACATTTTGTATTTCATATTTTAATAATAATTATAATAATTGTGATAACTGTTTTGACATTTAAGTTTTGATAAGTTTTGATTTACAGTTTTTCTCAGTGGCTTTGGTGCATTTCTCACAACACTATTTACATTTGCACAACAGTTAATGCATTTCTCAAAACAATTAGTCATTTGTGCACATCGTAGTAGCAGTTTCTCATTCCTTCCAGCAAATTGCAAATGCTTTTGGACATGCATCATTTGCTTTCATGCAACTCTCTGTTGTTTTATAACATTATCATTTGCTAATGTCATGTCAGTCAAAATTAACTAAACTTGTGGATGCTGAATAGTCATTCCATATAAAACTAATAGTCCTCATTTCATTCCTTGAGTCATTAAATACAAAAATGTTGAACTAGTTGTCAAAATCTGTCAAGCTAATTTTATTTAAAAACTTTAAATCTTTTTTTGTCTGAAAATGTCTTTTAAATTGAACAATTTGATGAATGATTTACAGACCTGTGTATGTTGTAGGTTCAGTTCCAATATGTACTGCAGTATTGTTTACAGTTGTGCGCAGCTCTACCCAAAGAAAGTTTATGTTTGTTGTAAATAAGGGTGTATTTATTCTTTTGCACAATGCTGTGAATAAATTAGAATTGCAAAGAGCAAATGCAGTAAACATGTGAAACATACATATTCAGTGTCTTGTACTCAGATACCTCACTAAATGCAGTGATGTCTAACTTTACTGTAGTTTTCAAATGGCTGTGCAAATAGTATCTATTGCTGTCTTGAGCATATTCAGGAAGTGTCACCAAAATCTGACTTTTTTGCATTGGAAAAAAATGTACAGAGTAAAGTGTCATGATGAAAACATGACAAAGCCATTTGACTATCTTGTTCATAAACAATGGTGGCAGGACTTTTCATCTTGATGACACTGACACTTTCATTGACATGAATTCTTGCTTTTGAGGAATGAGCTTTTCATTTTGAGCAAATGACACGCTTTTGCAGGTTATCAACTAGGTTTTGCAGTTTGTACTAATTGTTTTGAGAAATGCATTAACTGTTATGCAAATTTAAATAGTGTTTTGAGAAATGCACCAAAGCCACTGAGAAAACTGTAATTGACTCTTGTTACAGGTATGAAATAGTTTGATAACAAAAAGGAAATGTTTATGGGCCAATGACATGACCACATTCAAATGGTCAACAGTCAACAATAGATTATACTGTATGAGCCAAAGTATAGTGGAATATATACTATATAATGTGTATATTATACCTATACAACTAGATAGATAGATAGATAGATAGATAGACAGACAGACAGACAGACAGACAGACAGACAGACAGACAGACAGACAGACAGATAGATAGATAGATAGATAGATAGATAGATAGATAGATAGATAGATAGATAGATAGATAGATAGATAGATAGATAGATAGATAGATGTATGCTCAAAATATCTGAATATTTACAGCATACTGGATATGATAAAACAAGGAAAGTATGAAATTGAACAGAAATGGGATGACCAAGATAATCAACAGCTTTACCTTTATCTTCTAAAACATTATTTTATCAGTATCTTTATCAGTGTAACCCAGCATAGTCTGATTGATTTGGTCAAATTTTTAGACTTAAATGAGCTCAGTTCATTTAGATGGTATCACACGCAATATATGCTATCTGCTTTCAGAGGGGAGGAAAGAAAGAAAAAAAAGACATCACTCCTAAATATCTATAAAAGCAATAACAAACTTTTAACAATTACATTTCAGGACAAATCCCCACACAGTCCCTGTAATCTCTTTAAACTGGATTATATTCTCCCGTTGTTGAAGACAATCGCCCTCCCTCTGTGCACTCAACAACTATTGAATCATGCATTGACAAACATCCAGTAAAATAATCACGCAGTCAGTCTAGATTAAAGATTTTTGCATTGTTTCAGTCGCAGCGGCAGGAACCGGTCAGTGAATATTTGATTAAGGTATTTAAAATAATTTGCAATATTCATGCAACACGCCGGGATTTGAGAAGAGTGCGTCTGCAGTAAGCATGTCCGCACCCCATGAGGCTGGATCTCTTCAATCGGTCGCAAAGTGGATTATCCCCTACACTCCTAACACAGAGTTTAGAAGTTTCACACATAATTTGTTGTAATAAGCATTAACTCAGTGGTGGCTACAAGGAAGAGAAAAGAAAGAAAACGGAGAAGAAGGAGAGAGTGAGAGGAAAGAATAATGAATAAATTAGACACGCAGCAGGCTTGCTTTTCGCCAGAAAAATCAGTCCTCCTCATGGAACCGCAAGGACACCGAATCATTTTTTCTCGCACCAGCACAGGCGCTGATCAGAAACTCCATGACTGACATGCTAACACTGCCAGACCCTTTGAGCAAAGTTGCCAGAGACAGCGAAGGCTGCCACATTGTTTGGTGTCACAAAGTGTCATGGTGTCCATGGTTTTTAGAATATTTAGCTTCATTAATCCACATTTACAGAACTTTATAACAGACTAAAACGGTAATAAATACAATTACAGTATTTTGACACTGTTTTTGTGTGTGTGTGTGTGTGTGTGTGTGTCAAAAGTGTTACAGTGTGCATAGTCTAAAACTGTAATAATTACTGTACAATTACAGTATTTTGACAGATTGTTTAGTCTTAAGTTTCACAGTGTCCGTTGTTTCGGAATATTTTGCTTCATTAATCCACATCACATAACTTTATAACAGACTAAAACTGTAGTAATTACAATTACAGTATTTTGTCACATTGTTTAAAACCACAGACAGTGTGACACTTTTGGGACTAAAAGTCCATTTAAGCCCACCGGCAACTATAGTTGCCACAGTTTATTTTAGCCTTTTTATGACATGTTTAATTTCTCAATGACATGCAAGCAAATGAAAACCAAATGAAATATTTCAAGAAATTAAAAAAGGTATTGATTTCTTTCATTTCACATGAGGCCTTCAACTTCCTACCCCTACACTGCAAAAAAAACTATTTTCTTACGTAGATTTTTTGTTTTGTTTCTAGTCCAAATATCTAAAAATTCTTAAATGAAGAAGAATTTTCTAGACAAGAAAAACATATTGTCTTGTTTCAAGCAATAATATGCCAAAATTAAGTGAGTTTTTCCTTAAAATGAGCAAAATAATCTGCTAATGAGGTAAGCAAAACAGTTTTATGTCAAAAGGAAAAACAAGATTATTTTATTTTTTCATTAACACTTAATTTTGGCATATTATTTCTGAAAACAAGACAATGTGTGTTGCTTGCCAAATGCTTCTTGATATAGGAATTTTCAGATATTTGGACTAGAAAGAAGCCAAAAAAATCTAAGTAAGAAAAGCATTTTTGCAGTGTAATTTCAGGATGCAAAATGGAGGCTAACCCTTCCAAATAAAGGCATGTTACTAAAAAGAATTTTTGTTCACAAATATATATCCACAAAATCATGAATGTCTCTAGATTCATCCAAACAAAACAAATCTTTCAAAAGATCTATAGTTTTTTAAGTACATACATCATGGGCAATTAGGCAATAATGTGTAATAAATCAAGGTTATTGTTCTTGATTCATTTTCAAAAACCTGGAGAAAATAAATGCAAAACATGTTCATATAGGACACTATTAACAAGGCTGCATGCATGAAACCATTTAGAAAAAACTGGGCACAAATGGGTTAATCCACATCACATAACTTTATAACAGGCTAAAACTGTAGTAATTATAATTACAGTATTTTGTCACATTGTTTAAAACCACAGACACTGTGACACTTTTGGGACTAAAAGTCCATTTAAGCCCACCGGCAACTATAGTTGCCACAGTTTATTTTAGCCTTTTTATGGCATGTTTAATTTCTCAATGACATGCAAGCAAATGAAAACCAAATTAAATATTTCAAGGAATTAAAAAAGGTATTGATTTCTTTCATGTCACATGAGGCCTTCAACTTCCTACCCCGCAAAAAAAAAATAAAAAATTCTTACGTAGATTTTTTGTCTTGTTTCTAGTCCAAATATCTAAAAATTCTTAAATGAAAAAGAATTTTCTAGACAAGAAAAACATATTGTCTTGTTTCAAGAAATAATATGCCAAAATTAAGTGAGTTTTTCCTTAAAATAAGCAAAATAATCTGCTAATGAGGTAAGCAAAACAGTCTTATGTCAAAAGGAAAAACAAAATTATTTTATTTTTTCATTAACACTTAATTTTGGCATATTATTTCTGAAAACAAGACAATATGTGTTGCTTGCCTAGAAAATGCTTCTTGATATAGGAATTTTCAGATATTTGGACTAGAAAGAAGACAAAAAATCTAAGTAAGAAAAGCATTTTTGCAGTGTAATTTCCAACGCTATCTCACGGCCAATTCGTAACTTTTTGATTAGTGGCTAATTCGTATGAATTCGTACGATCTAATTCGTACAAATTAGTACGATTTGCCCATCACCCAATGACGGTTGGGGTTAGGGGTGGGGTTAGGTGCCACGCCTCCTTTTTAAAATCGTACATTTTCGTACGACTTACGTTTACTTACGTTTCCTCGTGAGATCAGGCTGGTAATTTCAGAATGCAAAATGGAGGCTAACCCTTCCAAATAAAGGCATGTTACTAAAAGTATTTTTTGTTCACAAATATATGTCCACAAAATCAAGAAGGTCTCTAGATTCATCCAAACAAAACAAATCTTTCAAAAGATCTATAGTTTTTTAAGTACATACATCATGGGTAATTAGGCAATAATGTGTAATAAATCAAGGTTATTGTTCTTGATTCATTTTCAAAAACCTGGAGAAAATAAATGCAAAACATGTTCATATAGGACACTATTAACAAGGCTGAATGCATGAAACCATTTAGAAAAAAATGGGCACAAATGGGTTAATCCACATCACATAACTTTATAACAGGCTAAAACTGTAGTAATTATAATTACAGTATTTTTCCACATTGTTTAGTGTCAAAAGTGTCCAATGTTTTAAAAGATTTTGCTTCATTAATTCACATTTACATAACTTTATAACAAACTGAAACTGTAGTAATTACAATTACAGTATTTTGACATTGTTTTGTCTCAAAAGGGTCAAAGTGTCTGTGGTTTTACAATATTTTCCTTCATTAATCCACATTCACATAACTTTATAACAGACTAGTAATTATAATTACGTTTTTGCCACATTGTTTAGTCCCAAAAGTGTCACATTGTCTGTGGTTTTAGATTATTTAGTTTCATTAATCCACATTCACATAACTTTACAACAAACTAAAACTGAGTAATTATAATTCCAGTATTTTGACACACTTTTTAGTCTCAAAAGTGTCAGTGTCCATTGTTTACAGAATATTTAGTTTCATTAATCCACATCACAAAACTTTATAACAAACTAAAACTGTAGTAATTACAATTACAGTATTCTGACACATTGTTTAGTGTCAAAAGTGTTACAGTGTCCGTGGTTTTTAGAATATTTTACTTCAATGATCCACATTCACATAACTTTATAACAAACTAAAACTGTACTAATTACAATGACATTTTTTGCCACATTGTTTAGTCTCAAAAGTGTCACAGTGTTGGCTGTTTCAGAATATTTTGCTTCTTTAAACCACATCACTTAACATTATAACAAATGAAAACTGTGGTAATTACAATTACAGTATTCTGACACATTGTTTAGTCCCAAAAGTGTCCATGGTTTTTAAATATTTAGTTTTATTAATCCACATTCACATAACGTTAAAATAGACTGAAACTGTGGTAATTACAATTACAGCATTTTGCCACATTGTTTAGTCTCAAAAGTGTCACAGAGTCCGTGGTTTCAGAATATTTAGTTTCTTTAATCCACATCACATATCTTTATAACAAACTAAAACTGTAGTAATTACAATTCGGTTTTTTTTTTGCCACATTGTTTAGTCCCAAAAGTGTTACAGTGTCCGTGGTTTTTACAATATTTTACTTCAATGATCCACATTCACATAACTTTATAACAAACTAAAACTGTAGTAATTATAATTACATTTTTTGCCACATTGTTTAGTCTCAAAAGTGTCACAGAGTTTTTGCTGTTTCAGAATATTTTGCTTCTTTAAACCACATCACTTGACGTTATAACAAATGAAAACTGTAGTAATTACAATTACAGTATTTTGAGACATTGTCTCAAAAGTGTCAAACATGTCACAGTGTCTATGGTTTCAGAATATTTCGTTTCGTTAATCCACATTCACATAACTTTACAACAAACTAAAACTGTAGTAATTACAATTACAGAATTTTGCCACATTGTTTAGTTTCAGAAGTGTCGCAGTGTCTGTGGTTTTAGAATATTTTGCTTTATTAATGCTCATTCACATAATTTTATAACAAAATAAAACTGTAATAATTACATTTACAGTATTTTGACACATTGTTTAGTGTCAAGTGTCAGTGTCTGTTGTTTCAGTATATTTAGCTTCAATATTTCACATCACATAACTTTATAACAAACTAAAACTGTAATAATAACAATTAGTTTTTTTGCCACATTGTTTAGTATCAAAGGTGTCACAGTGTCCGTGGTTTTAGAATATTGTGTTTCATAAATCATAACTACATAACTTTATAACAAACTAAAACTGTGGTAATTACAATTACTGTATTTTGACAAATTGTTTAGTCCCAAAAGTGTCCGTGGTTTTTAAATATTTAGTTTTATTAATCCACATTCACATAACTTTAAAATAGACTAAAACTAGTAATTACAATTACAGTACTTTGATACATTGTTTAGTCTGAAAAGAGTCTCAGTGTTTGTGGTTTTAGAATATTTAGTTTCATTAATGAACATTCACATAACTTTATAACAGACTAAAAATGTAGTAATTACAATTACAGTATTTTGCCACATTGTTTAGTGTCAAGTGTCACAGTCTCTGTGGTTTTAGGATATTTTACTTCATTAATCCACATCACTTAACTTTATAACAAACTAAAACTGTAGTAATTACAATTACAGTATTTTGACAAATTGTTTAGTGCCAAAAGTGTCACAGTGTCTGTGGTTTTAGAAAAATTTGCTTCACTAATGAACATTCACATAACTTTATAACAGACTTAAACTATAATGATTACAATTACATTTTTTCCCCACATTGTTTAGTCTCCGAAGTGTCCCAGTGTCTATGAGTTTAGAATATTTAGTTTCATTAATCCATTAATTTACATAACTTTATAACAAACTAAAACTGTGGTAAATCTATCTATCCATTTATCTATATTGTATTTGCCACATTGTTTAGTCTGAAAAGTGTCACAGAGTCCGTGGTTTCAGAATATTTAGTTTCATTAATCCACATCACATTTCTTTATAACAAACTAAAACTGTAGTAATTACAATTCGTTTTTTTTTTTGCCACATTGTTTAGTCCCAAAAGTGTTACAGTGTCTGTGGTTTTAGAATATTTTACTTCAATGATCCACATTCACATAACTTTATAACAAACTAAAACTGTAGTAATTACAATGACATTTTTTGCCACATTGTTTAGTCTCAAAAGTGTCACAGTGTTGGCTGTTTCAGAATATTTTGCTTCTTTAAACCACATCACTTAACATTATAACAAATGAAAACTGTAGTAATTACAATTACAGTATTTTGAGACATTGTCTCAAAAGTGTCAAACATGTCACAGTGTCTATGGTTTCAGAATATTTCGTTTCGTTAATCCACATTCACATAACTTTACAACAAACTAAAACTGTAGTAATTACAATTACAGAATTTTGCCACATTGTTTAGTTTCAGAAGTGTCGCAGTGTCTGTGGTTTTAGAATATTTTGCTTTATTAATGCTCATTCACATAATTTTATAACAAAATAAAACTGTAATAATTACATTTACAGTATTTTGACACATTGTTTAGTGTCAAGTGTCAGTGTCTGTTGTTTCAGTATATTTAGCTTCAATATTTCACATCACATAGCTTTATAACAAACTAAAACTGTAATAATAACAATTAGTTTTTTTGCCACATTGTTTAGTATCAAAGGTGTCACAGTGTCCGTGGTTTTAGAATATTGTGCTTTATAAATCATAACTACATAACTTTATAACAAACTAAAACTGTGGTAATGACAATTACTGTATTTTGACAAATTGTTTAGTCCCACAAGTGTCCGTGGTTTTTAAATATTCAGTTTTATTAATCCACATTCACATAACTTTAAAATAGACTAAAACTAGTAATTACAATTACAGTACACATTGTTTAGTCTGAAAAGAGTCGCAGTGTTTGTGGTTTTTGAATATTTAGTTTCATTAATAAACATTCACATAACTTTATAACAAGCTAAAACTGTAGTAATTACAATTACAGTATTATCCCATATTGTTTAGTGTCAAGTGTCACAGTCTCTGTGGTTTTAGGATATTTTACTTCATTAATCCACATCACATAACTTTATAACAAACTAAAACTGTAGTAATTACAATTCGTTTTTTTTTTTTTTTTTTGCCACATTGTTTAGTCCCAAAAGTGTCACAGTGTCTGTGGGTTTAGAAAAATTTGCTTCACTAATGAACATTCACATAACTTTATAACAGACTAAAACTGTAATGATTACAATTACATATTTTCCCCACATTGTTTAGTCTCCAAAGTGTCCCAGTGTCTATGAGTTTAGAGTATTTAGTTTCATTAATCCATTAATTTATGTAACTTTAAAACAAACTAAAACTGTGGTAAATCTATCTATCCATTTATCTATATTGTATTTGCCACATTGTTTAGTCTGAAAAGTGTCACAGAGTCCGTGGTTTCAGAATATTTAGTTTCATTAATCCACATCACATTTCTTTATAACAAACTAAAACTGTAGTAATTACAATTCGTTTTTTTTTTTTTGCCACATTGTTTAGTCCCAAAAGTGTTACAGTGTCTGTGGTTTTTAGAATATTTTACTTCAATGATCCACATTCACATAACTTTATAACAAACTAAAACTGTAGTAATTACAATGACATTTTTTGCCACATTGTTTAGTCTCAAAAGTGTCACAGTGTTGGCTGTTTCAGAATATTTTGCTTCTTTAAACCACATCACTTAACGTTATAACAAATGAAAACTGTAGTAATTACAATTACAGTATTTTGAGACATTGTCTCCAAGTGTCAAACATGTCACAGTGTCTATGGTTTCAGAATATTTAGTTTCGTTAATCCAAATTCACATAACTTTACAACAAACTAAAACTGTAGTAATTACAATTACAGAATTTTGCCACATTGTTTAGTTTCAGAAGTGTCGCAGTGTCTGTGGTTTTAGAATATTTTGCTTTATTAATGCTCATTCACATAATTTTATAACAAAATAAAACTGTAATAATTACATTTACAGTATTTTGACACATTGTTTAGTGTCAAGTGTCAGTGTCTGTTGTTTCAGTATATTTAGCTTCAATATTTCACATCACATAGCTTTATAACAAACTAAAACTGTAATAATAACAATTAGTTTTTTGCCACATTGTTTAGTATCAAAGGTGTCACAGTGTCCGTGGTTTTAGAATATTGTGCTTCATAAATCATAACTACATAACTTTATAACAAACTAAAACTGTGGTAATTACAATTACTGTATTTTGACAAATTGTTTAGTCCCAAAAGTGTCCGTGGTTTTTAAATATTTAGTTTTATTAATCCACATTCACATAACTTTAAAATAGACTAAAACTAGTAATTACAATTACAGTACACATTGTTTAGTCTGAAAAAAGTCGCAGTGTTTGTGGTTTTTGAATATTTAGTTTCATTAATGAACATTCACATAACTTTATAACAAGCTAAAACTGTAGTAATTACAATTACAGTATTATCCCATATTGTTTAATGTCAAGTGTCACAGTCTCTGTGGTTTTAGGATATTTTACTTCATTAATCAACATCACATAACTTTATACCAGACTAAAACTGTAGCAATTACAATTCGTTTTTTTTTTTTTTGCCACATTGTTTAGTCCCAAAAGTGTCACAGTGTTGGCTGTTTTAGAATATTTTGCTTCTTTAAACCACATCACTTTACGTTATAACAAATGAAAACTGTAGTAATTACAATTACAGTATTTTGAGACATTGTCTCAAAAGTGTCAAACATGTCACAGTGTCTATGGTTTCAGAATATTTAGTTTCATTCATCCACATTCACATAACTTTACAACAACTAAAACTGTAATAATTACATTTACAGTATTTTGACACATTGTTTAGTGTCAAGTGTCAGTGTCTGTTGTTTCAGTATATTTAGCTTCAATATTTCACATCACATAGCTTTATAACAAACTAAAACTGTAATAATAACAATTAGTTTTTTTGCCACATTGTTTAGTATCAAAGGTGTCACAGTGTCCGTGGTTTTAGAATATTGTGCTTCATAAATCATAACTACATAACTTTATAACAAACTAAAACTGTAGTAATTACAATTACTGTATTTTGACAAATTGTTTAGTCTCAAAAGTATCCGTGGTTTTTAAATATTTAGTTTTATTAATCCACATTCACATAACTTTAAAATAGACTAAAACTAGTAATTACAATTACAGTACTTTGATACATTGTTTAGTCTGAAAAGAGTCTCAGTGTTTGTGGTTTTAGAATATTTAGTTTCATTAATGAACAATCACATAACTTTATAACAGACTAAAACTGTAGTAATTACAATTACAGTATTTTGCCACATTGTTTAGTGTCAAGTGTCACAGTCTCTGTGGTTTTAGGATATTTTACTTCATTAATCCACATCACATAACTTTATAACAAACTAAAACTGTAGTAATTACAATTACAGTATTTTGACAAATTGTTTAGTGCCAAAAGTGTCACAGTGTCTGTGGTTTTAGAAAAATTTGCTTCACTAACGAACATTCACATAACTTTATAACAGACTTAAACTGTAATGATTACAATTACATATTTCCCCCACATTGTTTAGTCTCCGAAGTGTCCCAGTGTCTATGAGTTTAGAATATTTAGTTTCATTAATCCATTAATTTACATTACTTTATAACAAACTAAAACTGTGGTAAATCTATCTATCCATTTATCTATACTGTATTTGCCACATTGCTTAGTCTCAAAAGTGTAACAGTGTTCGCTGTTTCAGAATATTTAGCTTCTTTAAACCATATAATTTAACTAAACTAAAAACTGTGGTAAAACTGTGGTAAATGTATCTATCCATTTATCTAAATTGTAGAATAAATCATATATACAGAATTAAGTCTGCAAATTACAGGAAAGATGTTACCAGTTTACAAAGGTTTTTGTACCTTAATTTACAAAACCAAGACAGACAATACAACGCAAACTATTATAAATGCAAATAAAAGTCACTTTTTCAAACTTTTCAACATTAAAAGATGTTGGAGGAAACCTCAAAATCCCATAATGCAATTCAAAACATAAATAAACAGAAAAAAACACAATGAATCACAAAATACATTAATAAATTACTAATTTACAGATGTTTTTGTTACGATGCAAACAAACTAATGAACTGTTTTATTATTCAAAGAAAGTAATACTCAAAATAATTATTAAATCTTTACATTCATTACAATTAATTTTCCAATGTGGAAGACATTTTAGGACAACTCATTTGCATCAGAGCAAAAGCTTAAATTAAAGCTATACATGCAATCCAGAGTGACATGAAAGAACCTGTTTCACACACTGCACTACTTGTTGAAAGAAGTAACATGTTATTGGAAAAGCTACAGGGTTTTAGAAAACACAGTATGTCTAACAAGGGACATGCAACTGCAAAATTCAGAAAGCAGTGCTGATCATTTTAGTACTGAATCAACATTTCAGGGTTGTGTCAAGTGTCACAGTCTCTGTGGTTTTAGGATATTTTACTTCATTAATCCACATCACATAACTTTATAACAAACTAAAACTGTAGTAATTACAATTACAGTATTTTGACAAATTGTTTAGTGCCAAAAGTGTCACAGTGTCTGTGGTTTTAGAAAAATTTGCTTCACTAATGAACATTCACATAACTTTATAACAGACTTAAACTGTAATGATTACAATTACATTTTTTCCCCACATTGTTTAGTCTCCGAAGTGTCCCAGTGTCTATGAGTTTAGAATATTTAGTTTCATTAATCCATTAATTTACGTAACTTTAGAACAATCTAAAACTGTGGTAAATCTATCTATCCATTTATCTATATTGTATTTGCCACATTGCTTAGTTTTAAAAGTGTAACAGTGTTCGCCGTTTCAGAATATTTAGCTTCTTTAAACCATATAATTTAACTAAACTATAAACAGTGGTAAAACTGTGGTAAATGTATCTATCCATTTATCTAAATTGTAGAATAAATCATATATACAGAATTAAGTCTGCAAATTACAGGAAAGATGTTACCAGTTTACAAAGGTTTTTGTACCTTAATTTAAAAAACCAAGACAGACAATACACCAAACTATTATAAATGCAAATAAAAGTCACTTTTTCAAACTTTTCAACATTAAAAGATGTTGGAGGAAAGCTCGAAATCCCATAATGCAATTCAAAACATAAATAAACAGAAAAAACACAATGAATCACAAAATACATTAATAAATTATTAATGTACAGATGTTTTTGTTACGATGCAAACAAACTAATGAACTGTTTTATTATTCAAAGAAAGTAATACTCAAAATAATTATTAAATCTTCACATTCATTACAATTAATTTTCCAATGTGGAAGACATTTTAGGACAACTCATTTGCATCAGCGCAAAAGCTTAAATTAAAGCTATACATGCAATCCAGAGTGACATGAAAGAACCTGTTTCACACACTGCACTACTTGTTGAAAGAAGTAACATGTTATTGGAAAAGCTACAGGGTTTTAGAAAACACAGTATGTCTAACAAGGGACATGCAACTGCAAAATTCAGAAAGCAGTGCTGATCATTTTAGTACTGAATCAACATTTCAGGGTTGTGTCAAGTGTCACAGTCTCTGTGGTTTTAGGATATTTTACTTCATTAATCCACATCACATAACTTTATAACAAACTAAAACTGTAGTAATTACAATTACAGTATTTTGACAAATTGTTTAGTGCCAAAAGTGTCACAGTGTCTGTGGTTTTAGAAAAATTTGCTTCAATAATGAACATTCACATAACTTTATAACAGACTAAAACTGTGATGATTACAATTACATATTTCCCCCACATTGTTTAGTCTCCGAAGTGTCCCAGTGTCTATGAGTTTAGAATATTTAGTTTCATTAATCCATTAATTTACGTAACTTTATAACAATCTAAAACTGTGGTAAATCTATCTATCCATTTATCTATATTGTATTTGCCACATTGCTTAGTCTCAAAAGCGTAACAGCGTTCGCTGTTTCAGAATATTTAGCTTCTTTAAACCATATAATTTAACTAAACTATAAACAGTGGTAAAACTGTGGTAAATGTATCTATCCATTTATCTAAATTGTAGAATAAATCATATATACAGAATTAAATCTGCAAATTACAGGAAAGATGTTACCAGTTTACAAAGGTTTTTGTACCTTAATTTACAAAACCAACGCAGACAATACACCAAACTATTATAAATGCAAATAAAAGTCACTTTTTCAAACTTTTCAACATTAAAAGATGTTGGAGGAAACCTCAAAATCCCATAATGCAATTCAAAACATAAATAAACAGAAAAAAACACAATGAATCACAAAATACATTAATAAATTATTAATTTACAGATGTTTTTGTTACGATGCAAACAAACTAATGAACTGTTTTATTATTCAAAGAAAGTAATACTCAAAATAACTAATAAATCTTTACATTCATTACAATTAATTTTCCAATGTGGAAGACATTTTAGGACAACTCATTTGCATCAGCGCAAAAGCTTAAATTAAAGCTATACATGCAATCCAGAGTGACATGAAAGAACCTGTTTCACACACTGAACTACTTGTTGAAAGAAGTAACATGTTATTGGAAAAGCTACAGGGTTTTAGAAAACACAGTATGTCTAACAAGGGACATGCAACTGCAAAATTCAGAAAGCAGTGCTGATCATTTTAGTACTGAATCAACATTTCAGGGATGTGACCTCTAAAAATGCACTACGTGTCGTTCTCTGAATCATGTACCAAAGTAATCCACAAATATTTATATCTAATGAATATCCGCTTTCTTACCTGCATCGGGGCTGCTGTGCATTGTGACCAAGAGCTGGTTATGTTAGTGTGTTTGTCAGTGGGCTAGTTTGCTATGTGGCTTGCACTGACACACTCTTTAAGGTCCATTGTGAATTGAAGGCCTGTGCATAATAGACACTCCGCGATAACAAAGACTGATAATCCCGTCTGCCCAACAGCTCCCATGTTGCGGGCCGACATTTTAAGGGCAGTTAAGTTGCTGTGAGGCGACACTGAATGAACTGTGGGTAGAGAGAGTCACCCAAGAAGCCATTATCTATGGCGAGCAGCGTCAATTCACATCAATTAGGGTCCATCCAAAGTGTTGGCGGTGAGGCTTCAAATTAATAATTAAATAAATAAAGCTGACCGCAAGTGGCTGCTACACAGCCCTTCAGTCATTTGAGTGAGTCCTCAGAGTATTGGCTCAGAACGCCAAAAGTGGCGGCCGGAAAAAGAGGTTTTGTTACTATGTCCTTGCTTTTATTTCTGTAGATACACGCAGATAACTGAGCACTATCGCTTTCATCCAATAACTGATCAATCAAAGCATTTATTTCTTTTGTTAGAGTTATATATTAGTATTATATTAGTCAGAATTATTAGCCCCCCTTTGATTGTTTTCTTTTTTAAATAATTCCCAAATGATGTTTAACAGAGCAAGGAAATATTCACAGTATGTCTGATAATATTTTTTCTTCTGGAGAAAGTCTTATTTTATTTTGGCTAGAATAAAAATAGAATACATTTTTAAAAACCATTTTAAAATAAAATTATTAGCCTCTTTAAGCAATTTTTTTTGATAGTCTACAGAACAGACCATCGCTATACAATAACTTGTCTAATTACCCTAACCTGCCTAGTTATATTAGAGATGTCCCAATCAGGTTTTTTTGCCCTTGAGTCCGAGTCATTTGATTTTGAGTATCTATCGATACCGAAATCCGATCCAATACACTAAAAACAGATTCAGATCCAGGATGATCCTTATTTTTTATTTAGTTCACCTTATTTTAACATTCAACAACTTTGTAAACAAACAGAGCACTTCTGTGTGGGGTAGTTTGAACAATCAAGTAATAAATAACATAAATTCCTAAGTTTACATATCTCACAGTTTACTATGGCAATGTTGTCGTCATCAACTTCATAATACCTCCAGACCGCAAACATACTCGCGCTTTCCACATCAAGCTGCTTCTGTGTTCTACTTTGCCGGCATTTAATCAATAGCATCTCTGCAATAAAGTGATGTCATGCCACACGTGTGGCTGTTTCTGTGTGAAGTCAAGAAAGAGGTCTAACTCTGTGCCACCGCATAACTAAAGATGTTTTAAAAAATTATGAGAATATATATATATACATACAGTTGAAGTCAGAACTATTAGCCCCCCTGAATTATTAGACCGCTTATTTATTTTTTCTCCAATTTCTGTTTAATGGAGAGAAGATTTTTTCAACACATTTCTAAACATAATATTTTTAATAACTCATTTCTAATAACTGATTTATTTTATCTTTGCCATGATGACAGTAAATAATATTTTACTAGATATTTTTCAAGACACTTCTATACAGCTTAAAGTGACATTTAAAGGCTTAACTAGGCTAATTAGGTTAACTAGGCAGGTTTGGGTAATTAGGCAAGTTATTGTGTAACGATAGTTTTTCTGTATACTATCAGAAAAAAAAATAGCTTATAATTTTGTTCCTAAAATGGTTTTTAAAAAAAAATTAAACTGCCTTTATTCTAGCCAAAATAAAACAAATAAGACTTTCTCCAGAAGAAAAAATATTATCAGACATACTGTGAAATTTAAACTAATCTAATATGAAATTAAGTTAAATAAAACAGATTATAACTTTGTCATTTTTAATTTTGCTTGTTTTTGAAAATTTAGAAAATATATTTAATCATAGTTTTTTATTTTATTTTGGGGGTTTTTTTACAGCAAAAAGATGCAATTGACACTCCTAAATCATAGAGCACAAATTTGTTCCATGTTTGCCGAAGGTGCCACTGGCATTTTGGCTCAAATGCACAAACTCTTCTGAGTGGCTTTCACTTGAAATATAACACACAGCCTCTGATGTTTCATGGACTTCAGAAAGCATTATTGGTCTGGAATCTTAATTTCTGGGCTCCAATGATTTTCCAAAGATCTTTTTTTCAAAACAGTTACAGGTTTCTAACAATTACTGGTTTACTGGGCATTTTAGTCAAGATTTAAAATAATAATAATAATAATAATAATAATAATTATAATAATAATAAATCGGCTGTAGTGTATGAGTGTTAATGAGTGTGTATGGATGTTTCCCAGTACTGGATTGCAGCTGGAAAGGTATCCGCTGTGTAAAACATACAGCATGATAGATAAATTGGCGGTTCATTCCACTGTGATGACCCTTGATAAATAATAGGACTAAGGCAAAATAAAATGAATAAATTATTAATAATAATAATAATAATAATAATAATAATAATAATAATAATAATAATAATAATAATAATAATAATAAAGCATTTTAATTTATTTAAATATACATTTATTTAATTATAAACAATTCGATCTATTTTGTAATATGAAGATAAAAGTCATTGGGCATTAAACTCTGTTTTACTGACAGGTTTTGAGTTACTAGATCTTCATCAAGGGCATTTAGTACAGATGTATCCCTCAGACCACAGAGAATATTGATGACATTCAAACTGGGAAAATCCATTAAAGTCTCATCCATTTCGTATTTAGGCATGACTCATATTAACACCTGCTTTTGGGAGTGTGGGAACACCTTGTTGTTAATTACAGCTATGTTTAGCACAATTTAATTTGCAAACTTGCCTTAACGGTCTCATCTTGCGTCAGGACCAAAACAAAAAAAAAACATTAGGAAAAAAACAGGCTGTTCTATTAAATATGCATTCTGTAGATTTTCTCTCACTCAAAACATTTTGCACATAAAGAAATAGACAAAAATGTGTTTAGGTTAGGGTAACTAGGCAAGTTATTGTATAACAGTGGTTTGTTCTGTAGACAGTCGAGAAAAAATATAGATTAAAGGGGCTAATAATTGTGTCCCTAAAATGGTGTTTAAAAAAATAAAATCTGCTTTTATTCTAGCCGAAATAAAACAAATAAGACTTTAAAAAATATTGTCAGACATACTGTGAAAATTTCCTTGCTCTGTTAAACATCATTTGAAAAATATTTTAAAAAGAAGTAAGAAATTCAAAGGGGGCTAATAATTCTGACTTCAACTGTGTACAGAATTAAGTTCCCAGTTAATATACTGGGTTTCTGTATCCTAATTTACAAAACCAACCCAGAAAATATATCAAACTATTAAAAAGGCAAATAAAACTGTTGAATAACTTTTCAACATCAAAAGTTGTTAGAGGAAAGATCGAAACCCCATAATGCAATTCAAAACATAAACAAAACACACAAAAAAAAAACACACTAAATCACAACATACATTAATAAATCATTAAATTACAAATGTTTTTGTTACGATGCAAACAAACTATTTGTTTTACTATTCAAAGAAAGTAATACTCAAAATAATCATTAAATTGTTATTTAAGAACTTCACATTCATTACAATTAATATTAGTACTTAGTATCTAATTAATAAGCACTACATCTATTAAATAGATATCTAATGAATAAGTACTAGTATCTAATGAATAAGTACTAGTATCTAATCTAGTAGTTTATTAACTACTAGTACATAAAAATATGTACAAGTCCCAGCTGGAATACATATTAGTCAAAATTATGTAATATCAAAATAACTGAATAGTTGATGTCTGAATGACAGATCCCATAGAAATTAATGGAAAATGTTGAATTTATTACAAGTAACAACAGAATAGTTGCTAGTCACTATTAAAATAAGTAATAGTATCTAATAAATAAGAGTATATATTTAATAAGTACTAGTATCTAATGAAGAAGTACTATATACACTAGTATCTAATTAATAAGTACAAAATATACTAGTATCTAATGAATAGGTACTATATATACTTGTATCTAATGAATGAGTACTACACTTTTAAAAAAAAATCTGTAAAAAATGGTCAAAAGACTGGCAGCAGGGCTTCCAGAGAAATTTCGTTAAATTACAGAAAATAACCATTTAAAAAAATTACATGCAAAAACTGTAAAAATACAAAACATACTTTACGGTTCATTAAACATTCATTAAATTACAGTTTATTACTGATAATTTGCATTTAAACGGTGAAAAAACGGAGGAAAAAATGGTAATTACTGCCATTTCACTAATTATTACTGCAATTATACAGATTATTGCTGTCATTTTACAAACTATTACTGTAAATATATAATTTATTCTTGTAATTATACAGAATAATTAATGTGATTTTAAAGATTATAACTGTAATTATACAGGTTATTAATGCAATTGTACAAATTAATTAATGTGATTATACAGATTAATTCATGTAATTTTGCATGAAATCTCTAAATATTCCATGATTTTTTTGACTTTTAACACATTTAAAACAGAAAAAAAATGTTTTAAAGAATGATTAAAAAAAGCTTAGGTATAAATAATTGCTGTTGGCATAAAACACTGTAAATATAACTCATTCATTAATTTTCTTTTCGGCTATCCCTTTATTAATCCGGGGTCGCCACAGCGGAATAAACCGCCAACTTATCCAGCACGTTTTTACGCAGCGGATGCTCTTTCAGCTGCAACCCATCTCTGGAAAAGTAAATTTAACTATAAACCATAATATAGTTTAACAAATATTTTTTTAGAATATGTAGGTAAAACTCCAAAACAATTTGCTTGAAAAAATACAAAATTGTTACATATCTAATTTTATATTTCTTTTATTTACAAATAACATATTTGGTCATCGTTTAATAACAAAAATAAGGTTAGTGTCCTGTGCGGACGCCTGCACAACAAAGGATCAAATAGCAGTTTATTAAGAGAGTCGTCAAACAGGAACAAACTGATAATCCCAAGCATAAAGGCGGCAAACAAAATAACAAACAGTTTAAGACTCAGCAACGATGTGTCCGTGAGTGCTGAGTTTATAGTCCTTGAACTCAGTCTATTACAATCTTCTGACTGTGTGTGTAATCAGTCAGAATTAGGAATCCGGTTATTCGAGGTGTATGCTGGGAGTTGTAGTTCGTTAAAGTAGTGTGTGTGTAGTTTTCCAGCAATTCACAGCCACTAGATCACTGGTGATTGTAACAATTAAAATTGTTAGAGCAGTAAAATAAACATTTTATAGTTTACAGTGCATGCATTATATGCAGCCTACAAACAATAGGATATTATTTGACATTATTAACCTCACATTAATTTTTATATGATTACTATCTTCACTAAAAACAATTTGACAGAATTTTTGTTTCCTTATTTTTACAGGAATAATCCGTAAAATTACATGGTACTCTGTGAAAATACAGAACATTTCCTTTAAAAAATGAAAAATAATGCAATACCAAAATACAAGCAATAACTGTAAATTTTATTTTAGATTTTTTTTTTATTACAGAACATATCTCTAAAACAACAGGCATTTCACTGTATAACGAAGAAACTGAAAAATTCTGTAAAAAAAAAAAAAAATACAGACAATTACCTGTAAAATAATATAATTTTTTTACAGTGTAGTATCTAATAAAAGTTATACTAAAATATAACTAGTGTGTAATGAGTAAGCACTAGTATATTTTTAAAAAGCACTAGTATCTAAAAAATAGGCACAAGTATCTAATGAATAAGTACTAGTATCTAATGAATAAGTACTAGTACTTAATGGAAAAGATACTAGTATCTAAAAAATAAGCACTAGTATCATGAAAATAGATACTAGTATGGGTTATGGATTAAATGTCAAAACGGCTTGCCATATTCAGATATCCTTAAGATGCGGGTGGGTAACCCCAGTTCTAAAGGGGCCACTCTCCTTCCGAGTGTGTCTCCATCACTAATCAAACACTATACGCTGCCTTGTAATTTTCAAGAACTCCTGAAGACATATTATGTTTGTTTTACAGTATGTGTAATATTTGTACATGTGTTTGATTCAGGATGGAGCTGACAATGGCCTCCAGGACTGCAGTTACCCACCCATTTTGATTGGGCTGAATTAATGATTAATGCACAAAAATATTAAGAAAGTGCAGAAATCAAATGTCAGATTATAAAATTATGATCGTATTATAAACACTATACAGGAGGGTTGTATTTTACATTGTAGGTATTTTATCAATGAAAGAGTGATGGAGGAGTGAGGCAGATAAAACTCGGCTTTGATCTCTGAAGCAGCGGGACGCGTGGACGATGTGGACTCAGTGGAGACAATGATTTGTCCAATCAGGTGTCATCTTTCATAATGAATTCTGCATGCATTAGGCAAGACGCCCAGTCAGAGGTAGTTTTTGGGGCTTTCAAAAGATGAAGCCTGTCTTTTTAATGTTTAAATACATGCTGAACATCCTCTGAGCTAACTTCAAGTTGACCCACACAGGGAGAAAACGCGTATGAATCATTTAGAAGCTAGGAAAAAAAGTGAACCAGAAAAAGAGAAAAAGAAAGCGTCTGAAAAGCATGTTTATGACACAAAGTGTGCATGTTATGGAATGAAAACAAAATAACAGCACTGGGAATGATGTTGCAGTTTGTGTGTTAAGGAAAAAGGGTAGTATCATCTATTGGGAGCATATATTTGGATGTAGTTTGACTTAAAGCAGAAGCTTAAGATCCAGGGAATACAGTTATTTTTTCTATCTACAGTACAGCAGAGCTTGCTGGATCCATTAAGAGCCGTTTTCTCTATTTGAAAGGGTTAGAGCCTCCTCTACTGGACCTTAAACCACTCAACACCAACTCATAAGAAACAAATATGGTCTACATTGCTCACTTATCCACTTGCAAGTCCCTAAAATTGTCTGATTTATGAATTCTAATTTTTAATCATTAAATAAAAACATTGTTTTTGCATTTTTATTGTTACACTGTACATATGTAAAATATGAAATGGCTATTTATTTACACATATGTAAGGTTCAAACTAAAGTGTGATTGGTCCTATATAATATTAACATTCTGTAATAATGCACATCAGGTTGTTCCAAACATAATGGTAAAATTTTTACGTAAATTTAATAAAATAAATATTTAAAAAAAACAACTCTTCACATTACTCTAGTTCTTCTTGGTGATGATAGTAAGTCAAAGATCTCATCAGTGCCACAACAGTAATTTTAGGTGTTACACAGAATCTATGTGTATGTAAAAAATATAATAATAATAATAACTTATTTTCTGTGAAATATTTATATTTGGTTATTCACAGTTGAAGTCAGTTGAAATTATTAGCCCCAATGAATTATTAGCCACCCTGTTTATTTTTTTCCTCAATTTCTGTTTAACGGAGAGAAGATTTTTTCAACACATTTCTAAACGTAATAGCCAACTACTACAACAACAACTTGAGTAAAACTCAAGACACTTTTTCAAGACACTTCTATACAACTTAAAGTGACATTTAAAGGCTTAACTAGGTTAATTGGGTTAACTAGGCAGGTTAGGGTAATTAGGCAAGTTATTGTATAACGACGGTTTGTTCTGTAGTCTATCAAAAATATATATATAATTAATAATTTTGACCTTAAAATGTTTACTTAAAAAATCAAAATTGCTTTTATTCTCGCCGAAATAAAACAAATAAGTCTTTCTCCAGAAGAAAAAATATTATCAGACATACTGTGAAAATTTCCTTGCTCTGTTAAACATCATTTGGGAAATATTTAAAACAATAAATAAAAAAATAAAAAACTTCAAAGGGGGGCTAATAATTCTGACTATATATATATATATATATATATATATATATATATATATATATATATATATATATATATATATATATATATTATTTTCTATATAAAATGTTGAATGATTTATTACATATTACAGATATCATTATTCTTACAGATATCATTGTTTTCACTAATAAATAGTCCAGTGTGACCAGAATAATAAATACCTAGCTGAAGAACAGGCGAGTACTTTGTGTTATATCCATATATAATAATTGTACAATAATTAGACTATCTATGATAGAATAAAATCCATGACAGTCCAGTCAGCAAACTTCATTTACCATATAAGTGTTGGAGAAAGGTCTCAGGTTACTCATGTGACCATGATAGCCTAGGAGGGAATGAGATGCTGCTTTGACAGTGATGACACTTTGAGAACAGCTCTGCATGATTGCATCATGAAGCATGTGTGAAATCTGTCCACTGTGTGGTGGAACATTGTAATGTAGCGTGACACAGTACTTGAGATGTCATAACTATAAAACTATAATAGCAAACCGGTATCAAGCAACAATAACTTCTGACAGGTTAAAGTAAGTCATTCACAGGCATGCAGGATATATGGTGACACAGCATCTGGTTTCCGATTAGTGAACCATGGTTACATGAGTAATCTTAGATGTTCCCCTTTAGGGGAACTTGCTTTACGTTGATAGTGACGAAACTTTAGGACACCTCCTGACATCTATAAATGACTACTGTCTACAGATTTTTTAAGCAAATATACAGTAGATGACCTCAACCATCTGCAGGCTCACAATTGTTTAGATGCTTGTTTAGATGCTTTGGTGCACCAAAACCCACATAGGCAGGCCCGGATTAAGAATTCAGAGGCTTAAAAAATAAGATTAATATAATATTTTTTAAATAAAGTTAATCTATAATATTTTGCACACATTTTTTAAATAAATGACATAGTACATATATTTATAGTCAACAAAGATGTACATGATTTTAAAAGCATTTAAAGCACACTTTGATAAAAATACTAATATAACTAGTGAAAATTTATGGTTTTTAATATACTTGTTCAATTTAACTGAAGCAGTACTAAAATTAATATTTAGGGGAATTTTAATGTATAACTTCTACAAACTTATAATGCATAATTTGGATATAACACCTCTCCAATCCAGTTCTATGAATCTGAGTCTTCCATAATACACACACTTATTAATGATTCCTACTGTCTCCCTCGTGATGAAGAAGAGTAGGCAAAAAGCACTTGATTTTAAGACTGAAAGTATCCAAAATCACACACACTGTACCAGTTCTCTCCTGTCTCTCTCCTCTTCAGGGGCTTTTTCTGTCTCTCTCTCTGTCTCTCTCTCCATGAGGTCGGAGAATATGGGTGAAGCAGGGCGACTAACATTGTAAATACAGATTAATTATATTAAGATGTCGCTAACATTTAACACCAGGTGGAAAATAACTATTCATAGAATATTTATAAATATTATTATCCTTATTAAATACCTTGTGACTCATTTTATATATTTTATAAACTTTATTTAAATATTTAAACAAAAACATTTCCTTTCTATTGAAAATAAATGTATTTCCAATCTGCTATGTAATGGGGGAAAAAAAGAAGAACGTGTTTATCAGTCGCTGGATTCGAACCGAGTTCATGATCAATCGCCTCAAAACACATATCCATACTCTTTACGAGCTACGCCACTCCCACCTGCGGTGTGCCGCGCTCTTTGGTTATGTTGACTCTGTCGATCAAACGGCGCTGGCGGGAAGCACTTAACTAGCTTATTACAACGAGATGCGCTATTTGCACTTAGCCTAAATAGACACTCCAAAATCAGCATTTTTTTTCCCCCTCGCACGGGCCCCAAGTGCGCACGAGCCCCTGGGCCTGTGCCCATAATGCCCATTGGTTAATCCGGCCCTGAACATTATTCTGAAAACATAGCCTTATAAACGTTTCTGGAGGCCACGAATTATGTAGCCAGAGATACATATGGCTGCATTTAATTTTTTAAACGATCGCTATGGGGCGGTATGATGCTGTACCTTTTCACGCTTACCAGCTGACCGCTTACCTCCGTATGGACAGCTGTCCTGCTGTAACCAGTTGGTCCAGTTAGCTCACCGTGTATGTCGGCAGACTTGAGACGCAGAGAGGAGTTGACCACGACGATGGGGTCCGAGTCCAGTAAAGAACAGTTCCAGTAAGTAGGTAAGACAAAAACAGAATCCAAACAATAAAATCCAGAAGTAAATAACAGTGAGAATGTGGTAAAGTCTGAAAATGTGGTAAAAATCAGACGGGGGCCTTTTTTTCTGGATTGCTTTTGAAAATTGTTGTTTGGGTTTAGGGAAGTGGGTGGGCGGGTCAATCTATAAAATTGGTTGGGTTTTATGGAAGGTGGAGAGTGGGTCAGTCGATTGGTCAGTCATTCAGTCAGTCAAACAGTCAGTCAACAGCAGCCTCTGGTGGGTTTACGCGGGGGGAGTGGTGGGTTTACTCTGGTGGGGTTACAGCAGGCGCGAATAAGAGAGAAATTTGAGATCTCAAAAAGTGTACACAGTGGCCTCTCTTGGATTCGCAAAAGCAAAAACTGCAAAAAAGCGTACCCCCTGAGATGTATTTTGCGTTCTCCAGAAATGTATATAGAGGTATGTTTTCAGAATGAGCATGGGTTGATCAAAACAGGCTTTTCTATGGTAGTCGAGAGAGCTTCATGTGCTACAATTAAAGAAAACACATGCAATTACAAAAAACGCCAGCAAATTAAGAAAAGATCTTCATCAGTTTGACAGCACACATTTCTCACAACACAACGGAAATGTTTCAAGGAGACCCTAAAATGTGACGGGCCTGGCTAATAATTATGGTTCATTCTTTCATTTTCTTTTCGGCTTAGTCCCTTTATTAATCCGGGGTCGCCACAGCGGAATGAACCGCCAACTTATCCAGCACATGTTTTACGCAGCGGATGCCCTTCCAGCTGCAACCCATCTCTTTAAAACATCCATACACACAGTCATTCACACTCATACACTACGGACACTTTAGCCTACCCAATTCACCTGTACCGCATTTCTTTGGATTGTGGGGGAAACCGGAGCACCCGGAGGAAACCCAGGCAAACGCAGGAAGAACAAGCAAACTCCACACAGAAATGCCAACTGACCCAGCCAAGGCTCGAACCAGCAACCTTCTTGTAGTGAGGCGACAGCATTACCTACTGCGCCACTGCGTCACCAAGGCTATGGTTATTTGGGCTTATAAATACTAAAGACACAGGAATCTGAATGTTAAAAAAAACAAATAAAAAAAATTACCTTTCAAAGATCACCTACAACTTCACTGAGTAATAGTCCCGGCACAGCACGTCATCACGTTTTTGGGTTCCCTTGAAACATTTCCGTTGTGTTCCGTTCTTTTTGTGTTGTGAGAAAATGCAGCACGTTTACGTAATTATTTTGCATTGTGAGGAAATGCAGCGTGTTTCATTAATTTGTTTGCGTTGTGGAAATTTTTTTTTTATGTGTATGCGTTGTGAGGATTTGCAGCACATTTGCTGCCAAATGGATGAAGATCTTAATTTACTGGCATTTTTTCTAATTGCATGTGTTTTCTTAAATAGCTAGCATGTTAAGCTCTCTTGGCCACCGTACTTTTCTTTATCTGATGTACTGAAGGAAGAAAGACAGAAATCCAGTATTACGAAAGGTCAGGCCATTTTAGTGGAGAGCTTGGTGATGTACCCTGCTCTCCATTTTAGGGGGAAAGTCCAGACATTAGGGAGCCACTGCAAAGCTCTGAGGTCTTCCACTCTCTTGAGAGAAAACTGCAAGCAGAAATATAAGGACTTTTATGTGCCTCAGCCTAAAGATGTATTGAAGAAATTGTTTATTAAGTGGCTGTCTCCCAATAAACTCATCATTGAGAGTAGATGGAGAATTCCATCAGTGAACAAACCGGGCAGTTAACTGGGTTGAAGGGCCTCTCAGTGCACCAAGAGGTGAATTTTTCCACCTTATTACACATGATTTCTTTATGGCGAGATCCCGAGAGGAGTATATGTTATGAACAACCTCAGTTAACAGGCAAGAGCTTTTGTGTTGGGCCACCTAAGAGACCAAACCCACAACGTCCATAATATGAGACTGTTAACAGACAGACCTTACCCCAGCAGACTCTCTCTAGCAGTCCTAGGAGCAGTGCAGTCATGGAAAATGCATACAGGTTTCACCTAGCCACACTTGTACCGTGGCATCCAACCCTAGAGGAGATATGATAAAGGAACAAAGTGGACAGATCTGATGCAAATAGATGTAGCTAGCCTAATTAAATTTCTTACAAATGTAATTCAATTCAAGTTTAATTGTGTAGCACTTTTCACAATAAATATCATTCCAAAGCAGATTTACAAAAGGTGCGCGTTATTACATTACAGTTAGAAACAGAATAGTTAAATCCTGTGTATGGGGTGGAAAGTATATAAATAAAGTTAACCTGTAGTTAAACACTAGAGAGTGTCCTTTCTGGAAAAAAAATGGTGTCCATGTGTATAATTCTTATCAAAATTATGTATAATATATAATACACTGTATTTGTGTACTGCTTAAAATTTTGTGCTGTCCATGAATTCCTCAGAGGATTGGCATCACCTCTTCAAGTCCTCGTAGGGTTCCCAGGGTTCATTTCTTCCCAGGTCATGGATCTGTTTGTATGGTGCTGCAAAATCTCTAGAGGCCTCAAGATGGGCATCCCAAGGTAGAAATAGAGGGTAAATAAAAGAGAATTCATGCAGCTGTTCATCTTTCTTTCTTTTTTTAACAAGATAATATTGTCAAAGTGAAAAAATGCATTTGAAGAGATGCATTTAACTGTATTTTACAATTATGTGGTGCATTGAGTATATACTTTTAGTTATAATTGGATTTATCAAATATTAAAATCAATATTTTGGTATTGATATTAATATTGATATTTTAGCCTCGCACGAGGGTACCAATTAATGTAGAAATAACAGATAAATAACTCCTTTTAAACGGGGCACCAGACAGCTTTCCACTGTCAAAATAATTAACAATCAAATATTGTTACTTAAAATATACAAATGTAAAAGTGTTTATTATCTGGCCAAATCTGAAGGATAATGAGATTGTCTGACTTGTAGAGGCTTTTACTGTATTATCAACTCAAGGAAGACACAATTGTAATAAATAAACAAGGGGAACTAAAATTACTAAATGTACAATAAATGAAGTGCATAGGCGAGTCATGAAGGTGATTAAGTTAAGGTAAGGTAAACCTTATTCTAAAATAACAAAGAACAGCTGAAGTTTTTGTTATTAATCAATATCAGTTATAAACATCTAATTAATTAGAATATTTTATACTGAAACACACTATGCCAAGGTCTCTTAGAGGGTTGAAAAGTGGTATATTTACGTTTCTGCCGTTGATGCAGTGGTTGGAAGAAGTTGGATGTTCTTGCATGTCTTGAAGCATGGAACGAGCAGACTTAGCTCTCTTGAGTTTGAGAAGAAGAAATCTGTAGATTCTGGAACACGCAGAACTGGAGACTTCTGGAGGTGGTGGTTGTTTCTGCTGTTGATGCAGTGGTTGGAAGAAGTTGGATCTTCTTGCTGGTCTTGAAGCATGGAACGAGCAGACTTAGCTCTCTTGAGCTTTGAGAAGAAGAAATCTGTAGATTCTGGAACACGCAGAACTGGAGACTTCTGGAGGTGGTGGTTGTTTCTACTGTTGATGCAGTGGTTGGAAGATGTTGGATCTTGCAGGTCTTGAAGCATGGAACGAGCAGACTTAGCTCTCTTGAGCTTTGAGAAGAAGAAATCTGTAGATTCTGGAACACGCAGAACTGGAGACTTCTGGAGGTGGTGGTTGTTTCTACTGTTGATGCAGTGGTTGGAAGATGTTGGATCTTGCAGGTCTTGAAGCATGGAACGAGCAGACTTAGCTCTCTTGAGCTTTGAGAAGAAGAAATCTGTAGATTCTGGAACACGCAGAACTGGAGACTTCTGGAGGTGGTGGTTGTTTCTGCTGTTGATGCAGTGGTTGGAAGAAGTTGGATCTTCTTGCAGGTCTTGAAGCATGGAACGAGCAGACTTGGCTCTCTTGAGCTTTGAGAAGAAGAAATCTGTAGATTCTGGAACACGCAGAACTGGAGACTTCTGGAGGTGGTGGTTGTTTCTGCTGTTGATGCAGTGGTTGGAAGAAGTTGGATCTTCTTGGAGGTCTTGAAGCATGGAACGAACAGACTTAGCTCTCTTGAGCTTTGAGAAGAGGAAATCTGTAGATTCTGTAACACGTAGAACTATAGATTTCTGGAGGTGGTAGTTGTTTCTGCCGTTGATGCTGTGGTTGGAATAAGTTGGATCTTCTTGCAGGTCTTGAAGCATGGAACGAGCAGACTTTGCTCTCTTGTGCTTTGAGAAGAAGAAATCTGTAGATTCTGGAACACACAGAACTGCAGATTTCTGAAGGTGGTGGTTCTGATGTCAGGACACGCCAACGTCTTTATCTTTGATTGTAGAGTTCCTGGAAATCTGGGACACGCAGGTTTCTGGAGGTAGTCTTGAAGCTATGGTTTCAGACGCCTTGTAAAAAGCACTGTGAATCCAATTACCAAATCCTTGCTGGAACACGCAGCAAAAGTTCTGATGTCTTTGAGCAATTCGGATAGCCTTGTGTGTCAGGCCTTCCTTCACTTCTCTTCCTGTTTCCTCTGAGTTACTGTCTTAGTTACAACACCACTCTTAATACCACTCTCCTTTGTACCACACTTTCTTTGAGAGAATGTTTTTAATACTTTCTCTGGAAGTTGGGATTGAAAAGGTGTCACCTTTCAAATGCAGCATTGTGATTGGATGATCCTGTGAGTTGGTCACTGGAAGGTGTCATCCAGAGTGTGACCGGCATTTGCATAGTCATAGTTCACAATTGACTATTTTTATATTTAAGGGTCTTAAATATTTTCCTATGCATAATTCTCTTTCCAAACCACATATAATTTACCCAAGGCATTATTTGCAATATATAGAGTCTAAACATGACTATGTAATGTTGATCTTTACCCTAGCATTCATATATAAAGTTTCATACAGTGGAGTATTTCAAGCAGTGCATATTAAATATATACATGATCATTTGAATCTACAGGTATATGAAGTGAAATATTTCATTTGTGTCTCTTTTGTGAGATGGAGGTATTGTGATCAAGAAGCTGTTTTGCAAGTTCTGGGCTCTTAACACCTTTGTCTTTCAAATAAACAAAAGACAGATGGTCACTGTCTCAATTGCCACTTTCTGATAAGCTTAAGAAAAGGGCCAGAGTTTAGCGTTTACTCTGCAGCAATTGTTTATATTGGAAATTAATTTCCACATGTTCCTGGCTTTACCGCTGATTACTACATGCTTTACTAAAAAGATAAGTCTTTAATCTAGTTTTATCAGGAAGGCTATTCCAGAGTTTAGAAGGCAGATATGAAAATGTGCAGCCTCCTTGATTGGACTGATTCTGGTTACAACTAGAAGCCCTGAGTCACTGCCTGACCCTCCAGAGCTGCCAGATCCTCAGTCACTGCCTGACCCTCCAGAGCTGCCAGATCCTCAGTCATTGCCTGATCCTCCAGAGCTGCCAGATCCTCAGTCACTGCCTGATCCTCCAGAGATGCCAGATCCTCAGTCACTGCCTGACCCTCCAGAGCTGCCAGATCCTCCAGAGCTGCCACCGCCAGTGCTATCAGAGCCGCTGCCATCAGAGCTGCCAGAGCTGCTGCCACCTGAGCTGTCAGAGCCACTGCCGCCAGTGCTGCGAGAGCTGCCGCCGCCAGAGCTACCAGAGCCGTTGCCGCTGCCAGAGCCACTGCCGCCAGTGCTGCCAGAGCTACTGCTGCCGCCACTGCCTGAGTTTCCTGAATGGCCGCCACCGCCTGAGTTTCCTGAATGGTCGCCGCCGCCTGAGCTCCGCGAATGGTGGGCGCCAAATCCCCTTAAATGCCTCGAATGGCGGGCGCCAGATCCCCTTGAATCCCTCGAATGGCGGGCGCCAGATCCCCTTGAATCCCTCGAATGGCGGGCGCCAGATCCCCTTGAATCCCTCGAATGGCAGGCGGTGAATCCCTCTGAATCCCTCGAATGGCAAACACCAGAGTCCCTTGAAGTCCTTGAATGGCAGGTACCAGAGTCCCATGAATTCCTCGAATGGCGGGCGCCAGATCCCCTTGAGTCCCACGAATGGCCAGAGCCGCCACCTGAGTCCCACGAATGGCCAGAGCCGCCACCTGAGTTCCACGAATGTCCAGAGCCGCCACCTGAGTTCCATGAATGGCCAGAGCCGCCACCTCAGTCCCACGAATGGCTGCCAAAGCCGTATAATTTCCAAGAGTCACCAGAGCTGTGTGACTTGCCAAAACCTAAGCCTCCTGACCCACTGGGGTTGAAAGAACTGCCAGTGCTCCTTGAACCCAAGCCTCCTAACCCACTGGGGTTATATGAACTGCCAGTACCTCTTAAGCCAAAGCCTCCTGACCCACTGGGGTTGAAAGAACTGCCAGTGCCCCTTGAACCCAAACCTCCTGACCCACTGGGGTTTAAAGAACTGCCAGTGCATCCTGAACCTAAGCCTCCTGACCCACTGGGGTTTAAAGAATTGCCAGTGCCCCTTGAGCCTAAGCCTCCTGACCCACTGGGGTTATATGAACTGCCAGTACCTCTTGAACCTAAGCCTCCTGACCCACTGGGGTTTAAAGAACTGCCAGTACCTCCTGAACCTAAGCCTCCTGACCCACTGGGGTTGAAAGAACTGCCAGTGCCCCTTGAACCCAAACCTCCTGACCCACTGGGGTTGAAAGAACTGCCAGTGCCCCTTGAACCCAAACCTCCTGACCCACTGGGATTGAAAGAACTGCCAGTACCTCCTGAACCTAAGCCTCCCGGGCCTCTGCAGCTCCACGCACCAGGTCCTTCGCAGCTCCACTCTCCAGGCCCCCCGCAGCTCCACTCTCCAGGCCCTCCACAGCTCCACGCTCCAAGTAGACCTACGCTGCATGGTCCTGGCCCTCCATCCCTCCCCCTGTTCCGCCTCTGCTCCACCTCCCGCCTGATCTGTGTTAGGAGCGTCTGGAATCCGCTCCTTAGAGGGGGGGCTCTGTCACGATCACCAGCGATCGTCTCCCCTTAGATCGCTGGTTTACATGCACAAACTCTATGGACTACAAATCCACCATATAATGGACTACATCTCCACACATGCACACCACTCTCACACACATGTTACTCATCTCCACTGATTGCACACACACCACCGGAGGCTTGTCAAGACTGATTGCACACAGTACATAAGCAGCACACACACTCATTCCATTGCCGAGTCTTGTTATCTGTTTGCAGTGACACCACAACGGGTTATCCTTTGTCTAGTTTGCCTGGTTTTGACCTTTGCCACGTTTGTCTGTTCATCTTGTCTGCTGCCTGCCTTTGACCATTTGCCTGTTATATTGACTACGACTCTGGATTGCCCTCATACATCTGTTTGCTCCTGTTGTGATCATTGCTTGCCTCACCATTCTGATAATAAACCTGCATGTGGATCCACACCCCTGTTGTCAGTGTCACATCCCTTTGGTTACAACGAGACAGAGGGTTGGTTAGATAAACATGAGCTAGATTATTTAGAGCCTTAGAAGTAAGAAGCAATATTTTATTATCGATACAAACTTAACAGGCAGCCAGTGTAAAAAAGATGAAATTAGGGTAATTTTATATTTTCTTTACCTAATAAGAACCCTTAAGCTGAAGCTTATTAATATAGGATTCTTTCGAAAAAAACAGCAAGCATTATGGTAATCCAGTCTAGAGGTCATGAAAACATGAACTAGCTTTTCTGTATCTGAGATAGATAGCATTTTTCTTAGCTTAGTGATATTTCTAAGTTAAAAAAAAATGCTGTTTTGGTGACATGGGAGATATGATTTTTAAAAGTCAAGTTGCTGCCCAATATAACACACAGATATTTGACAATTTAACTAATAGTAAAATTCCTTTTAATTTCGGGTTGAGATCTGAGAATGCTGAATACTTAGATGGGATCATGGGGACTTCCTTTGTGTCAGGACTTTTTACCAATGTGGAGGCAAGTTGTGAGCTGTGACAAGTTGTAAATAGGAACTGGAAACAGAAGTAATACAATACTGAAGGTTACTTTGCATGGGGTATGGTGACTGCCTGACACCATATGCTTTACTCATCAGGAATGAAATTTTGTCAGTCTAGTAAGTAGTGGGACCTTCAAAGGACCCAACATGGAGGCTTATAGGGAAAGGTAATATACTGTAGCTTAAGGCAACACGGTTGCTCAGTGATTAGCACTGTTGCCTCACAGCAAGAAGGTCACTGGTTGAGTCCCGGCTTGGTCAGTTGGCATTTCTGTGTGGAGTTTGCATGTTCTCCCCATGTTCGCATGGGATTCCTCATGGTGCTCTGGTTTCCCCCACAGTCCAAAGACATGCGCTATAGGTGAGTTAAATAAAATAAATTGGCCGTATTGTATGTGTGTGAATAAGTGTGTATGGATGTTTCCAAGTACTGGGTTGCAGCTGGAAGGGCATTTGCAGAGAGACCATGTTTTGATCCTCGATTGGTCTTACGCAGTCCAAGTGATGCGATTTCGCAGGTCAGAGTTCACAAAGCTTGAACTTTCCAACGCAGCAACAGCGAAACTTGTCTGGTTTGAAACATTCACGCGCGTATGAATGGAAGTCTATGGGGCGATAAGTGCAATGCGACCACAACTTTAATCAGTTAAAATTGATTAAGGACAGGTGTGCTGTAATTAGAAGCAAGAGATTACTATTTATAAAGCTAGTGACCCTGCTGAAAAAAACAGCTTAAACCAGCCTAAGCTGGTTGGCTGGTTTTAGCTGGTCGACCAGCCTGGTTTTAGAGGGGTTTTGGCCATTTCCAGGCTGGTTTCCAGCCATTTCCAGCCTGGTCTTAGCTGGTCAGGCTGGAAAATGACCAGCTAAAACCAGCTAAAACCAACTTGACCAGCCTGGTTTAAGCTGGACATAGCTGGTTTTGGCTGGTCAAGCTGGTTTTAGCTGGTCAACTCCCAGCCTGACCAGCCAAGACCAGGCTGGAAATGGCTGGAAACCAGCCTGGAAATGGCCAAAACCCCTCTAAAACCAGGCTGGTCGACCAGCTAAATCCAGCCAACCAGCTTAGGCTGGTTTAAGCTGGATTTTTCAGCAGGGGAGGCAGACAGATATGACTAAATGAGAAAATCAGGGCATTACATGTGTGTGCATGAAAGACTTCATTGTCACTATCACACATTTTAAATATTTGTAGAAGTTTCTATTGTCCCCCTTTTGCAGTACATTCCTCACACTTTTAATCTCACACACCTGAATGTCATTAGCTTACTCTTTAGAGACTTAATCCCAGCTCTCGCAAACTCTTAGTTTAGTCTAATGTGTCTAGTCTAATGTTGCTCACAAACACTGTTAACACTTCTATTTTCCATTACCCATATATTTAGATCCATGTTAGAACATCAAATCAGCATCATCAATGTATGGTTCATTCACTAATGCTCCAAAATGCAACTGAGCAAACCAATTGTCAATCTCATGGTTAATCCAGTCGTCCATTCTGGCTCACCAGATGATTTTTGTCATATAGATTGCTTATGCTATATACAATTACAATAACTCACTAAAGATTAACTACAGATCAAGCTAAAATTCATCATGTTGCTGCGATTCTGCCCCAAATATCCATTCCTCTCGCAATTGTTTTGGACATAATCACTCTGACATTTAATTAATTTATTGTGAATAAAACACGGATGTTGACTGATCAGCTTCAAGAAACAGAACAAAGCATTTTATAAATATTTTTCATTTCATTTCATGGGATTAAAACATGTCAATCTTGGTTATTTTATATTAGAGAAAGTGTCACGCTTTCAGTGCATGATAGCAGTTTCTGATTCATGAATGAACTAATTATTTTCAGTTACCCTGTAAAATTGTTTTCCAAATCACGCTGAACAATTAATTGGTGAATTGGACTGGTCAGTTATTGAGTCTGCAGCTAACTATTTCATATGATCCAGACAGGATGAGGCACCAGTGAACAATTCATTGTATTCACAAGTTTGACTCAAAATGAGTCAGGAGCATCCTGGTTTTGAACGTAACCCACGTTCTACGAAGCAGGCAATGGAGACTTGTTTTAGAGACACTTTGGGAGTACGCTAGACGACCTGCTTCACACGAAGATTATAGAATCTCACAAATGTATTAGGTGTTGTCCAGCCCACAGATGTCTGCTAAAGAGGCATCAGTGGGCCAACCTCTGCTTTGATACACCACTTCCCTTCCCACCATAAAATACAAAGAGCTTCTCAGAAGATCTTATGTTCTGAGTGCGGTCCACATAAAAGTGCAGAGCGTGTATGGGACACGGCAATGAAAGGGCTGTATCTGCCTTCTCCGTGGGCAGCACTTGCAGGTTCACCACCCAATCTCTAAAGGGTGGTGGGAACCTTGGGCATGTAGGCGGGCATTCCAGGTATGATTTTCTGACCAAAAATGACTCCAGGTCCCCAACTCTCTTGATTAATGCCCACTTGACCAGCAGAGCTGTTTTCATGGACAGAATGTTTAGGGGTACGGAGTCAAGTGGCTCGAACAGATATCTCTGCAGACCCGCTAGCACTACAGAGAGATCCCAAGAGGGTATGAGAGGGGGGCAGGATGGATTTAACCACCACACACCCCTAAGGAATCAGATGATTAGGTTATGTCTCCCTAGCATGCTGCCATCCACCACATTATGGTGAGCAGAGATGACAGCAATGTAAACTTTCAGAGTGGAGGGTGGACGACTATGCTCCAGCTTTGCTAATCTGGCATGTCCAGGTGTCTTCTCGGTGAAAGGAGCACCACTCAGCAAATAGACTCCACTTCAGGGCGTAGGCATGCCTCATAGACGGTGCTGTAGCTTAAGTGGTTGTGTTAACCACCAAAGCCGGTAAGCCACCTAAGTCTTACGTGCTCTGTCTAAGGACCACATGTAGAAGTTCCAGAGATTGGAGCGTGGGTGCCTGAGGGTGCCTCGTCCCTGAGAAAGAAGGTCCTTCCTCAGGGGAATATGTCAGGGAGGGTCCGTCTCAAAAAGTGTGAGTTCAGGAACCCAGGTTTGGTTGGAATAGAGAGGCACAACTAACAAAACCCGTTCCTCGTCTTCCCTGACCTTCCACAGAGTGTGCGAGCAGGCTCATTGGGGTAAATGCAAATTTGTGCATGCCCAGGGGCCAGCTGTGATCCAGCAAATTCATGCCAAGGGGGGGCTCGATCAGGGAATTAAACAATTGGCAATGATGTTTTCGTGGGAAGCAAATCCGGTCGAACTGGGCTTTCCCTAAGCGCTTCCATGTTAGCTGGACCGCACCGAGGTGGAATCTCCATTCTCCTGTGAGCGCAAGCTGTAAGGGAGCATAAGCTCCTGGGAGTGTAAGACATAATTGAGCATACGAATACCCGCACTTTATGAAAACATATGGAGACAAGGAGAGCCCGATGGGAAGCACTTTGTATTGCCATGCTCATCGCTCTCGAACACAAACCAGAGGCGGAAGAATGGAGACATGAAAATACACGTCTTTCAGGTATATTGCTGCAAACCAATCCCGAGGACGCTTCGATGTCCTCCTACCAGACTTAACGGCACCCTGGAGTGGGGGCGTCTGCATCCTGTGGGTCGCTCAGCACTGCCACTTAGCTAGTGGGACGGGCTGCAGGGAGCGGAGCAGGTATTGTAGCCGCAGGTGGATACCCTCGGTGAGCAGTAGACAAAATGGATGGGGGTGCAAGAGGAGCAGTTTTTCGAGTCTGGTAATAGATGACCTCACCCATCGTACTTGACAGCTCTTTTACCGCCGAGAACTCCTGAGTAAAGTCCCTGACATTTTCAGCGAACAGGCCAGCTTGGGATATGGGCACGTTAGGAAAGCAAGCTTTGTCAATATCGTGCATATCAGCCAGGTTCAGCCATGGATCACTAGTGTGCCTATTGTCCTCCCTAGGGTACAAGCGGCTGAATTGGTGGTCTTGAGAGCATAGTCAGTCATCGTGCAGAGCTCATGCATGGTGCATGAGGAGGAACCACCCTCGTGCAGCTCGGCCAGCGCCTGCAAGCTGGCAAAGGTTGACTGCAATAGTGTGCTCCACCTGGGGAATAGCTTCATACCCCCTGGCAGCTCCGCCATCAATGGTGGTGAGGGTGGAAGTCCATGAGGACCAGGCAGAGACAGTGCACCTCTGGAAAGAAGGGGCTTAGAGCATTTGCACCTCTTGTTAGCCCTCACCTAGCACCCATCTAGCCGGTCCATCAGTGGAACTGGGGTACAAGCCATCTCCAGTCCCACCACCGAAGCAGATGGCCAGCATGTCCGATAGTAAGTCTGATACACATTAAAGTTCCCTCTGAAGTGGAACTGAAAACCCCTGAGCCTAATTGTCCATAATTGATGGTGTGGAAAGTAATGCTTAATTCAGACTACAGGATTTTAAGACTGATTTGAGTCTGATTTGCAAGTTAACAAGCTCGCCGACAGATCGGCCTGTGATCATGGGAAAATCATCAGGTGATCAGTGCTCTGTAATCTTTATGTGTGAACTACTAAATGACTCATCAAACACATTTTGAACGCAAATGAGCGATTGATCCACTGACCAATCATCTAACTAACGATGCTTTCAAATGCTTCATTTCAAACACTGTTTATTTGTCACATACAGTCATACACAGCGGCTGCACGGTGGCGCAGTGGGTAGCACGTTTTCCTCACAGCAAGAAGGTCACTGGTTCGAGCCTCAGCTGGGTCAGTTGGTGTTTTTGTGTGGAGTTTGCATGTTCTCCCCATGTTCTCTGGGTGCTCCGGTTTCCCCCACAGTCCAAAGACATGTGGTACAGGTGAATTGGGTAAGCTAAATTGTTCGTAGTGTATGTGTGTAAATGACTGTGTATGGATGTTTCCCAGCAATGTTTCGATGTTTCGCAGCATCTGCTGCGTAAAACATGTACTGGATAAGTTGGCGGTTCATTCCGCTGTGGCGACCCCAGATTAATAAAGGGACTAAGCCGAAAAGAAAATGAATGAATGAGTCATACACAGTATTATATGCAGTGAAATTCTTGTGACCTTAACAAATAATAACAACAATAAGAATCTAAATTTGCAGAAATAGAAGTTATGCAACAGACAGTAAAAACAAATATAAACAATTTGAAACTTTTGCTATAGAGTGGTTGTAGAAAAAAAATACAAAGTATAAAAATATAAAAGAGCTGTATAACAGAAACGTAGAAGCGTTTCTAACAACGTATTTGGTGCATAACAGAAGATTATTTATCCTATATAGGTGGTTTGTCAAGCCCACTCACCTGTATGGAGTACACTAAAACACAATATATGCCCAGGGTGTGTGCAAATGTGCATAAATGTCCAAGAGTATCCTGCATGTATTTCAGTTCTGTGTGTTGCCCTGATTTAGAGATTGCCCTGTTCTGCTCTTTCTGACAGCTCTGCCCTGAACATTTCATTTGCTGTGGTTTGGGGGATAGAGTGACAGAGTTGGTGACAGAGTTGGATGACTTGTGGATAATGAAGACGGATCATTAAAGGCACAAACTCAAGTCATGTAGATGGGTGAAACCATGATAAGTTTCTTTCTTCTGTTGTACACAAAAGAAGATATTTCGAAGAAAGCTAAAAATCTGTAACTATTGACATCCATAATAGGAAAATGAAATACTATAGTCATTGGTTGCAGTTTTTCAGCTTTCTTCGAAATATCTTCTTTTTGTGTTCAACAGATGAAATACATTTAAAGAGGTTTGGATCAAGTGAAAGGAGAGTACATTATATCAATAAAAAAAAAATTTTTGTGAACTTTAAATATGATATTTTGTTACCTTTACTTGATTGTATACTTGACATCATTGTTTATCAGTATTATCAGCATATAATATTTGGCTAATAAAGCTAAATGTTTTTTAAGAACTGTTCTTTAAAAGTTCTTTGAGGAACCAGAATGGTTCTTCTGAAGCAGCAGCGTGAAGCTTTATACTTAAGAGTATATGTTATACTTTTACTGGAATAATATTTTATTTGATTATCTACATTTATTAGGGACCAAGCACCTACGGTCCATAGGCCTTATTGAAATTGCTCTGTTTCTTCTTCTTCTTCTCTGGAATGAATTACATTTTGAGGGTATAAACATGCTAGAAAACTCACGAAACATTGCACACACCAGAAGTGGCGAAAATTTACATTTGTTATAGGTTTCGGAAGTGGGTGTGGCAAAATGGCTCAACAGCACCACCTATGCACATTTAACACATTTGCGTTTCACGTACACATACGAAAATTGGCACACACATCAAACAGCATCTTGCAGCCCAAGACCAGTTACTCGCTGAAGCTAAGCAGGGCTGAGCCTGGTCAGTACCTGGATGAAAGACTACATGGGAAAAACTAGGTTACTGTTGGAAGTGGTGTTAGAGAGGCCAGCAGGGGGCGCTCAACCTGTGGTCTGTGTGAGTCCTAATGCCCCAGTAAAAGTGAAGGGGACATTAAACTGTCAGTGGGCGTCGTCTTTTAGATGAGACGTTAAACCGAGGTCCTGACTTTCTGTGGTCATTAAAAATCCCATGACACTTCTCGTAAAGAGTAGGGGTGTAACCCCGATGCCCTGACCAAAGTCCCTCAATCGGCACTTACCCATCATGGCCTCCTAATCATCCCCATCCCCCGAATTGGCTCTATCACTGTCTCTCCAATCCACCAATAGCTGGTGTGTGGTGAGCGCACTGACGCCGTTGTCCTGTGGCTGCCGTCGCATCATCCAAGTGGATGCTACACACTGGTGGTGGTGTGGAGAGACTCCCTTTATGATTGTGAAGCGCTTTGGGTGTATGGCCATACACAATAAATGTGCTATATAAATATACATTACGTTACATTACAATGTGCTAATACCTACAAAAAATCCTGGAGAAAAATCTCAAACCCAACAGAAAATCAGATACTTTTTACTTCCTCTGCCGAAAAAGTTTTTTTGCCATTTCCAGGCATGGTATTTTTTAACGAACTCCTCCTAGGGATTTTATAAGATCAACAATTCTGTATTGTCATCTAAAGGCCTTGGTGATGTTAAATTGCGAAGATCGAGTTTTCATCGAAGGGCATGTCCGTGGCGCCCTCACAAACGTTGATGCTTCGCCACAAAACAGGAAGTTGTTATAACTCAGGCATGCATCTTCCGATCTGCCTCCAAATTCACACGTTCGATACCAGTCCTGACTTAAACACGTTTACATGCCAATATCCAGTTACAGTTATAGCGCCACCTGCTGGCAACAGGAAATGCCATGTTTTACAGTGTAACAAACTGCTCCTAGAATTTTTTTCATATTAAATCCAAGTTTTGTCAGTATAATCCAAAGGCCTGTGGGATTTTCTCAGATTTTTTTAGATTTATCAGCTTAAAATATTATTGTCCACTGTTCTCTGTCATTCTAAGGCCACCGGACAGTGGTGAGCCCAGGTGTGAGGTCCCTTTTATCGCTGCTTGCAGCTTTAATTTTATTTGTATTCTTTGACTAAAACTGTCATTCTCCATTAAAACATGCATATTTTGTTACTGCCTTTTTCATGTGCCATCTACAACATGTACAATTAATGCTAATATTGTTCTTGTCTTTCACTGTCTGACTGTACTGGAATAAAACAGCTAAATAAATCTGAAGTCTGGGAGACAGTAACTAACAGCTCAAAAAGCAAAGCTAAATAATTAGTCCTTGTTTTGCAGGATAAAGGTCTTAACCCCAAATACCTTGAAAAGCAGAGCTTTAAAATTCAACAAAAACAATTCCTTTGCACTTCAACAATTCGGCTATCTTTCATCTGAATTTGCAGTCGCTCTCATATGTATGTATGGGCACACAGGAGCCCACTGGCAAGTGGAACGCATCCTCTTGCAGGCTCAGAAAGTGTCCTCCTTGCTTCTTGCTTTCAGGTTTAAAATGAGCTACACGTCACAGGAGAGCAAATGATGCATTTGTCCACACTTGCTGCCCATGAGGCATGTGCAAATTCACAAGAAAAGTGGTTCTCAAAATGGAAATACTGCCCTTAAACTGCAGGGAATATGGATTAGTTCAGTCAACTGTGGTGAATCTCAGGCAAAGACAGGCAAGACAAATATATTTATGAGCCTTTGAGACGGGAGGGGGAGTGCTTTATAAGGACTGGTCTTTGAGTGCTTACTCATCTTGAAACTTCAGTCCCAGGGAAAAAGGCAATATACAGTTTAATTTGTTTAGCGTTTCACAACTATCAATTTGATCCTCAAAGATGGTCCAGACTTCACTACAGAGGCAGCAGACTGTTTCGCTGTGGCTGTATAATGTAGCCTCATGCGCCAGAGTTAAAAGGATCTAGGTGCAGCCTATTTATTTAGGCTAGATAAAAGATATGAACAAAGACATCCACACATACAGACTTACCAAACCATACTTCCATGAAGGAGAAATCACCGAATAGTTTATTTCAGCAACATGGTAGTCAACATTTAAATTGGATCAAAAAAGTTTTTCAAAATTGTCCTTAGACAAATATAGGTGTTGTTCTGTTGTATTACGGCAACTTTGATGCAAGGTTTTGATCCATTTCAAATGTTTACTACTGTTTATATGTCAGTGCCATCTGAAATTTACATGTAAAATGAGCATTTTTATTAACCTACTATATTTATGTTCAGTTATTTAAATTTTTAGGCAATGAAAAGTGAAATTACTGGATCTACACACAAGAGTGAAATTTCTTTATTTTAAAAGAAATTGAGTGCTGTTGCCTCACAGCAAGAACGTCGCTGGGTCGCAGGTTCGAACCTCGGCTGGGCTGGGTCAGTTGGCGTTTCTGTGTGGAGTTTGCATGTTCTCCCTGGGTTCGCGTGGGTTTCCTCCGGGTGCTCCGGTTTCCCCCACAGTCCAAAGACATGCGGTACAGGTGAATTGGGTAAGCTAAATTGTCCGTAGTGTATGAGTGTGAATGTGTGTGTGGAAGTTCCCAAAGATGGGTTGCGGCTGGAAGGGCATCCGCTGCGTAAAATCGTGCTGGATAAGTTGGCGGTTCATTCCGCTGTGGCGACCCCGCAAGGGACAAAGCCGACAAGAAAATGAATGAATGAATGAATGAATAAAAGAAATTGGTGAAACCTCAAATCAGAAAATGTCGGGACAGAATGGAAAACGTAAATAAAAAAGAAAGTAGTGATTTCTAAATTTACTTTGACTTGTATTTCATTGCAGACAATTTGAACACAAAACATTTCATGTTTTGTCAGGTCAACTTCTTTTAATTTGTAAATATATATCCTTTCCTGTCATTCAGACCTTCAACACAGAAGTTGAAGCAGGAGCAGTTTAGGGTTAGTAATCAGGTAAACTGGTTAAATAATGATATCATTTGAAACAGGTGATGTCAACAGGTGATTGTAATTATGATTTGGTACGAAGGCAGCATCCAAGAAAGGTCTAGTCCTTTAGGAGCAAAGACGGGCCGAGGATTGGCAGTTTGCAAACAAATACTTAAGAAAATTGTTGAAAGGTTTAAAAACAATGTTCCTCAAAGAAAGATAGGAAGACATTTGCATATTTCACCTTCAACAGTGCATAACATAAATTAAACATTCAAGGAATCTGGAGGAATTTCAGTGCATAAAGGACAAGGGTGCTTAAGCTGAACAACCATGACCTCTGATCCCTCAGGCGGCACTGCATCAAGAATCGTCATTCATCTATAAGTGATATCACCACATGGGCTCAGGACTACTTTAGCAAACCATTGTCAAGTACCACAATACATAGTTACATCCACAAATGCCAGTAAAAACTGTACTGTGCCAAAAGGAAGCCCTATGTTAACAGTATCCAGAAGCGCCGTCAACTTTTCTGGGCTCGGAGGCATCTGTGAGGGACTATCACACAGTGGAAACATGTACTGTGGTCAGATGAATCAGTATTTCAGGTATTTTTGGGGGGAGAAATGGGTGTCATGTGCTCCGGACCAAAGAAGAAAAGGATCATTCAGAATGTTACCAGCAACAAGTAAAAAATAGCCAGGGTCTGTCATCGTATGGGGTTTTGTCAGTGCCCTTGGCAAAGGTAACTTGCACTTCTGTGATGGCAGAATTAATGCTGAAAAGTACATTGAGATTTTGGAACACGATATGCTTCTTTTCCAGGGGCACCCATGCATATTTTAACAAAATAATGTAAAACCACATTCTGCACACATTGCAAAGTCCTGGCTGCAGGGGAAGAGGATACAGGTACCTGTCTCCAATAGAAAATGTGTGGCACATTTTGAAGCTCAAAATGCGACAACGAAGACCCCATATTGTTGCCCACCTTAAAACTTGTTTGCAGGAAGAATGGGACAAAATTACACCTGAAACACTTCATCACTTGGTGTCTTTGGTCTCTAAATGTCTTTTAAGTGTTGTGAAATTGAATGGCAACATGGTAAAGGCTTTACTGTTCTAACTTTTTTTTAATGTATTGCAAGAACCAAAATTGGAATATGTGTTTATTAATAAAAATAGTGCTGTTGTATTATTGTCAGCAATGAAATACAAGTCAAAAAAGTCAAAGTCAAATTTCCACACTGTCCCAACTTTTTCTTGTTTGGGATTGTAGAAGAAATATAGAAAAACGGCAGCAACTCTAAACAGCATGGAGTAACTTCTTTAGAGAAAATCTGCATTATTTGTGTCTCTCTCTCTGTGTGTGTGTGTGTGTGTGTGTGTGTGTGTGTGTGTGTGTGTGTGTGTGTGCGTGTGTGCGTGCGTGCGTGCGTGCGTGCGTGTGTGTGTCAAATGCATGGCAATTATATTGTTTTACAGTTATTTTGTTTATACATTTGTTTATAATTATATACAATTATATTGTTTCACACATTTGTTTTCCATATTAATTTAAACATATGTAAACTTGTTATATATTTATATACATGTAGCTAAATAACACCTCGAGGCTTGCACAGCACTCAAAAGGAGATCCTCTGCCTGGTCAGATTGAGATCTAGAACAAAAAGTACCCAAAGTGACTGGTTTATACTCTGAAGAAGCAGAATTTTGGGTCTTTGGATTAGTCAAAGCATGACTCCACAATCATCCAACAGCCAACTCACTGACATGCTTTGCAGAAGCAAAGTTTTCCATCTAAGATCAGCTGACTGTAAAGGGTCGAATGGTGGTAAGTGATGATGGTATTGATAACCGCAGGATTACAGTCAGTCAAAAGAGGATTGGACCCAGAGGCCAAACCAAAAGTTGCAGTTGAACTGGATCTGGGTGCCAGACAGCGCCATCCATCTGTGACAACAGGTCCTTCGGAATCAGGTCTCGATGACATGGATGTCTTCTGGATAGGCTGGAAAATTGGGTTGGGCTGTCTGGGACGGTCCTCAAATAGTCTCCTTGAAGGGAGAGGTTACTATGTCATTACAGGTGACTATAGGTCAAGGTGGACACCCATGACATGAGGAGCCCCACAAGGTTAATTTCTGGCACCTCTCCTGTTCAATCTTTATATGCTGCCACTGAGCCAAATAATGAGAAAGAACCAAATCTCCTACCACAGTTATGCTGGTGACACTCTACTTAGCCTTACAGCCTAATGACTTCAGCCCAATTGACATCCTCTGCCAATGCATTGATGAAATTAACAGTTGGATGTGCTAAAACTTTCTTCAGTTAAACAAAGAGAAAACTGAAGTCATTGTGTTTGAGAACAGAGATGAGGTTCTCAAGGTGAATGTGTACCTTGGCTTTAAGGGTCAAACAACAAAAAATCAAGAATCTTGGTGTGATTCTGGAATCAGATCTGAGTTTCAATAGTCATGTCAAAGCAGTAACTAAATCCGCATACTACCATCTCAAAAACATTACAAGAATTAGATGCTTTGTTTCCAGTGAGGACTTAGAGAAACTTGTTCATGCTTTCATCACCAGCAGGGTGGATTACTGTAATGGCCTCCTCATTGGCCTTCCCAAAAAGACAGTCAGACAGTTGCAGCTCATCCAGAACACTGCTGCCAGGATTCTGACCAGAACCAGAAAATCAGAGCACATCACACCTGTCCTCGGGTCTTTACACTGGCTCCTAGTTACATTCAGAATAGATTTTAAAGTATAATAATAATAATTACTTGTCTATAAATCCCTAAATGGCCTAGGACCTCAATACATTACAGATATGCACACTGAATACAAACCTAATAGATCACTCAGATCTTTAGGATCATATAAACTAGAAATTCCAAGGGTTCAGTTAAAGCAGGGTGAATCGGCCTTAAGCTACTATGGCCCCTGCCACTGGAATCAACTTCCAGAAATGATCAGATGTGCTCCAACATTAGGTATATTCAAATCTAGACTTAAAACACATCTGTTTAGCTGTGCCTTTACTGAATGAGCACTGTGCTACGTCCGACAGATCGCACTATTATGTCTTTCTATTCTTTTTCATTCTTTTATAACCTGTTTTAACACATTTTTATGTTTTATCTGTTTTTATACTATTAGTTTTTATTTATTTTTATACTTGTTTCTTTTATTCCTGTTTATGTAAAGCACTTTGAACTGACACTGTGTATGAAATGTGCTATATATATAAACTTTCCTTGCCTTGTCTCTATTCTCGTGAACCATAATCTACAGTTAGTAGTTGCCTCAGTTGCAAAAAGTTCCACTTCTGCTTTTCCGAACTGTAGCCATATCTTCTGTATCATATCCAGGTAAAACCTTCATTTCCCCAGGTTCAGAAAATGCTTTGACAGAGCATCTGCCACTTCGTTGCTTGACCCTTAAATGCCCTCAGTGATGATAGAGACTTGAGAGACCTTGTGCCACATTCATGATTCAGATGAAACACTGTTGAGGTGTTGTCTGACCAAATAAGCACATATCAGCTTGCCAGAACTGGTAAAAACACTGCAGGGCTAGAAAAACCACATGTAACTCCAGAAAATTGGTGTGATCTTTTGACCAAATTGGAGATCATCAACCGTAGACACCCCTATGATTCCAAGGATAGAAGCATCAGTTGTGACTACTTTCTGGCGAGAGGTAATGACCCCTAGAGGTACACCTGACATCAAAAACTCCTAGGGATTCCATTGTTCTCATTGCCTGAAGAAAATGATGTGAGGCAACAACCAAGTGATGTTGACGTCTGGCAGGGTTCAAGCCCAAACAGTTGTTCCACCACTGAAGAGGCCTGAGGTGGAGTAAGGCCAGCTGTATCACCAATGTGTCAGCAGTCAGCATACCCAAGAGTTGTAGCAACACTCTGTATTGCAGACTCACCCCCAGCCAGAAATGAGCATGTTTCTGGAGAATGTTGTCCACTTTGGTTTGTGACAGGGTGGTGGACATAGCACGATAGTTCAGAAGCATAATAATGTAAGTGATTTCTTGCACTGGAGCAAGGCAACTCTTTGCTTTTTATACAGAGAGACCCAGCTTCTGTACGTGTCAAAAAGCAAACTGATTCATATTCCTTTGGACCATAGAGGGTACAGAGCTGCAGTCATGCACCTTGTGAACCCACGAGGTGTCAGAGACAAGCGGAAAGGAAGGACTTTGAAATGGTAAGCCTCCTTTTTGAAGCTGAATCTAAAAAATTTCATGTGATCAGGAACAATAGCAATATGAAAATAAGTGTCTTTAAAATCGATGCTTGTAAACAGTATCCCTTCATGACACCATGAAGAATGTGGGCTGCATGCAACATTCAGAAGTGGAAATTCTTTAGAAACATGTTTAAATGTTTCAAATCAAGAACTGGATGAAAACTGTCATCTTTCTTGGGAACCAGGAAGTAAGTGAAATATTCCTCCCATCTCTAACAGAGAACAAATTTCCTGAGAGAGAGAGCCATTGAAAGAAATGCATCTGTTATTACTATTGGAACACTCCTTAAAATCTTCGATGGTCTGCATCAAAACTGCAGGGGATAACCCTTGCTTAGAGTAGTCCAAACCCAAGTATCTACCGCAATATATTTTTTAAAAGCCAATTAAGTAAGGTAAAAAGTAACTCGCAAAAGTAAAGTATTATGTAATATTATTAAGTAGCGTGTTACTTATAACATGTTACCCATAACAGTGGTTGTAAGTACTGTTAGCAATTTTTTAGCTTGTCTTTGTCCTGTTTTCTCTATCCTAAATATCTTTTTACAATATTCTAACTTATTCTGTTATATAATGCATTGGCTTGGTTCAAGTCTTACCTATCTGAACATCAATCAATTTGTGTCAGTTAATAAGGAGGCATCATACTGAACAAAAAAAGTACACTGGTGGCCCTGCAAGGCAAAGGTCTTGCCTATTGGACACAAAAACGCTCTGGTTACCAAAGTAACCCTCGTTCCCCGAGGGGGGGAACGGAAATTCTATGTGGAAAAACTTCCACTATGGGGATTTCGTCATGAAACTTGGGGAGACAGAGAGAACCCGAAGGGGAGGACTTTGTACTGCCATGCTTGACCTTCGAACGCAAACCGCAAAAACTGCCGGTGGTGTGGAAGTATGGAAACATGGAAATACGCATCCTTTAGGTAAACTGGTTAAAAACTGGTTAGGTCTATTGCTGCAAACCAATCCTGAGGATGAACGCATCGGATGATGCGCTTCTGCGTAAGCATTCTGAACCGCAGCTTGTGATGACAGCGGTTCAAAACGCGCAGGTCTAGGATTGGCCGTAGCCCACCGCTCTTTTAGGTACGATAAAGTACGGGCTGTAAAACCCGCTCCCCATCTCGGCTGGAGGGACCGGCTTGATTGCATCCTTCGCCAGGAGGACAGCAATCTCCTCTCGCAAGACAGGGGTGGACGCAGGGCTGACCCTGGTGAAATACATGCCCGTGAACTTGGGAGGCCATTTCGCGAACTGAATCGCGTAGCCGAGTCTGATCGTGCGGATGAGCCACCACGATGGGCTGGCCTGCACTAACCAGGCAGGCAGAGCCCTTGCTAGAGGCTTCACTTGCACGATCACTGACGTACCAGCGGTGGGGCAGCGCAGAGTGGGTGGGCTCAACTGGGAAGCACTGGGGTCCCGCGGGAGAGCAGAAGGCGAGAGGTTCACTCTCGTCTCGCACCCATACTCTGGAGGGGTGGTCGGGAGGGGAAGAGAAAGGAGACCGTTCTCTTGCGCTCCGTGAGCCACTGGTGAAATGCACCGATCCTGCGAGCTGGAAGGCATAACGTCCCAAGTTGGCAGTGTTTGGGCTGTCACATCCGGGGAAGGGGAAAAATGCTCTTTCTTTGGAATTTGAGTGGCGTTGAAAAACGCTGTTGGTGTTATTTGTGGAGCCCAGCCCTCTGCCGGGGAAAGAGCAAGTTCCCTCCTCTCCGGATGGCCCATCTCAGGGACGCTTTGCGGTCCATTTACCGGACTTAGCGGCGCCCTGGGGCGGGAGCGCCGGTTGCCTGCGGGATGCTTGGCACTGCCGCTTGGCCGGAGGCGCAGGCGGGGGGCGTCGGTGCAGGTCTTGAAGCCGCAGGCGGGCGCCCTTGGCGAGGAGCAGTGGAGGTGGATGGTTCGGCGGGGGGAGCGGTCTTACAGGCCCGCAGATAGATGACTTTGCCCATTGCATCCGACTGCTCCTTCACCGCCATAAACTCCTGGGTGAATTCACCGACGGTGTCGCCGAACAGGCCAGCCTGGGATATGGGCGAGTTAAGAAAGCGAACTTTGTCAACATCGCGCATATCTGCCAGGTTTAGCCAGAGGTGGCGTTCCTGGACCACCAATGTGGCCATCGACCTCCCCAGGGCACACGCAGCCAACTTGGTGGTACGCAGAGCATAGTCGGTTGCGGTGCCGAGCTCATGGTGCAGGCCTAGGTCGGAACCACCCTTGTGGAGCTGGGCCAGCGCCTGCGCTTGGTAGCGCTGGTAGGTGGCCATAGCGTGCAAGGCGGAAGCAGCCTGGCCCGCGGCTGTGTAGGCTCTGGCTCCAAGGGAGGCAGATAACCTACACGCTTTGGGCAGGAGACGAGGCTGACCCCTCCAGGAAGAGACGCCAAGCGGACATAAGTTGACCGCAATGGCGCGCTCAATCTGGGCAATCGTCTCGTACCCCCTGGCTGCTCCACCATCAAGGGTGGTGAGGGCGGAGGCGCATGCAGATCGGGCAGAGAAAAGTGCCCTCCAAGACTGCGTGAGCCTACTGTGCACCTCTGGGAAGAAGGGGACGGGAGGCTTAGAAGGCTTAGCCTTCTTGTCCTCCACGCAGCACCCATCTAGTCGGTCCGGCCGCGGGGCTGGGGGAGAACCATCTCCAGACCCACGGCCGAAGCAGCCCAGGAAAGCACGGCCAGCATATCCGCTTCTGGATCCGATGCCACGCTCACTACCCTGGAGGGAGGGAGCGGGTTCGGATCCTCGTCGGATAGTGATAGCCCACCCTGCGATGCAATGATGGACATCTGGTCCTCGGTGTCATCGAGTGAAAGGGCGACCATCCGTGAGGATGGATCGCTTCTCTCACTCGAAGCTTGGATGGAGCGCGCTGAGGAAGGAGAGGTCCGCGAGCCAGAAGGCAGTGGGTTTACTCCCACTGTAACCCTCAGATCTGCCCGAGTGCCAGCCGCAGAGCCGGGGACAACTGGGGTGGGTGGCCCTTTTGCAAGAGCGAGCCGCTATCTTAGCTGCACAACAGACATGACGTCGCAATGACGCAATTAACATGCTGGAACCCCAGACATGCAACGCAGTGCTCGTGCCCATCATCTGGGGACAGGTAACCACCACATCCAGAAACGCACAGTCGAATCGACATCTTGAAAAAGACGCGCTGCACGACCATGTTGCTCTTTTAGGGAAGCTTGATTCCTATACAAACCGTTCAGTTTGAGGACCGGACCCAAAGGACGCCAGGCAAGGGAGAGAAGAACCCAGCTCGATTATCTGCCGTGGCGTGAACGTGCTCTGGACCGGGAGAACAGCTTCTCAGTCTCTCTCTGTCGAACAGGTTGGAGAACCCTCAGTAACTCTCAGTAGCTTGTGAAAGGCTCTGAAAGCGAAAAGGATGCCGTTGCTGAGCACATGCTGGGCTTTTATGCCAAGTTAATTGTCATTGACGACAGCTGTGCACGCTGACGCCGCCAACTCATTGCCATTCCATTGGCCCGTTTTTATACTCTTTCAGATGATTGGATTCTGACGAAATCCCCATAGTGGAAGTTTTTCCACATAGCATTGCAGTTCCCTCCCGAAGGGGAACTTCCAACGCAATCTCACGGCAATTCGTAACATTTTGATTAGTGGCTAATTCATATGAATTCGTACGATCTAATTCTTACATATTAATACGATTTGCTCATCACACAATGACTGTTGGGTTTAGGGGTGGGGTTGGGTGCCACGCCTCCTTTTTAAAATCGTACATTTTCGTACGACTGAATTAGCCACTAAACTGACAAAACGTAAAATACTTACTTTTTCTCGTGAGATCAGGCTGGAACTTCTCTTCTCACTCAAAACCTAGAAAACTGTCAACTGTTTAACCCTTGATGGACTTTCAATTCAATCCTTGTCTTCAGTTGAAGATTTGGGGGTGAATTTGATAGCCCTGTCATTTAAAGACCAGATTTCAAGCATCTGTAAAACTGCATTTTTTAATATTTATATCAGTATCTAATGTGTAAAAGCTTACTCATGCTTTCATGACCTCTCGTTTAGACTATTGTGATACATTACTAGGTGGTTGTCCTTTTGGCCTAGTTAACAAATTTAAAATGCAGCTGCTAGAGGGCTTTTTAGACCTAAGAAATATGATAATATTACTCCAGTTCATGAGCGTGAGACTGATTCCTCCAAAATACCTCAAAGAAAGTCTTTGCATTGATCCCGTAGGCTAGCCTGAACACTTGCCTTTGACCAAAACAGAGCTGCAGCTTCTCCATAATGGATGTCCATCATTCACAAGCTTCCAGTGCCCAGACTGAAGCTCTTTTTTTCCTTAATTTTTGTCAGTTGAAGTTTATTCCTCGCCACTGTTGCCTCTGGCTTGCTTGGTTTGGGACTATTGAAGCTGCGCATTGGTGGAGTTGCTCTTCAGTGTTTTGGCTTTCAGCAGTGACATTTACATTAGACTAAGCTGAACTAAACTGATCTTTAACTGTGACATCTAAACTGAAGCTGTTTCAGTTTACTAGAACTTCATCTATGTTAAGCTGCTTTGACACAATCTACATTGTAAAAAGTGTTCTAGAAATAAAGATCCACTTAAATGTTGACTACACTATATGTTATTTTAAATGAGCAATTTCACAGAGAAAAAAAAAACATAATTTCATACGTCTCTAGACGTTTATTTTAATATTTAAAGGCACAATGTGTATTTTTTGCCACTGTAGCATTCCCTGCCGAACAGATGCACTTTACTCTCAGGGACTGATGTTTATAAAGTGTTTAATCTTCAAATAAATCATCGTAAGAGCTGAATAAAAGAAACAAAGAAAACAAACAATACTCATTACACATATCCTTGAAATTGTGTTCAACAAATGCTCATAAGCCAATAAACTGATAAATACACATTTACAGTCTCACTGTACAGGCATAAATTATAAACTTGCCTAACTGTATAATGTCTAAATAAGTCTGAATAATTTGAATTGTTTTAACACTAACAATGACGATATTTAATGCAGATAAAGCATTTATGACTTTATGAATTACAATAATGTCCTATTAGACTGCAATATAAACAGCTTTAACAATAAATTAATTGTATTAATTAATTAGTACAATTCGCGATCTTATTTTTAGAGAGATAAATCCAAAACACATGAAATTACCAAAATAAAAACCCTAATGGCCCTTAATGTCCTATTTGTAGTGCAAGTTATAAGAAAATAGTAGTAGGGGAGAGCGGGGCACAAAGTCACACTTTTTGGTTTTGGTCAAATAATGAACAAAGTAATGGGGTTAGACAAACCATATGTTTTACCAAGAACACACAAGCCTCTCCTACAAATGAGCACTGGAATTATGATCGCCGGACCTGTGGTTTCTGTGCAGTATTGCCAAAAGTGCCAGGAGTAAAAATTTTACTATTTACCCCACCTGCGGGGCAAGTTGTAACAGACAGGGGGTTAGTTGTAACACATGCTTATAAAGGCAGATTTCACACAATTAATTTAAATTCAGTCTACTTTAAATAGTAGCTATATTTCCTCAGTAATTGGCTCATTTCTTTTTTTCTATACAGCACAGTATGTTTATTTATTTATTTGTTTATTGGATAAACACATTTGAATTTATTTGCATTATTATCCATTTATTCATTATTATACAATGCATTTATTTGCATTATTAGCAATAAAATATTTTTTTTCTATAAAAAAAAAAACAATTTTCTATTAAAAAACATTTTTATTTAAAAGTTCTCAACATTACACTCAAAATTCAAAAAAATATTTTGTTAGTTTAGTTGGTGTTCAACAGTGTGTGGCTTAATTGTAACACCCTGTTACAACTAGCGCCACTGTGTCATCTTTTACTCAAAACTGGCTAGCAGTCACTGTGTGTTTTATACATCTTTCAAAATGGTTTCATCTTTTAGCCTAGAAGACGGTGATCACGACAATATAAGATTTTACGTTCATACTTTCACCGATTTCTTCAAAATAAAAAAATTTCGACTGTAATAAAAAATACTTTTATGCTGCAAAAATGGATTCTACTGTGTATCCAAGGTTTCCGCTACATTCATTCATCCGTGGCGGGCCGCCACGCCAAAATTCATCCCGCCACGGCTACATTACAGCTTCTTATTTAAAACATTTAGTCGTGTTTTTTATAGCGGATTATAATCGCACCAAAACATATTAGAGGTAAACCGCGCAAACTTTTCTGTAACCGTAGTAGTGCTGTGCGCTATTTGTTCAAGGTGACATGCTGACTGACTCTCTGACAGACTGACTGACAGGTGCGTGAGTCTAGCAAACACCGCGTAGCTTTCAGTTAAGATGAACACAGTTTCCATAAGTATACTTTATTGATAAAGGTCAATGGCTTTGCATACAATGACTTTATCTTGCTGGAGTTTATAGCCGTTTGACTTTACTTCAGGACGCATTAATGTCGGAAAACGCACAAAAACGCAGTAAATCGCGCTTCAGCAGCGCTTACTGGAGAGCGCACAAGAAGATCTGCACTTGAACGTGTACATTTGAGTGCGTGCAAGAAGTTCTGTGCTCGAACAGAGGAAATCGGCGCGCAAGCAAAGAGATTTGCATGCTCGTATTACATGAATGCTATCTCGACTTGTAATACTGCGTGTAATATTTGTCTTTGAAATAGTTGGCAGATCTGTGTAAAAAAAAAAGTCCTGCGCACTGCTGGAAAAAATCCTAGAGGAAACACTGGTATCATCATCAAATTTTACCGAAAATGTTCAATAATTGGCAGGAAGACGTCTGCCGACACTGCGGTGAAAACCTCGGAAGCATGCCATGGTTAACCCTGAGCAAATACCTTAAAACTCTGTTACATTTAACCCCGCGTTACTTTGTTCCCCGCGCTCCCCTAACAATAAATGACATGCCTTTTGTACAAAACTAATAAATAATATGGATATCACTGATATTCAAAATCCTTATATATGTACTCACAACAATTAAGCATTAACCAAAAGACCGTCAACAAACCATAACATTCAAGATAGACAAAGTCTATTTCACTGATTAAAATATAAACAATACCTTGTGCCCTTCGTCAGCCAGGAGCTAAAAGTGGAGAAAACCTTTTTGACTGCCTTCGAATTTGTTTTCACAGAGAGCACTCCAAAGTCCTTTCCTTTTGTAGCACTAATCACTTCACCAAAGACTTCTTTAATGTTTACACTCAGCCCCGTTTCAAGACAACAGCACCCTCTACTGGATGGAGGTAGAAGTGTCAGTGATTGAACAATTTAAAGGTCATATTCACAGGGGGCATATTCACAACAAACAAAGGTGTAGTTCAATAACACTGTGACTGAATGTGAAGCTGTCATAATGGGAGGTGCCATCTTCATTACATCCTACGGGACACATGCTGAAATCATGCTCATGGATAAAGATAAAGTCTTTGGCTGCGTCCGAAACCGCATACTTCCATACTATAGAGTACGCTAAAATCAGTATGCGAGCCGAGTAGTATGTCCGAATTCATAGAATTCGAAAATCAGTATGCGAGAAGTACCCGGATGACTTACTACTTCCGGCTAGATTCTGAAGTGCGCATCCCATGCACGCTGCGCTATCCCATGATGCCCCGCGAGAGAATTCATGAATGGAAGTGAAGCGACGTAACTGACGCAGGTAGGTCACGTGACCATGACAAAATGGCGGATGTAGTATGTCCAAATTCCATTCATACTTCTTACATTCATACTGTATAGAACGTACTTTTCTAACGGCCGAGCAGTACGTTTAAATTCAAATGCAGTACCTACTGAGTAGTAGGCGGTTTCGGACACAGCCTTTGAGAATTATTAAAATTGTAATATGAAGTAGAGGAAAGTGAAGAAGAACTGTTCATGTAATGTTCCCTCACTAAACTGATGAAGTGGAACACACTTTAAAATGGCAGCACGTATTCATTCGAGGGGGAGTGATTAGTGAAGTTCACAAGTGCATGTCTAGAAGTGGATTAAAACATAGCCTAAGGCCCCGTTTACACTAATATGTTTTAGTTTGAAAACAGCGTTTTAGAATGAAAACGATCAACGTCCACACTGGCGTTTCACTAGTGTTTCTAAAAAGATCTCCATCCACACTACACTTCTGAAAATGCACATCACGTGATAACACACACACTCTGTCATGCGCTGCAGCGTATGCGCACGTCTGAGCTCCAGTCAGTCCACAGATGCTTTCAGTACACCTCCCCAAGTGAGTGCAGTGCAGGTCGGACAGTTCTTCAAGGATCTACTGCTGGATCTCATTTCACTATAGTTGTTAAACGTGATATTTAATTCATCTGGTCTATATGTAATGACTCTGGTCTTTTGAATCTATTACTTGTTCTCAGGTAATGTGTTTTGGCTGAACGCAAAGATAAGTCAATATATTAATTTATGCAACCACGTACACTGATTCTGCACATTTGACTGATTGCCTTTATTTCCTGTATTGTGTAAACTTATTGTACGTTATACTTTTATAATGGCCATTATTGATTATTAAAACTGATATTTAGCAAAAGGGGCATCATGGTGGCGCAATGGGTAGCACGATCGCCTCACTGCAAGAAGGTCGCTGGTTCGAGCCTGGGCTGGGTAAGTTGGCATTTCTGTGTGGAGTTTGCATGTTCTCCCCGTGATCGCGTGGGTTTCCTCCGGGTGCTCCACCCACAAGTCCAAAGGCATGCGGTATAGGTGAATTGGGTAAGCTAAATTGTCTGTAGTGTATGTGTGTGAATGAGAATGTATGGCTGTTTCCCAGTGATGGATTGCAGTTTTCACACTGACACGGAGCAGCAGCATTTTAAACCAAAACGGCCTCTTCTGCATTTCAAAACGCTCCGTTTTCAGGGCTCAAAAACTCTGGGGTAGTGTGGACGGAAGGCGCAACCGTAGCAAAACTTATGTGTTTTAAAACTAAAACGTATTAGTGTAAATGGGGCCTAAGCCTAAGTACATTTTAAGGTTGTGTTATAATGCAATCGAATAACAGGCATGGCTTTTTAAAGCGTCTTTGGTGTCTCCATGTTTTATATATAGACACAGTGGTGTGAACAAATGTTTTCCCTTATTTTTTGCATGTTTGTCACACTTTATTTTTTTCACTGTCATTTTTTTTATGTATATTTTAGATCATCAAACCAATTTAAATATTAGTCATGGATAACACAAGTAAACACATCATGCATTTTTTAAATGATTTTTATTATTAAGGGAAAACAATACAAATCTACATACAGTTGAGGTCAGATTTAGCCCCCCTGAATTATTAGCCCCCTGTTTATTTCGTTCCCCAATTACTGTTTAACGGGGAGAAGATTTTTTTCAACACATTTATAAACATAATAGTTTTAATAACTCATTTCTAAGTACTGATTTATTTTATCTTTGCCATGATGACAGTAAATAATAATTTACTAGATATTTTTCAAGACACTTCTATACAGCTTAAAGTGACATTTAAAGGCTTAACTAGGTTAATTAGGTTAACTAGGCAGGTTAGGGTAATTAGGCAAGTTATTGTATAACAATGGTTTATTTTGTAGACTATTGAGAAAGAAAATTAGCTTAAAGGAGCTAATAATTTTTACCTTAAAATAGGTTTTAAAAAATTAAAAACTGCTTTTATTCTTGTCGAAATAAAACGAATAAGACTTTCTCCAGAAGAAAAAATATTATCAGACATACTGTGAAAATTTCCTTGCTCTGTTAAACATCATTTTGGAAATATTTAAAAAAGAAAAAATATTCAAAGGGGGGCGAATAATTCTGATTTCAACTATATATGTATTATATGTGTTTTTCAATTGATTATTTAGAAAATGCTCTAATATTTAAAAAAAAAACATTTCTTGTGCTGCTTAATATTTTTGTTGAAAGTGATCTTTTCAGAATTCCTCGATGAATAGAAAAATCTTATTGTTTTATGTTTGGTTTATATATATATATATATATATATATATATATATATATATATATATATATATATATATATATATATATATATATATATATATATATATATATATATATCCATTTCTCAGTGAATATAGGTCATATATTTTGGTGCGTTTGAACAGAACACTTTTATTAAACAGATATATTTATTAAAATAATATTTTATTTACTGTGCATCTTTAGAAATAGAAAGATTATACATTTAAATTCATGTGAAATATTGCAAAAAAAAATTACAAACTGCAAAATTTTAACAAAGTTTTTTTTTACTCTCTCTCTTGATTTTTGCCATTTTTAAAAATTGTATTACTCCCTAACATATAAATTTGAGCTACTCATTTTTGGACTGTTATCGTAAGATATTTTGTTAGATAAGTTCCAAATTTTCTTTAGTACTGACTAATCTAATGTATGAGCACAAATACAATATTTTAACTTATCCTATAGAAAATATTAATTTAAAAGACTTGTGATAAGATTTGTGAGGGGTGTACTTATGCAGAGCACTGTGTATATACAGTACATTGTAAAAAAAATGCTTTGAATTGTGTTGGGACAACATGAAGAAATTAAGTTAACTTATTAGTTTTTACAAATTTAAGTGGATTGAACATAAACAGTTAAGTTGTCCCAAACAAACTGAAGAACTGTGTTGTTTCAGTTCATTTTAAAGTATTTAAAGTATCATTTTAAGTAGTTTGAACAAACAGCCAACGTGTTGTGCGCGCGCGTGTGTGTGTGCAAATGTACAGCTATTGTTATAGTAGACCTATTGTTTTTTTTATCAGTTTACTGCAGACCAAGGTCTGGAACAGCTTTAAACTCTTTAGCGTCCTCACACGATATTATCCACAAGGGGGCAGTCAACATCATCTGTGTGACAACTTATTCAACGCTTACAGTAAACACCATCTCAGTACAGAGCGGAAGACTGGCGGTCAGAAGGTCCCGTCTTATTGTTTGAAGGCAGAAGGAAAAGCCGCACCCTCCTCCATCTTGCTGTCACGGGTCACACTGGGATAAAAGTTACAATCAAACCTAGCCCTGTGAGAAAACTGTGTTCATGTTACTATTCATTTAATTTATTTATTGTAGAAAAATACATTTTCAAAAATTATCCAGTAACACGAGCAAAATCTGGGATTGTGATGTTATTAAAAACAGGATTAATGTTTAAACCTGTTTTAACTGCATGATGTTGTGTTATCTTTAACTAATAGGCCTATTTAAATTAGTTTGATGATCTGAAAGATTAAAGTGTGATGTAATGCTAAAACATGGCTCTAATATATAGCATATATCAAGAGGAAATCTATAAATTTATTTATTTACATATGCCACTTGGTTTGGCATTCTGTGTGTGGATTTTTTATTACATTTTTTTTGGGAAACTGCTGGCATCCAAGAAACAAACACAAACAGTATAGCCTACTGAAAAACAAAGGTCAGAGTTTCTGTTCAGTTCTTTTTTTCCCTTCAGTTTTACCAAGTGTGAAGCTGGTCCAGTCAGTCCTCAGTGGTTCTGTTTCTTATCTTCAAAACACACATTTCTTGCAGACGTCTGGAACAAAGAAGTCTGTGGTTAAAAATATCTCCTCCACCCAACTTTGATACCTAGACTCTGTTGATGGAAACGTCTATAGTGGCTGCAAGTAGTTATTTTTTTAACCCAGTAATATAAACAATAACAGTTCAATGACATCATATGAATCTGATATATTATCAAGAGTGTGGTAGTAAACAAATCTTTCTTTTTTTAGCCAGAAAAATAAATAAATTATGAAAGTTTAACACAGAAAAAAATAAATAAAGCATGATTCTAAATTAGTTCCCAGAGATGGGTTGCGGCTGGAAGGGCATCCGCTGCGTAAAATCGTGCTGGATAAGTTGGCGGTTCATTCCGCTGTGGCGACCCCGCAAGGGACAAAGCCGACAAGAAAATGAATGAATGATTCTAAATTACATTTTTAAAGTATTTAATTACTCACAAAAGCAATTGTGTTAAACGTGTCATTTTAGCTTTCACTGAAGCACAAATATTTTAAAATCATGAATCTTCAGAAGTGGCACAAACACATGAATCTTATTTCAAGAGAAATTATTTTTAATATTGTGGTCTTTTAGACTTACGAAATGCTTAAGTTGTAAGTCATGTTCTTTTATACATACAGTAGCGTTGTGTGTGTGTGAAGATGAGTTTTTGTGAGTTGATTGAGCCGGACAGGAAGGGTCAGGATTAGAGAAACAGGAAGCTGACATAAAGGAAGTATCGTGCGTCACACAGATATTCGCTTACTGCTTAAAGACATTCCAACTTCACCTCCAAAATGGAGTTTTTCCACAGCTCTCCAATGAAACTCCTGCTTTTCGCTGGTAAGATCAGCTTCTATTTTTACATAAGCTTAGTATTAATCTATTGAATTAACTGTTTGTTTATTTTTATTGTGCAGATATGCTTTACATTTGTATTATATTCATTTATGTTGAAGAAAATTACAGCAAGAAAAATTGCAATACATAAATTTAAATAGGGAAAAATATATATTTTACCTAATTTATTGTACCCACATTGTAGAGATCAGGTTTTTTTCTATTTTTGGGGTCTGTAGTAAAGCATGTTGCTACACGATATAGCGTGAGCTGTCAAAACAATGACCCACTGTTGACTGCAATGACTTGAAAAGAACTGGTGTAAAGAAATAATATTATTAAGGAAAAACAAATAGATATTGATGTAATATATTAAGTAATTATAGGTTAATACATTTTTAAGAGTAAAACAATTATGACATTTGTAGATCATTACTTAATGTGAAAACCTGATCTCAGCTGCTTGTTTTACTGGCTTTTTTTTTTTTTTTTTTTTTTGTAGGATGTTTTATGGAAATGTTTCCAAGTAAAAAAAAACTGTCCCTTGTATATTTAACATGTAATTTACATGTATAGTTCATACAAAATTGGAAATTCTGTCATAATTTTCTTACCCATCCAAACTGGTTTGACTTTTTTTTTCTGTTGAACACAAAAGAAAATATTTTGAAGAAAGCTGAAAACCTGTAGCCATTGACTTCCATGTAATTTGTTTTTTCCTACTATGGAAGACAATGATTAGCCTACATGTTTTCAGTTTTTTTTTCAAAGGATCTTCTTTTGTGTTCAACAGAAACTCTTGACCATGAGGTTGACTAAATAGTGAGTATAATTTCAGTATTGGATGAACTATTCGCTTAAGTGCTGTAATCCATCTGCAAAACTAATTGTATTATTATTGTGTGCTATATTTTAAAGCTTGGTTTTCAAGTGTGCTGGATCCATGCAGATTTGTTGACATTAACCAGTCTTGTCACCCGGATGCCAACTACGATGTCTTAAAATTAGGCTGCTACTGCAAACATGGGTACACTGGTAATGGAGTCAACGATTGTAGAGGTTTGCCATTTATTTTTTACATTAAATTAAAATAACTAATTCAAACAGACAAAACTCTCATACTGCATGTACTCGCGTATACATAAAATATAATAAACTTTTAGCTGGCTAATATTCAAAACTATGTCTGTATCAAAAGCAAAATGCACAACTATCTTAAATGTAATTTTATTAATGACATTAGTTGTGAGTTGTGGTGATATTTGATAGGAATGTTTATTCAACAGTGTTTTTAATCTTTTTTTAAACTTTTCAAATTTTAAATTTAAAGGTATTCAAAATACAGGTGCAGAAAATTAATGCCACTCAACTGTTTGCAAAATATAATTACCAAGTATTCAAAAAATTACCAAGTATTAAAACTACAATTAAGGTTTTTTAGGAAAGACTTTAGGTTAACACTCAGTTTCCTATACTATTTATTCTTAATATTTTAGACTGTTTTTTTTTAAATCTTTGATTTACTCTTTTAAATTTAATTGTCATTGTCTTTCTAAAAGGGACTAACACTGGTAAATAATTTAAGATGCTGCTGCTTATTTGTTTATTTGACCCCTAACAGATGACAATGAATGTGAGAACGTAACAGGAATATGTGGCTCACATGCCAACTGCACCAACTATGCTGGCGGTTACTAATGTACATGCTCATCTGCCAAATGTTAAATACTTATCTAGTCTTAATACCTAATACTTATATACACTTAAATCCTTGAATAGAGTCTTTAAATGTTATCACATTATTCTTGTTTTTAGAATGCCTGGCGTTATTTTTTATTTATTTTTTTGCTACGAAAACGACACTCATAAAAAAGGTTTTGGGTTCCATAAACGGCTTTTCAATAAAGACACAATCTTAAGCAATACAGAAATTGTTGTTATTTATTTTAATTATCAAATCGCTTAATCGAAAATTTATTATTCACACCTAACACTTTATATAACTCAGTCTTAATATTTTATACTGTTTCTTTAAATCTTTGATTTATTTAAATTTTCAATTTAATTGACATTGTCTTTCTAAAAGGGACTAACACCGGTAAATCATTTAAGATACTGCTGCTTATTTGTTTATTTGACCCCTCACAGATGACAATGAATGTGAGAACGTAACTGACATATGTGGCTCACATGCCAACTGCACCAACTCTGCTGGCAGTTACTACTGTACCTGCTTATCTGGATTCATTTCAAATGGAACAAAGCATTTTCAAACTAATGATGGGACCTCCTGCATCGGTATGCATGCCTACTCAGTACACATATAATAAATAAATGCCAAGAAGATTTCATAATTGACTCTATATAGTGAAGATGAACTATAAGCTATTTGTTGAATTGCAGATATAAATGAGTGTGAGGAGGACAGAAAATGTGGACCCAATTCGAAATGCCACAACAATATTGGCTCATTCATCTGCTCATGTTTGAGAGGTTATACATCGCCAGCAGGGCCCTGGTTCATGCCTAACCATGGGACAGACTGTACAGGTAAGAACAGTAAATAGAAAATGTTCTGAAGAGGTAACTAAAGTTATATTATGCAATCTGAAAATTTATAGCAATTAAATTTCTCCTATGTGTTTTTGTACATTTTGACTTATTCCATCAATGTACAGTATATGTATTTATCTGTTTCTTTGTCTGTGTGTCAGAAAACTCAAAGATACTCTGCCATCAGGACCACAAATGTACTAAAGAGACAGTTAACAGCACACTGGAAAGAGTGAGTTACATTCTTTACTTGAAATGTTAACTTAATCCCATATTATAACATATTATTAACTTCTGACTAAATATGGTTTGGCATAGTACATTATGACCTCCCAAAGAGGTGTGAACATACTGTAGAAAACATGCTTATTTTTTCTTGTATATTATTCCTGTATATTGTCCTGTAATTTTTTCAATATGACATGAGTAGCAGTGCGATATGGCTGTATATCAGATAATTAAGATTATAAGCCTGAACGACATGAAATGCCATCAGTCTACAGAGATTTCCCAGTATTTCTCTATTGCAATCGGGATATCACAATAATTAACCCTGAAAAAGCCAGAGAAAAGCAAACACTACCAGATTACTATGGTATAAATACATCACTACAAAATACAAAAGCGAGAGATCGAGTTAGAATGTCACTTACCTGTTTTGTATTGATTTGTTCAGCTGTAGATTGAAACGTACGCTGGAAAAATGCAGTTTTTCTACCCTAAGGACTTATTGGCCCAGTTTCACAAACAGGGCTTAGCTTAAGCCATGACTAGACCTTAGTTAAATTAGGCTATTTAAGCCACATTTTTAAAAACAGCCTTAGAAAAATACATTATTAGTGTGCACCTGTAGACAAAAAAAGACACTGACATATTTTAAGACATCTCACTGGAAGTTATTTTCAGTTGAGACAGCTCAAACATGCAATTTAATCCACGACTAGCCTTAAACCTTGTTTGTGAAACCGGGGGATTATGTGGTAATCTGTCGCCATCTTGGAACGTCAAACATCTTTATATATATTATATATATACAGTTGAAGTCAGAACTATTAGCCCCCCTGAATTATTAGCCCCCTGTTTTTTTATTTATAAAAAATAGCTTAAAGGGGCTAATAATTTTGACCTTAAAATGGTTTTTAAAAAATTAAAAACTGCTATTATTTTAGCCGAAATAAAACAAATCAGACTTCCTCCAGAAGAAAAAAATATTATCAGACAAATTGTGAAAATTTCCTTGCTCTGTTAAACATCATTTGGGAAATATTTTTAAAAAAGCAAAAAAAATTCAAAGGGGGCTAATAATTCTGACTAGGGGTTAGGGTTAGGATGAGAGATGAGTTATTAAAACTATTATGTTTAGAAGTGTATTGAAAAAAATCTCCTCTGTGTTAAACAGAAATTGGGGAAAAAATAAACCCAAATAATGACTAAAAGTAAGTCTTTGAGAACAGGTTTCTCAAGCCAGGTAAGCTCGAAACAGTGATTTTTGATGACCCTAATCCGACTAAAGTCATAACTGAACTAGACAGAAATGGAATTAAGACATGTGGAGTATGCAGATATTAGGGGCATTATTGAAGTAAACACCACAATCCAACTATTATCGTCATGTATGACTTTTCGCCATATTTTCTGACAAGATTAGTCGGAAAATAAGTCATCCAAAATTACAGGAAACTCTTACATGAAAGCACTTCACGTAAACACCTTAATTATATTATTGTCTATTAAGGCAAATAACTAGATTACAGATGTCCATGTAAGCATAGTCAGTAGTGTCCAGGGACGGATCTAAAAAAAATATTCATGGGGTGGCAAGGGGGTGGCATTAAATTTATGAGGGGTGGCAACACTAAAGCAAGCATCCTTGCATGGTTTTTGTGGATTCAAGGAACGCTATTCTTATTCGGTGTTTACACGTGGGTGCACATTTTTACATTGTCCTAAAAAAATGAAATAAAGGCTGATGTGTGATTGACTTGAACCTGATATCTGGATTGGAAAGTCAGATAAATTAAAGGAGATGGTAAACTTGCTATTTAGTTGTAACTAGCAAGCAACTATCTCAGACAACACATAGTTTTTTTATTTATTTTTTACCTTAATTTAGCATTAATTTTTTAAGTATTAAAGTAATTCAGTACCTGGATTTGTTTCTCATTTGTTTCTCATATCGATGGACTGGCCAAATGCGTTGTTGTCACGTGACGCCAGTTATCAAAAGTTCGGACAATCTTGAAGATTCAAGCGACTGAACAATATACTTTTGAAAATAGTTTACAGTTAAGCTGTTAGTCATTAATATACGTGAGGTCATCGGTCAAAAAACACTTTTGGTTTGTTAAAAGAGCCGGATTGACATTTGAGTCATTTGTTTGTGTGATGATCTCGCTGCACTAAATAGGTGCGTTCAACTTCATGCAGCGCTGCGCAGATCGATCGAAGTCTGTCTTAAAGCGGTGCATGCTGGTTAGATAGTTTGGCCGGATTGATGCTGCGCCGACGTCATGTGACTGTCACATGTGGCATTAAAGTACCGCGACAGCGCTCCGAGATCAGACGACTGACTCAGCCCACGCAGCAACTGAAGAGCGCCTGCATGAGCTCTGATGACGACACCAATATAATACGATTGGCCAAGTTCACCGCATGACAACAACCACGTGTGATTCAGGTTTATTATTGGACAACATCCGTCTCACAAATTTCAAAACAAACAATTAACTGTTGTTCATACCCTCTCTATCTTGTACACATCATGCTTATTAAAAGACTACAACTATTTTACTGCAGCATCATCTTTAGTTAAATAATTTGTTCATACTGACTGGATTGTTTGGACAGGTTTATTCTGCCTTTTTTATACAGACTACTGTATTTAGCTCCATAAACGATATAAATGATACATTTTAGTAAATAACTTAAATATTAACCTGACGATTTCTTAGCAAATTAAGTTATATAAAAATATGTAATATAAAAATATGATTCTAAAATATTTTATTTTCTGTCAAACCATATTACGCAGAAATGTTAAAAGTGTCATTGATGTACCTGCTCTTTTTGGGAAATTTCTACTGAAAGTGGAGCTCATTTATTTTGGTCATTTTGTTCAATCTTTTTGGATTAAAGGGCTTTTTTAAAAATGCCTTCATTATTCAAAATAATCCTATTCGTGGATATTTATTTCATTTTTATGTGCCCTCTGGTTTTCCCCTTATTTCTCATGCATTTGTATGTAGGCTACTTAATTTTAATTCATAATTCCCTTACTGTTTAAAAATGAAGTTTGTAGGGACTGTATTCTGATTTTATTTGTACTTTATATCTTTTGTTGTTATTTCAATAAATAAATGATCACGCCATGTGATCGGTAATCATGACTGCAGCAACTTGAGTCCCCGAAGTGGCCGGCTTGACAGCTCCGTTTTCAACTCCGCCCCCGCCTACGCTCGGCTAATCTCGTTGATCACAGGCTGCAGCTGTGCTTCATGTCGAACGCACCTAATGTCTTTGATTCACTAAAACGAAGCAGTTCATAAGAGTTGTTTGTTCAGACCACTGACACCATCCATCAAAGGTTCGGACAATCTTGAAGATGCAAGTTACTAAACAACATACTTTTGAAAATAGTTTACAGTTAAGCTGTTAGTCATTAATATACACAAAGATATCAAAATAACTGCTTCGGTTTGTTAAAAGAGCCGGATTGAGTCATCTGTGTGTGATGATCTCGCTAGTTGCACTAATGTCTTTTATTCACTAAAACAAAGCAGTTCATAAGAGTCATTTGTTCGGACTATGCTTTAATAGAAAGACGAGATTTTGTTCTATTGTTTATGGGTATTAGCGTGGAATAAAGAGCAGCAACGGAAATACAGGTGAATAAACCCCGGAGGGTGGTTTTATTGAACAAAGGTAAGATGTAAACAAACTGATAATTAAAGGTTCATGAAGTTTCGTTCGAGCGTTGTGCTCACTCTCAGTGTGGATGTGCTCAAGTGCAGAGTTCACGGACTATAATCTGTTGGAGACAGTGGTTAGTGGCCTGCTGACGGCTGGCGCTTGATCACCCGAAGGGATCGCTTGGCTTCTGTCTAGCTCTTCCAGGTGTCCGTCCTTGCTTTTCGGGGCGACGCTGATAGATGATTGGGATGCTCGTCACACTATACGCTAATTTTATGTCATCAAAATAGAGAGTCGCTGCTGTAAATCGGTTGAGGAAACACTTTTATTTTTAGAACACTAGGACACTAGGGCTGGGGTGGCAAATGGGGTATAGATCCGCCCCTGGTAGTGTCTTCAAAGAAAATGAAAGATCCAGAAGGGCATCCTGCTGATTTGATTCAGAAGGGCACTCTTTTGTCAGACGGCTCACCGGTCAGGTATACATCCGCGCTAGTATATCAAGGTGAAAGTCATCATAACTTGCGTAGAATAAACCCAGCTTCCAACCCAACTTTGAGAATAGATCAACGGCGATATTTTTTTTATCGCGCGATAAGAGTCTCGCGTTAACGCAGCATGTTAACGCAGATAACGGCCCAGCACTAATATATATATATATATATATATATATATATATATTTAGGTTTCGGTTTCCGTAAAGAACTATTCAATAAAGACACAATCGTGAGCAATACACAAATTGTTCTTACTTAATTTAATGATCAGAACACTGAAATGTAATAACGTGCACATTTTGTAAAGCTGCTTTGGAATGCTAATTATAATGAAAAGCGCTATACAAATAAACTTTTAATTTAATTAAGAGTTCTTAAAAGAATTTGGTGTAATAATAATAATTTAATAACCAAACTTTATTCAAATTGTTGTGTGTGTGTGTGTGTGTGTGTGTGTGTGTGTGTGTGTGTGTGTGTGTGTGTGTGTGTGTGTGTGTGTGTGTGTGTGTGTGTGTGTGTGTGTTGACACACATGCACATACAATATTACTATTACTATATTATGATAATTAAATATTATATTATATTAAATAAATAACAGTATTAATATCTTATTGAGTCTCATTATCTGTTATAAGTAACAAGTGATTGGTCCTTATTAGGTTAAAAAGATAGCAGACTTTGAATTAATGAGGCAATTACTGTACATACCTGCTTATTCTAAATGATTGCTAACACTAATACTAAATCTCTTAAGAGAAACAGTTAGTTCAAATTGTTGACATAGTTAAAATAATACAAAGAATGTACAAGAGGGACCATCAAAATAAGGTGTAAGAATTCAATCATCATGTGTATAACAGTAATGATATGGAAAATTTGTTATAAAGTTACCCTTTTTGTTTTTAACACTGCAAGACTGCAAGACAAAACATTGTTTATGTTTTTTAAAGGTCTATGTGTGGAATAGGTCAACGGCTTGCACACTCTGTAATAACTGGAAATCTTGTGACTAAAATTAAGTCACGTCTCTCTTAGATGTTTTTCCTCTCACCTTGCTGAGAACAGCTCTAACTCAGGAAACAGCTGCTCTGAAGGTTTTTCCATCTGACTTTTGTCATATAACAATCAAGATGAACAGAGTGTTTTTGGAAGTGTCATCAATATTTCAGGAATGGTGTGAGAGGGTGCACAGGAACAATCATATATATATATATATATATATATATATATATATATATATATATATATATATATATATATATATATATATATATATATATATATATATATATATATAGGTGTGAACCTACACTGGTCTCACGGTTTGGTTCGGTTACGATTATCATGCCATCGATTCGCTTCAATTCGATATCTCGGTGCATCACGCTGCATTGACGATGCTTTCCATACATAATTAGAGTTTTTCTTCACAACACAATAATTTTTTTTTATTAAAATCTATAAATATATTAATATTCATTCATTCATTCATTTTCTTGTCGGCTTTTGTCCCTTGCGGGGTCGCCACAGCGGAATGAACCGCCAACTTATCCAGCACGATTTTATGCAGCGGATGCCCTTCCAGCCGCAACCCATCTCTGGGAACTAAATATATTAATATTTATATACTATTTGTAATACAATTTTGTCCTTTTATACAAGCAGTAAAATATATGAACTGTACCTTTAATTTGACCTGCTCAAAGAAAACACTCTTTTTGAATGTATCAATTAAAACTCCAATGCATGCACAGAACAACATGAGCATTTATAGCAAATAAACTAATGTAAATATTACCCCGCTTGCTTTTTGAGCGATGCCAAATGAGGTCTTTCACCCCTATGATTGGTCATTGTCTTCACCTGCTCAACAGAAAGAGCTGCGCTTGGCTTTAGAAATGAAAGCACTGTTGACCAATGAGTGATGCGGGAAGAACAGCCGCGGTTACAGTCTATATGCGCATAATATGCGGTTATCACAGGTAATCCATAATAGACACAGTGGAGAAAACTCGCACTTGCAGACACGCTCGTATCGCTTTAACAGCCAAGAGGAAAGGAAAAGTTACCTCACAAACACACCAGCGGGTCAAATGTCCAAAGTGAGAGAGAGAGAGAGGCAGAGATGAGCCTTCTTCAGTGTCAATGAAAGACTTTCCAGCAAATTCACAAGCAGTTAAACTGTGCATAATTATCTACCTTTTAAGTAGTTTGAGCGTTGTAAATACTCGCCCTCGCCTCCTTCGCCATAGAATTCTACTGCGACATCGCACATAGGAGATAAATGACGTCAGTACGTAATAACCGGTTATGATTATGACTGAACCGATATCGAATTGTCCCCGTCTGCATCGCGGTGCACCAAAGAAACAATTAATTTTGACACCCCTAATATATATATATATATATATATATATATATATATATATATATATATATATATATATATATATATATATATATATATATATATATATATACACAGCGGGTACAGAAAGTATTCAAATCCCCATAAAATGTTCACTCTGGTATATTGCAGCCATATGCTAAAGGCAAACATGTCCAATATAAAACATGTTTAATATAAATAAATTAATTAATTAACAAACTCCATCTAAAGCAACAAAATTTAAAAATCAGCACTGATCCTTATGTTGTTTCAAAACAAAACACATAACCTGATTTATGAATTTATTTAAGAAACCCTTTATTCTACAAATACCACTTTTACTTACTTCATTTGATGTTTTCCAGTCAACTTCATTGAGCCTCGCAAAAAATATATGGAAGTGCTGTTTAGAAGAGAGATTTTTTAATTTTGCCTTTAAATGTATGTCGTTCATATACTGTATAATACTTACCTTTCAATAAGCTCTAATGTGGCATTACTTGACTCCTGGTATACAAGGTTAAAATGATATAAGGCTAAAAACATAAAAAGAACCAAAAGAAAAAAAACAATTAAGTTTTTTTTAAATTTCAAATAATTAAAAAACTAAATTAGCATATCAAAAGAACACACACACATACTTACTCTAGATATGGTTAGAAAAATGTGTCAAAAAACAGGCACACACATCAATTCTCAATAAAAAATGTTTAAAATAATTATAAAAACAAAAAAATAAAATAAAGTTGGCAACACAGGGAATCCAAAGGATCCAATCTTATTGTTATTTACTTAAAAAAAGCCCAAGAAAACAAACATTTCTATTGTCCCTATGAATTCACAGTTGGAAACACAGCTCTACTTAGCAACAAATTCACAACCTGGGACCTGACAGTAGAGCTTTGCGAATCCCTGTGTTGATTCCTGTGCACGTTAGCTACCTAACTGAGGAGATTGGAATTTAATGGTTTTTATGTGTATACAATCTGCTTATTTGCCAAAATGACACATATCCGATGAATAAATATACTTAAATGAAAGTAATGTAAGAAGCTATATGAGGAGGGAACCCACACGAACACAGGGAGAATATGCAAACTCCACACAGAAATGCCAACTGGCCCAGCCCGAACCAGCGATCTTCTTGCTGTGAGGCGACAGTGCTAACCACTGAGCTACCTGCATTCTAACATAAGAGTCATAATTTTCTAGGTGGGTAAGAGCCAGGTGGAGAGTGGCGGAAGTAGCATTGTCCATAGTTTAGTTTACATATGCAAGCTGAAGCAGATCAAGTGTGTTGGGGAGGCTTGTCTTGATATTGTGCATGACTAACCTCTCAAAGAACTTTAATATGATTGGAGGTAGTGGTATGGGACAGTAGTAATTTAGTCAGGACACAGATGATGCAAGTGCATGTTTTTTTAATGATCCACATAAGTAACAGTAGAAGCAGGCTCTATCCAGCACAGTTTGTCTTTTGTGTAAGACAACTATCTGTTCTGTATACAGACTGAATCCAAGATTATGTGAACCTCAAAAATTAGGTTATGTTAATTTTTTTAGATTATGTTTATTTCATTCTGGAACTGAGCAAACCCTTTAACAGCACAAACAGCTATAAATATTCAATGTCATACTGCCAACATTTTAAAAACCCAGCGCGCGACCTATTTGAAGAGCGGGTGTGTGCGTGACATATCTGAAAAACGGGTTGCTTGAGACGTATCTGAAGGGGCGGGGTGGTATTTGTGCAATGTATCTGAAGAGCGGGAAGAGGGGGTGCAGTGGAGAGTGGTGCACAACGTATTTGAGGACCGGGGAGACGTGCGATTCCCAGGAGATTATCATTCGTTTGCGGGCATCCGGGAGTCTCTATGCATATGCAGGAGACTCCCAGAACATGCGGGAGACTTGGGATGTCTGGAACTATTTGTGTTTGTGGTATAATCTTGTATGTATTTAATAGTTTAAGCACAGATTCAATTTGTAAAGGGTGGGCCTTCATTTGGAAAGAGGCGAGAGCAGCAGCTTATTTGCATTTAAAAACACTTACACAAAATCAGTATGTTTTTGCAACCAAATACAGATACAAAGTGATATAATAGGTAATAAGTAAGCTGTAGTATCTTACATCTATATTTTAAAAATATAATATATATATAATATGTAATAATAATAATAATAAACAATTCGTCACGTATTTTGAGCTTAAACTTTACAGACACATTCTAGGGACATCTGAGACTTGTATTAAAACATTTCAAATGGGCCATAAGCAATTCCCTTTGCTAACGTTTTAGGTGATATATGCAAAAAAAATGTGTTTCCTGATAAAGGCTTATGCCTAATAAGCGTAATAAAAATGTCTGTTTTGTCTTCATTTTCCCTGTAGTGTATAAACTTGTACAGTAAATCCTGGTACTTGTATCATACACCTTTTTTGGGTGAGTATTAAAGCTATTGTTCTCTCCTGGCTTTAGATGACCAATCTGTCCATTCCAGAACGTCTGAAAGAGATAAGATATCAAACATCAGCTGCACTCTCTCCTGTTCTTCTCATATCATACATTGAGGCCATGGTCAGCAATAAATTAAATCCTGGAGATGAGTTTAAACATTCAGAGGAACATGTGAATGAAACCATCACGGTAATACATGTGTCATTCCATATGCAATACATAAAGAAAGATTTTTATTATTCACTTATTATAGTTTGAACCTTTTACACCAACATTTTAAAGTAGAAAACATAACATCACACCAAAATATAAGACCTATATTCACTAAGTAATGGATAAAAAGTGGGCAAAATGGGGTGTACTAATTTATGCTCATCACATTTATTTATTTATTAATTTTTATAAATAATGAAAACTCACAATATATTGTAAGATGACCATAAAATACATTTTTAAATATATTTGTACATAAAGGTTTAAATCTACTTTTAATATTATTGTTATTACTTACATTATTGACACTTAGCCTGTATTTTTACAGTTCATAACTAAAATATGAATGGTTGTTTTTTTTCTGGATTTGTCTTGTAGAATTTGGTTTTTAGTGTAAATAACTTAGTCGAGAAGGATGAAAAGGTGGAATGGGACAAGATCAATGAAGATTTGAGGAAGTATTACGTCACCAAACTCCTTCACACAGCAGAGAAGGAAACACTGGCCCTGTCTGCTGGATACACACATACTACTCAGATGCAGGTGCACGCCGGTGATGTAGGTGAGATGTTTGAGGGCCTAAAATATAAAACACTACGTTTCATTACCTAAAGTTGTAAATTATATATATTTTTGTTTACTTCATTTTGTTTATATATATATATATATATACAGTGGTGTGAAAAAGTGTTTGCCTCTTACTGATTTCTTCTTATTTATTATTATTATATTTGTCACACTTTAACGTTTCAGATCATCAAACAAATTTAATTATTAGTCATGAGTAAGCTGATCATGCAGTTTTGAAATAAAGGTTATTATTATTAAGAGAAAACAAAATACAAAACAACATAGCCCTGTGTAAAAAAGGTTTTTTCCCCTTAACCCTAATAACTAGCTAGGCCACCCTTAGCTGCGACAACTGCAATCAAGCATTTTCAATAACTTGAAATGAGTTTGTTACAGTGCTGTGGAGGAATTTTGTCCCACTCATCTTTGCAGAATTGTTGTAATTCAGCCACATTGGAGGATTTTTGAGCATGAAACACCTTTTTAAGGTCATGCCACAGCATCTCAATTGGATTCAGATCAGGACTTTGACTAGGCCACTCCAAAGCCTGTTTGTTTTTCTTCAGCCATTCAAAACTGGACTTTCTAGTGTGCTTGAGATCATTGTCCTGCTGCAGAACACAAGTTCACTGACAGGACATTCTCCTTCAGGATATTTTGGTACACAGCATTATTCATGGTTCCATTTATCACAGCAAGTCTTGCAGGTGCTGAAACAGCAAAACAGCCCCAGACCATCACACTACCACCAACATATTTTACTGTTAATATGATGTTCTTTTCTGAAATGTGGTGTTACGCCTCATTCACACTAGCAGCAACTTCGTAGCTCCCTGTCGCTCTGGGTGGCGACCTGCAGCAAATGCAGGTCTGTGTAGGTCTACAGCATGGAGAATACAACCAGCCTCTAAGCAAACTGAGAGAGGATCACATGAGCTCTACTGGTGCTCCTATTGGGTGTCACTCAAAAAAGTCGCTCTTCATTTGCATAAAGTTGAAGGATTCTCAACTTTGTCATGTCGCTTGACACGCCCACCTGGTCGCCAAGGTCAACAGAGGTCGACAGAAGTCGCTCACTCTCCATTGAAATGAATGGTCGCTTGTTGCTTTGCCGCTGCAAGTCACTCGTAGTGTGAATGGGGCTTTATTATTACGTCACACATAACAGGACATACACCTTCCAAAAAGCTCAACTTTTGTCTTGACAGTCCACATTTTTGGAAAAGTTTGGGTGATCATCCAAATGTTTTCTGGAAAAACTGAGACAAGCCTTAATGTTCTTTTTTTCCATCTTTGCCCAGTATCTTTCTTATGGTGGAGTCATGAACACTCACCTTAACTTAGACAAGTGAACAGTTATTTTGATGCTGTTTTGGGGTTTTTGTGACCTGTTGGATGAGTTATCGCTGCTCTCTTGGGGTAATTTTAGTTTGCCGGCCAAACGGAAGAAAGTTCTCTACTGTTCCATGTTTTTGCCATTTGTAGATAATAGCTCTCACTGTGGTTTGCTGCTGTCCCAAAGCTTTAGAAATAGCTTTATAACCTTTTCCATACGGCTAGATCTTAATTATGTTCTTTCTCATTTGTTTTTTAAATTTCTTTGGATCTTGGCATGATGTCTAGCTTTTGAGGATGTTTTGGTCTACTTCACTTTGTCAGGCAGGTCCAATTTAAGTGATTTCTTGATCGCGAAAATAATCAAACCTTACTGTGGCTATAGAGAAATTGTACTCAGGTGTAATAAACCAGAGTTAAGTCATGTTTTAACAGTGATATACTTTTATTCCCTTATAAATATTATTTTAATTCTTTTAATAATAAAAACCTTTATTTTAAAAACGGCATGATGTGTTTAAAGAGCCCCTATTATGCATTAAAAAACGTCATATTTTGGGGTCTCCAACAACAGGCTGATATGCATGCAAGGTCAAAAAACACTTTCATTGTCTTATAAAATGCATTTCTTTTACCTAATTATCCCAATGACTCCCATATGATTTGTTCAGCGATTCATTTGTTCCCAAACCCCTTCTTAGCACGATGCTAATCTGTGCTGATTGGTCCGATGACCCAGTCTGTTGCGATTGGTCCACTGCGTTCAGTGTGAGACAGAGAGAAATGCTCACCACAACTTATCAACATTGTTGAAGTAGTCAGAGTGCAGAGTATATGTGTGAACCCAATGGCAAAAGCTGAACTATTTGGAAACTGACCGCCACACGTGTGTAGGAACAGCTGACAGTGGCCATAGCAGCAACAAATGGCAGAGGATCGCGAGCTCACAAACGCGTTTAAATCTGTAAAGAAAGCAGCACGCATCGCGTTTTTAACGTGGCTTTAGACACAATATGAGAATATAAAGAGTTAACCAGATACACTACAAGCTGCGTGGAGTGGTTACAAGTAAACAAAACACAATTAAATACACATTTTGCAAGCTAGAGAAAACAAGGAGGCAAACATTTTAATCGCACTTAAGTTACTTACACTTGTGAAATAGAGGAAGAAACTGATCTATGAACTGTGTACTGTAAAGTTCCTGTCAAGCTCTGACAAAGTCCCATAAATCAATAGTCTTCTCTGATCCTTCCTTTAACAAACGGCCAACAAATCCCCCATTGTAAGCGTGTAGATTCCTGAAGCACTCTTCAGAAAAATTACAGGAACACAGCACAAGGCTGGGGCTATAATGCTGAGCTATTTTTGCAAAAATGAACTTCAACCACTGACTCTTCACAGCCTCATCTTTGGGTAGGGAAAATAACATTAACTTTCCCTCACACTTCAGAGCACAGCGTCTTCTTGACATGATTTAACCGGGATCTGCTACTGTGTTTGTCTTTTTTTTTTCTACAGTGTTTGTGGGCGGGGCCGGGGGTTTCAATTTTCCCGGGTCTGTGCACGCAACAAATGGGTGAGGCTTGAGTTCCGTATCGACGTCACGACTAAAGATTCGTTACCCCAATGATTCATTTAAACCACTCCGAGTCGACTGTTTTATAGATGAATCAAAAGTTTCAAACAGCGCACTTTCAGATTTAAGCCTTAGCTGGATATTTCACTTCACTTAGAGCTGTGTTACACACTGCATGGAAGGTCATTTTTCAAAAACCCATAATAGGGGCTCTTTAATTTTATTATCGTTAATATTTAAATTAGTTTGATGGTATTAAACAAAAGTGAAATCAGTAAGGGGGGCTAACACTTTTTCACACCACTTTATATTGTATGTTCCATGTCTCTTTTCATACCAATTATGAACCTGACATAAATTACTACTCTATGACAGATAAAAATAAATAAATAAAAATAAAACCCCAGAAAAACAAATAATTATAATTAATTACCTCTAAATAAATATAGAGGGTAATAGAAAAACTTTGAAAATATAACATATAAAAATGTTATTAAAATAAATGTGAATACAGGTGATATTCAATAAACTAAATGTACATTACTTTAATTTTTATCATTGTTTATTGTCTTTGTTTAACATAATAGACTATTTTGATTAATTTTTATCATTTCCCATAAGTCACTGCACAATGAGTCACATATTTAATGCTTCATCAATACCGCATTAGATAATTTTATAACCTGATTTTGCTAATCGTTGTGTTGAATGCTTTCTAGAAATGAAATTATACACATTTGAACCCCGCCAAGCACAGAAGCATCCACTGTCAGCCAACATCCAAGGAAACTCCATTTCATTGAGCACCAAGAAAGCAAAACATGCAAACAATAATGGTTTGTAAAAGTATTTCTCTAACTAAACTGAAAGCAATTACACCAAATAATTCAAATGCACACCTTTATCGTTCTGTCTGTTTTAATCTTAGGCAGTACATCGGTTGTATTCCTCATCTATCACAGTATCGGGGATCTTTTAAAGCCTGCCGATGACCCTGGAGTGGCCGATTACTCTCGCTATGCAGCAGCGGGTGAAATTACAGTTAATTCACCTGTAATAGCAGCAGCCATCAGTAACCAGAAGACACTTCCACTGAACGATGTGACCTTCACTCTCAAACACACACAGGTGCAGCTTGACTGTGATCACTGAGCAATTCATTTTAAATAGTTGTGGTTGTCAAATGTCTTTTTTAAATTGAGGCTCGCTTTTTTTCTTTACAAAGGAGATAGATCCAGTCCGTGATGAGACTAAGTGTGCATTCTGGGAATATTCACCAAGCATGATGGGACACTGGAGTTTAGATGGCTGTATACGCACTCGTGTGAACACCACACACACTTCATGTTCTTGTAATCACCTGACACACTTCGCTATTCTCATGTCCTCTGCTCACGCTAATGTAAGTCTGGTCTACTGCTGCTCCCTACTGGTGTCCAAGCACAGTACACTCACAGAAATAAATGTACAAAAGCATTCACTGGGGATGTACCTTTAAAAAAGTTGTCATAGAGGAGACAAGGGATGGAAGTAACTCTTTTTGTTTGAGGGTCTTTAACTTTGTGGTCGTTTATCCTAGATCTCAAATTTTGATTCATTGTAGCCACATTTGTCTACTATAAATTTAACTTGTTCTACACAATCCAAGATTATGTGAGTTAAGGACAAATGAAGAGTTTAGATGCAAAAACCTCTAAAAGCCGTTTGATATTCTTCTAAAATTAGCATTTTTCTCTGACTCCTGTGTGTAGGCTCAGTAATTTTACTTTTATAGTGACAAATAAGTTATTTTTATTGCCTTTAAAGTGAATTATTCATTCATTCATTTTCTTTTCGGCTTAGTTCCTTTATTAATCCAAGGTCGCCACAGCGGAATGAACCGGCAACTTATCCAGCACATGTTTTACACAGCGGATGCCCTTCTAGCCGCAACCCATCTCTGGGAAACAGCCATACACACTCATACTCTACGGACAATTTAGCCTACCCAATTCACCTATACCGCATGTCTTTAGGGGAAACCGGAGCACCCGGAGAAAACCCACGCGAACGCATGGAGAACATGCAAACTCCACACAGAAACGCCAACTGACCCAGCCGAGGCTCGAACCAGAGACCTTCTTGCTGTGAGGCGACAGCACTACCTACTGCGCCACTGCGTCGCCTAAAGTGAATTAACTGATAATAAACAAAGGAGGCTGAGAAAAATGTATATTTTAGGAGAACATTTCAGATGGCATTTAGAGATTTTTGCATCTGAACTCTTCAAATACAAAGAGTTCCGTTGTTACAACCAAATAATTTGCAATGTAACATACAGTTGAAGTCAGAATTATTAGCGCTCCTGAAAAAATAGCCCCTCCTGTATATTTTTTTCCTCAATTTTTGTTTAAAGATTTTTTTTAACACATTTCTAAACATAATAGTTTTCATTCATTCATTTTCTTTTCGGCTTAGTCCCTTTATTAATCTGGGGTCGCCACAGCGGAATGGACCGCCAACTTATCCAGCATGTTTTTACGCAGTGGATGCCCTTCCAGCCGCAACCCATCTCTGGGAAACATCCACACACACTCATTCACTACGGACAATTTAGCTTACCCAATTCACCTGTACCACATGTCTTTGGACTGTGGGGGTAACCGGAGCACCCGGAGAAAACCCACGCAAACGCAGGGAGAACATGCAAACTCCACACAGAAACACCAGCTGACCCAGCCGAGGCTCGAACCAGCGACCTTCTTGCTGTGAGGCGACAGCACTACCTACTGTGCCACTGCGTCACCCATGATAGTTTTAGTAACTTATTTCTAATAACTGATTTCTATTATCATTACCATGATGACAGTACATAAAATAAAATTTGTCACTATTTACTCACATTTCACTTGTTCGGAACCTGTTTGCGTTTATTCTGTTAAACACAAAACAAGACATTTTGAATAAATCCAAAAACCTGTAAACACTGACTTCCATAATAAGAAAAGCAAATACTATGGAAGTCAATGTTTACAGGTTTTCGGCTTTCTTTAAAGTATCTGCTTTTATATTCAGCAGAAGAAAGAAACGTAAACACTTCTGTTCAAGTGAAAATTTATTAAATTAAGACAAAATTGTCAGTTTAGGGTGAACTATCCAACCCAGGCTCATTCTGAAAACGTAGCCCTATATACATTTCTGGAGATCACCAAATACGCTTTTTCAGATCTCAAATTTCTTTCGAGAGTGCCATTCGCGCCTGTTCATCTCGCGTAAATCCACCAGAGACCACTGTCGACTGACTGACTGACTGATCGATCTACTGACCCACCCTCCTCCTTCCCTAAACCCAACCAATAGTGTTTTCAAAAGCACTGATTGTCCCGCCCACCCACTTCCCTAGTCAACTCAAGTCCACCAATGTACATGGTGAGCTAACTGGACAAACTGGTAACAACAGGAAAGCCGTCCATACGGAGGTAATCGGTCAGCTGGTTATTGCGAAAGGGAATGGCGTCATACCGCATGAAATGCAGCCATATGTACTTCTGGCTACATAATTCGCAATCTCCAGAAATGTAAATAGGGCTACGTTTTCAGAATGAGCCTGTGTTGCAACTCTTTAACAATACTGCGCAAGCAACCATCCTGTCACATTTGCATCAATATGCCAATGTAATGCAGAATTTGGCTCAAACAATCCTAAAATAATTTGTTTTTGTTTTTCGTAGCTGCTTGCACACTATACTGTTCTGACGAGGATAACACAGCTGGGAATGGTGATCTCTCTCATCTGCTTGTCCATGTGTATTTTCACCTTCTGGTTCTTCCGAGACATCCAGAACACGAGAACTACGATCCACAAGAACCTGTGCTGCAGCCTCTTCATGGCCCAGTTCATCTTTCTCATTGGGATTAACAAAAGTGCACACAAGGTTCTCTCACTATTTATTAAAATGCAGATGAAAACTCAAAGTTTAGTGTCTGTAATTATTAACATGCGTTGCAATATTATGTTCATCGATATTTGCTCCCTGTGTGTTTCAGTGGTTCTGTTCTCTAATCGCTGGCCTGCTGCACTACTTCTTCTTGGCTGCATTCGCTTGGATGTGCATAGAAGGGATCCATTTATATCTCATTGTTGTTGGCGTCATCTATAACAAAGGTTTCCTACACCGGAACTTCTACGCATTTGGTTATGGAAGCCCTGCTGTGGTTGTCGCAATATCTGCAACTCTTGGATATAAATATTATGGGACCAGTTCTGTGTAAGTTCTAAGTATTTTAACTAAATATATATATATATATATATATAACTAAGTGGTATTTGCTAAGGAAAGCACCACAATTACTATGAGCTTTATTTTAGTGGGATATTAAAATGATTAGCTTGTAGTATTTTATATAGTATTTTATGAATCATAAACACACAGGTTTGTACCCTTTACTGCACTTTGTGATTAATATCCATATAGCATATCTGTGGTTTTCCAGATAAAGCTTAAATTAAACCAGAAGTAGGCCTTAATCTAGAAAAAGGCCTTTCTGAAATACATGAACTATGAAGTCCTGAATTAAAATAAACTGCAAATCAGAACTAGCTGGATTGAGGTTGCCTATAAAACATGGGCAAGGTACACATTTGTGCCTGACGTATCCATATTGATACCTTAAAGGTACACTATTGTTAGATCACCATCTCCTTGCCAGATAAATAAGATCCAGCCAGATCCTGTCAGAAAATGTCAGTTTCTCCAGGTATCTGGACAACAACTCAATAAAGTTTCCAATACCCAAACCTGTTAACCAGTATTAAACTGAATTAACAGTCTCCTATCAATATATGAGTTTACTGAGAACGCCAGAGAAGAGCAGAAGCAGGAGACGAAGTAATGATAAAGAAAGAGCAGAGTTAACTAAATAATCTTAGTTGCGTATAATTTAATGCTAAGAATTCATCTGACCAGGATAATTCCAACAAGTGTTATTATACCAAAAGCAACAGCAATGGAAAATTACTGCTTCACAACGTTGTCTAAAGACGATACAGACCTTGAAATGGAGACATTATCTTATCTCTTACTCATGAAAACAAGTGTCGCTTGAATCCACAGTCATAAGATTATAACAAAATGGGAAAATTAAATAATGATGAAGCAAGCAATAATTATAGGAAAATATTAGTAATAAAATATAAAAACATAATAAAATGACAAATAATAATCATTAATAATAATCAAATCATTAACTAATAATCAATAAAATGATATAATCATAATTATTCATTCATTTTCTTTTCGGCTTAGTCCCTTTATTAATCCGGGGTCACCACAGCGGAATGAACCACCAACTTATCCAGCACGTTTTTACGCAGCCCTGGGAAACATCCACACACACTCATTCACACCCATACACTACGGACAATTTAGCCTACCCAATTCACCTGTACCGCATGTCTTTGGACTGTGGGGGAAACCAGAGCACCCGGAGGAAACCCACGGAGAACATGCAAACTCCACACAGAAACGCCAACTGACCCAGCCGAGGCTTGAACCAGCGACCTTCTTGCTGTGAGGCGACAGCACTACCTACTGCGCCACTGCATCGCTATAATGATAATTATATAAATTACTAATGATCATATCATTAAATAAAATAATTAAATAAAGAATTAATGAATATAAACAAATTAAAATAAAACACAACACAAATGAGTGGTTGCTTTCTTAAAACAACACACACATACCTGTAAGTGCTACGAGGATTTTCAGATCCTTAGCTAGATTCTTCACTATACATATTTGTTAGTACCTATTTTTAAATATTAAAACAACACAGGCTCATTGGGAATATGTGTACAGGGCATAATTCCAGAAACCTTGAAAAACAAAACCCCATAAAAGCAGTGGGAAATTGTGGTAAAAGCGGGTGGGCAGTCCATATCAAGCCAATATACAGTATTATGCACAACAAGCCGACTGGCTTCTCTCTCACAAACACGCGTGAGAAGGAATGTTGAGAATGGCAGAAATGTACCCAGCAGCCCCTGGTGGATTTACAAGAAATGGCATGTATTAGAAAATGTGCCCCAGTGATGTATTTGAGATTCTCAAAATAGTACACTGCGCCCTCTGGAGGATTTGAGAAAACAAAAACATGCAGCCCAGGGTAACCTACTGTACATATTTTTTGGTTCTCAAAAATGTAGCCGTGGGCACATATCTTCAATGAGCCTGGGCTTCTGTTCTTGTTCCAGGAAATCTGTAATATTTCATTCTGGACTAGACCAAGTCTTAAGGCCAGTGCACACCAGAATGCTTTTTGCTCGCGTTTTCCGTCGACGTTTAACGCTTCGTGACTAAATAAAGGGCGCCAATGTGATCATGCACACCAACGCGCAAAACGCCAGGCGTAAAAGCGCCATTTTTAAAGAAACGCCTCATGCTCGTTTTTTTGTTTTGATGCGCCACGTCAAAACCTTCTCCATCAGATCGGCACTTTTGTTCACGTGCACGGAGCTGCTGAAGTTACAGTAAACAGCACGTAAACACCACTTGGAGGCGCTCAAACACAAAACGCAATCAATGCGAGCACACATTGAAGAAGATGCCCAGAGGCGATATGAACGTGGAGCTGCTTATTACACTGGAGAACAATAATCATTTCTTCATCGCTAAAGCTGGAGCTGCTACTTGAACCATCCATGCTTGTTCGAATCGGCCGTAACTTTAACAACAAGCGTGTCAACTTTCTGTCTTATTGTTTTTCTGCGTTACAAGCGGGTGTCAGAAGCTTAAAGTTGTGTAGCACCACCTAACGTCAAGGAGTCATTTTGCATACTCTTCTGCTCGACGCCAGTGAAAATCACTTGGGTTTGAATTAGAGGTGGGCATAGATTAATTTTTTTAATCTAGATTAATCTAGATTAATTTCGAAATTAATCTAGATTAATCTAGATTAAAATGGCTCATTTGAATTCTGCCGAAAGTATTCAGAATATGTGTGTTACCCAAATAATAAGTCATTGAGAACGGGTTTCTCAAGCCGGGTGTCGCATTAGACCAGGGTCTCATCTCCAAAATGTTTCCAAAATGCATAACAAACTGCTTGAGAAACGATTCTACTATGAAAATTGGTGATGAAAATAAATGATGTTCAATAAGATGTACTTGTGTTTACTAACTGTTTATTCAGTTAAACATGAATTTTGAACTGTAGGTCTACATAAGCTCCAATCAGCGAATTCTGATGAGCTTAATCCAATGACTGTATATAATCTGACTAAAGTCATCACTGAAATGGAATTAAGACGTGGAGTATGCAGATATTAGTGGCATTATTGAAGTAAACACCGCGGTCTTTAGGACCTTTCGCCATATTTTCCGACAAGGTCCACACGCGGCTGTCAGAAAGGACGGCACACACACATACACAAACACACACACACATCGTGAAATGCGGAAGATTTTTTTCTTACCATTTGGCATACGTCATTAAATTTCATAACTCTCTCACCTGTCCTTACTCCGTATTAGCGTCTAATACCCCAGTTTGTCACGAAGGAATAAATGAAAAGTGAAACTGCAGTTAGAGCCTCTGCTGATTTGATTCAAAAGAGCAGACGGCTCACCAGTCAGGTATACATCCGCGGTAATATATCAAGGTGAAAGTCATCATAGCTTGCGTAAAATAGACCCAGCTCCCAACCCAACTTTGAGAATAGATTAACGGCGATATTTTTTTTATCGCGCGATAAGAGTCTCGCGTTAACGCAGCACGTTAACGCCGTTAACGGCCCAGCACTAGTTTGAATCCAGAAAAACGTCTCGGAAAAGGCTGACGATAAACGCAAACGAAAAGCGTTCGGTGTGTACGAGCCTTTAGACTATTTGAAACCATGACAGAGAAAACTTCTGTTATCTTCTGTTAATTTCCGTTAATCTAGTTTAAATGGTCATTTTAGTCTAGGACAAGGCTTAATTTCAGTCTATGAAACCACCCAATAGTCTTTGAAGGGGACCTATTATGCCCCTTTTTAAAAGATGTAAAACAAGTCTCTGATGTCCCTGGAGTGTGCATGTGAAGTTTTAGATCAAATTACCTCACAAATAATGTTTTATAACTCTTTAAAACGGCCCCTTTAAGCACTGTAAAAAATTGCTGTTAAAAAACGGTCAGATTCAACGGTAAAATAATGTTTTTTTCAGTAAAACAGTAATATGCTGTTAAAAACAGTGCATTCTGGGTAATATTTCTGTTTTCGAGAAAGTAACCAACAGCAGAAAACTGTGAGTTAACAGAGCTCAGATTCGACGTTTTCAAGTCTGTGTTTGAAATCCCACTTTGTGCCCTTGTTCACTATTCCATACACTAGTTCACTAATATAGTTCACCTGACAGAGTTAATGAACACTAATGAGTGAATTCAGACACTGATGAACACCTGCTGTAATGATCACAATCACTGAAGGAAAAAGAAACAAGAAACCCAAAGAGTGACATCAGTTACAACGTTAAGTAAAATCAAGTAAAATAAAACACTTTCAGACTCAGCAGAGGATCATTAAACAATTTAGGCGTTTTGTTGTTTTGTGTGTCACCGTAATGGAGTGAGGAGCTGGTTTAGTTGGGCTCTTCACCCTTGAATTTGTAGAGTTAGCCTCTCCTGCTGCTGTAATACAAAGCTTATAAAACACTTTTGTTATAGCAATAAAGCTGGAGAGCCAATAGGTAGTTAAATCTAGTTGTCTGAAATTTGTTCTGCTAAATGTTTTGATAAAGGTCTGGATGATGGGCCTCATGCAATAGTTTTTATGCTTGGTGCAAATATTAATTTATTAATGAGAAGTGGAAACAGGAAAAATACCTAATTCTTTTACAGAGTTAAGAAATAACAGACAAAAACAGTTCAGTTAAGACAAAGTCACACTCAGACCTCATGAATCAGACCTTGTACCTCAACAATGGTAACAATTAAAATGTTTCATGCCGCAATGCATGCTGGATGTGGCACAGTACAAATATCCCAGCATGCATTGGGGCATGAATAAATGATGTAGTATAATGGTCTTACAGTTTACTTTATTTGCGTTTGATTCTGCTGTTGTTTATGTTTAGACTTTCAGTAGCCAGTTAGTGATGTTGTGAGTTAAATCGTAAATTTTGTTAGTTGTCACCGTTGTTGAGGTTCATAGGCTGATTATTGATGTCTCTTTGAGTGCCACTTACACCATAGAGCAAAGCGTTTTTGTCCAAGATATTCTTAAAAACTTCCAACATACAGCCATTTATATAACGTTTAACAATAAATTAAACTTTGGATAAGAGCAGTAAATTATTTTAAGTAAAAACAGGTTCTGCCTTATTAAACCCAAAATGAACATCAGCAGATCTTATTAAATTTTTTGGCTTGTTTGCCATATCAAAAGAGCTTTTTAAACAAAGTTCTTAACAATTGCAGCAGCCTAAATAAATTAATGTTAAAAATGTTAGGGCTAAGAGCCCAACTAAAGCAGACATGTTCTCCATGATGGTGATGTAAAATGTTAACCTTTATCTCAAGAAGAACTTTAGTAGATGTTATACAAAAATAAATGTTTTAGTAATAAGTGTAGCTGGTGATGATGTTTGTAGAGTTGTTTAATCATTTGCTGATCATTTTAATGGTTTAATCATTTGTTGAACTTCAGGTTATTTCATTATAAAGCTGTGACTGAAGTTTCAGTTTTTTGTTTCTGTATGTTCTATTCTTGTTTTTTCCCTTCAGTATTTCTTCATTTGTTCATCGCTAATCCTCAATTATCATTTAATTAGTCGTTTAATTAGTTCATTTACTTCAGCTTTGCTCCATGTTTCTTGAACACTCAGAAGTGTGGACACTTGGAAGTGTTCAATTAAAACTGAGGTATTTGCTCTGGGGTTTAAAGGGTTAAAGGTGTGAGAGGTAAAAACACAGTGTAAAAATGTATTTTAACAGTAATATGATGTTATTTTAAACTACGGTAGTAGACTGTAAAAAAACAGTAGATTGCTGGCAACCACAGCTGCCAGTAGTTTACCGTTAAATCAAGGAAAAAAAACAGTATTTTACTGTAAAACCTGAAGCAAATTTCTTCTGTGTGTCACCGTTGTGGAGGACAGTAGAGCCAGTGTTTCAGTCAAAGATGAACAATGAAACGCTGATGTTATTCTGCATGTTTCTTTACTTAAAGACAGTGGCTGTTTAGTTGCTGGTGCAGTAAGAATCTCTCTGTGTTAATTCCAGCTTTACATGTTTGTGTACTACTGTGAAATTTAAGACATTTGGGTTAAAAGTAACTTTTCAAATTAACTAAAATAATTTTGCATTATACGTATGCTTCTAAGCATATATAGCACATTACTTCATAAACTCATACAGAAGTTGGCCAATTTGAGGCAGTCGCTTTCAATGAACAAAATTAATTCACTTGAGTATTGCGTATATCAATGTAGTCCATGTATTTTTACAGCAACATACTGTAAAATAACAGTACATTGCTGGCAACTGCAGCTGCCAGTAACTTACCGTTTTTTAACGGGACAATTTTTAACAGTGAGGCTTTGATGCCAATTGTGTAATTTTGTCACTTTAAATTCAAATGAGAAATGTGCTTTTTTCAAACGAGGGGGTGGCTAAAATGCCTAAGTGTCAGCATAGTGGCAGATTCAAAAACAAGACTAATATTCTAGGCTGATGAGGGAGAAATTGTCATTAATGGGTGGGGCTTCCCCCTTTGATGACATGAACAAATGAAGAATGTGAATCAAAATGTATCTCCAGACTGTTTGAATATAAAAAAAAAAAAAATTAATACATTTTTACCATTAGAAGCTGATTATATCCCACACAACTTTGTTTAAACCCCTTATAAAAGTGATTTTGACATAATAGGTCCCCTTTAATCAACCTAAAGCCATGCTGAAAAATAACATGGATGTTATTCAAGCATTGCACCATTCACATTTTCTTCAAACAATGCACAATGTAGTTTTGATAATAATCACAATTATTATATTGTATTAATATTTTTTAAGGTGTTGGCTAAGCACTGAAAATAACTTCATCTGGAGTTTCATAGGCCCAGCCATTCTGATCATCCTGGTGAGCATCTGCCCGTATTATTGTCATTGTAACATTCAAAAACACACTGTAGATTGATGATGTATAACACACACTCAGGGCTGATGTACTGCATACTCAGAAGCAAATCTATTTACACTAATTCAACACTTATCATTAGCACCATGTCATTTTTAATGCAACAGACCGAATACACACACACACACACACACACACACACACACATATATAAAATATGGCATGTTGTTTAATTATTTACATTAATGAAATACTGTACTTTCTTGTTGGACAACTATTACATCAAAAGTGATTCTCTTACAGGTTAATCTGCTGGCATTTGCTGTGATCATCTATAAGGTTTATCGTCACACTGCAGTAAAGAAACCTGAAATCAGTCACTATGAAAATATCAGGTAAATAATCACATTCATCATTCATTTTCTTTTCGGCTTAGTCCCTTTATTAATCAGGGGTCGCCACAGCGGAATGAACCGCCAACTTATCCAGTATATGTACGCAGCGGATGCCCTTTCAGCTGCAACCCATCACTGGGAAACACCCACATACAATTTTAGCTTACCCAATACATCTATATCACATGTCTTTGGGAATCCGGATCACCCGGAGGAAACCCATGCAAACACCGGGAGAACATGCAAACTTTACACAGAAATGCCAACTGACACTGACGAGGCTCAAACCAGCAACCTTCTTGCTGTGAGGCGACAGTGCTACCCGTTGTGCCATCGTGCCGTCCTAATATATTAATCATTTTCACATAATACCTCTCACATATCATCCTCTCTAATGTATTGACTCTGTGTTCACTATGGATGAGCACACACAATACTCCAGTATTAATATTGATACAAACTACTTTGGTGTTGATACCTTTAAAATTAATTTATTACAGTATTATACAATTAAAGTCAGATTTATTAGCTCTCCTGAATTATTAGCCACCTCTATGTTTTTTCCCCGATTTCTGTTTAACGAAGAGAAGATTTTTCCACACATTTCTAATTATAATAGTTTCAATAACTGATTTAATTTATCTTTGCCATGATGACAGTACAGATATGTTTTAAGATACTAGTATTCAGCTTAAAAACTTATCTAAGTTAATTAGGCAAATTAGGGTAATTAGGCAAATCATTGTTCTGTAGACAATCAAAAAAACATGTTTCGCTTAAGGGGTCTAATAATATTGACATAAAATTGTTTTTAAAAAATGTAAAAACTGCTTTCATTCTAGCCAAAATAAAACAACTAAGACCTTCTCCAGAAGAAAAAATATTATAGGACATACTTTAAAAAAATTCCTTGCTATATTAAATTAAAGACTATATAATACACAAGACGTGTCACTCGTATGGTTTTGAATGGGGAAAAGTGTAACGGTCGATATGGCGAATGAAGCCCCGCCCACTAGTACAGGAGCCAATCATCGATCGATATAAACTGACGGAGAAGCTCAGACCAGACGTGTGCTTTTACGACAGTGTGGTGGTCAACAAACACACTGGAATCACAGCGAATACTGGCTTCACAGACATAAGAAATATATCAAAGCTTGAAATCTCTACTTTTAAATGAACCAAGTGCACTTGAAAACAAAAAGTTTTTTGGTTTTAAATCTGTATGAAACTAACGCGAGGTACAGTCCATCCTAATGCACATTATATGACAGCAACTACTCAAACAACCACAGACTTGTAAACAAAGAGTCGCAATCATTTCTGGAGGAGATTCGCCATCAAGACCATGTTGTGAATTACTTCTGAAGACCAGCTCAATCTGACGATTTATTTTATCTTTGCCATGATGACAGTACATCATATGTTGCTAGATATTTTCAAGATACTAGTATTCAGCTTAAAGTGACATTTAAAGGCATATCTAAGTTAATTAGGCAAATTAAGGTAATTAAGCAAATCATTGTATAACGATGATTTGTTCTGTAGACAATCGAAAATACATATTTTGCTTAAAGGGTCTAATAATATTGACATAAAATAGTTTTTTAAAGAAAATGTAAATCTGCTTTCATTCTAGCCAAAATAAAACAACTAAGACCTTCTCCAGAAGAAAAAATATTATAGGACATACTTTGAAAAATTCCTTGCTCTGTTAAATCAAATACTATATAATACACAAGACGTGTCACTCGTATAGTTTTGAATGGGGAAAAGTGTAACGGTCGATATGGCGAATGAAGCCCCGCCCACTAGTACAGGAGCCAATCATCGATCGATATAAACTGACGGAGAAGCTCAGACCAGACGTGTGCTTTTACGACAGTGTGGTTGTCAACAAACACACTGGAATCTCAGCGAATACTGGCTTCACAGACATAAGAAATATATCAAAGCTTGAAATCTCTACTTTTAAATGTACCAAGTGCACTTGAAAACAAAAAGTCTTTTGGTTTTAAATCTGTATGAAACGAACGCGAGGTACAGTCCGTCCTAACGCACATTATATGACAGCAACCACTCAAACAACCACAGACTTGTAAACAAAGAGTCGCAATCATTTCTGGAGGAGATTCGCCATCAAGACCATGTTGTGAATTACTTCTGAAGACCAGCTCAATCTGACGATTTATTTTATCTTTGCCATGATGACAGTACATCATATGTTACTAGATATTTTCAAGATACTAATATTCAGCTTAAAGTGACATTTAAAGGCTTATCTAAGTTAATTAGGCAAGTTAGGGTAATGAGGCAAATCATTGTATAACGATGATTTGTTCTGTAGACAATCGAAAATACATATTTTGCTTAAGGGGTCTAATAATATTGACATAAAATTGTTTTTAAAAAATGTAAAAACTGCTTTCATTCTAGCCAAAATAAAACAACTAAGACCTTCTCCAGAAGAAAAAATATTATAGGACATACTTTGAAAAATTCCTTGCTCTGTTAAATCAAATACTATATAATACACAAGACGTGTCACTCGTATAGTTTTGAATGGGGAAAAGTGTAACGGTCAATATGGCGAATGAAGCCCCGCCTACTAGTACAGGAGCCAATCATCGATCGATATAAACTGACGGAGAAGCTCAGACCAGACGTGTGCTTTTACGACAGTGTGGTGGTCAACAAACACACTGGAATCTCACCGAATACTTGCTTCACAGACATAAGAAATATATCCACATAAAGCTTGAAATCGCTACTTTTAAATGAACCAAGTGCACTGGTTTTTTGGTTTTAAATCTGTATGAAACTAACGCGAGGTACAGTCCGTCCTAACGCACATTATATGACAGCAACTACTCAAACGCCCACAAACTTGTAAACAAAGAGTCGCAATCATTTCTGGAGGAGATTCGCCATCAAGACCATGTTGTGAATTACTTCTGAAGACCAGCTCAATCTGACGAAGCATTATCCAGAGTGTGTTTTAATGTGTAGAACAGCCGTAAATGAGGTTGGTGTCGTGATCTCATTCCTTTTGAGTGCGCATTAGCTCGGGCAACCTGAAAATATGCTGATTTTGTTTGATTTGAACGTTTAGAAACAAAACTTGTGAGACAGTTGTTGTTTAATTTTATTGGTGATTCCAAATATGTAATGCAATCGTAAGCTTGGCAAACAGATTTGGAGAATTTGATGTTTCCCCATTCAGACAGAATGCCCGAGCATACTGACGCGTTTTAAAGATGGCCGCAGAGTAAAATGACTTACCTTAAAGGGACTTTGGTTAAGCATCATTTAGGAGATGTTTGAGAAAGAAAATAAATTCACAAATTCAGTTACAATATTACAATTATATTGTTTTCAGTCCATTTCTTATGCTGCGTTCACGCCAGACGCGAAACGCGCGTAAATAGACGCGTGAACATTTGAGTTTACTTGCTTCATTCGCGCATCAGACTCCGCTTCATTCGCGCGTCAAACTCCGCATTAGGCCTCATTTCTTGTCTGAACCTTACGAAACCAAAAATAGTCACATTCCTTTCACCAGAAGTCTATCGTTATCTGAAAAACATTTGCTGTGCATATAACCCATTGTGAAAATAACATCACATACCCATGTAAGAAATTATCATATTGTATTGGTATCAGTATCAGTAATAATATAATATATTTATAAATAAGAATTAATAAATAATTATAACCCATCCCTAGTATTCACATTATTTATATTTATTTATGCAACATACGTTCATTCTGAAAACGTAGCCCTATATACATTTCTGGAGATCATGAATTATGTAGCCAGAAGTACGTATGGCTGCATTTCATCATTAAAACGAATGTTACGAGGCGGTATGTTGCCGTTCCTTTTAGCGTTTACCAGCTGACCGTTTACCTCTGTATGGATGGCTTGCCTGCTGTTACCAGTTTGTCCACAATGACGGGTTCGAGTGTGGGGAAGAATGGTTCCAGAAAGCAGGTAAGACAAAAACAGAAGCCAAAAAAAATTTAAATCAACAAGTAAGTAACGGTAAGAATGTGGTAAAATCTGAAATCGTGGTAAAAATCAGGTGAGGGCTTTTCTTTTTCTGGATTAGTTTTGAAAACTGTCAGTTGGGTTTAGGGAAGTGGGTGGGCGGGTCAGTCAGTGTTTTGAAAACACTATTGGTTGGGTTTTGGGAAGGATGAGGGTGGGTCAGTAGATTGGTCAGTCATTCAGTCAGTCGACAGCGGCCTCTGGTGGATTTACACTAGAACAGCAGGCACAAATGGCACTCGCGAGAGAAATGTGAGTTCTGAAAAAGCATACACAGCGGCCTCTGGTGAATTCGCGAAAGCAAAAACTGCAAAAAAAAAGTAGCTCCTGGGACGTATTTAGCGCTCTCCAGAAATGCATATAGCGGTACATTTTCAGAATGAGCCTGGGTAGGATTTATAATACGGTATTTAACTCTAAATGTAAAATGTTGTTATCTTCTCGGGTCAAATACTATTAATAACTGATAAATATTACAAACTTTTTAATATTATTATTTATTTAATATACATTTTTATGATATTATTATTTTATATATTTATTATTTATAATTTCTTGTATTTATTAAATAATTCTTTATCAGGTCTTGTGCAAGAGGAGCCATTGCTCTCCTGTTTGTTCTGGGAGTAACCTGGGCATTTGGTGTGATGTACATCTTATATGAGACCACCCTCACTGCGTATCTCTTCACCTTCGCCAATGTGTTCCAAGGGATGTTCATTTTCATATTCCTTTGCGTCCTGTCCAGAAGGGTAAGGTTCCTGTTCCTGTGCAATTTTACATTTAATTTATTTCACATTACTGCCATTTTCCACCTATAATTGCAAATGTTTTTATCTTTATCAGATTCAAGAGGAGTACTACAGATTATTCAAAAACATTCCATGTTGCTTTGAGTGTCTGCGATGAACAGATGAACTACAACACAATGCTTTCAGATCAAGGCATTAAAAAGATGTACTTTGCATGAATGTTACAATATATTTATTTTTGAAAGAAATGTATAAAAAAACTACAAATGATACTGCATGCTATGATCTAAACGTTTCATAACCTGCTGGAGTCGGTAGCTTTAAGACAATAACAGATTATTTTCTATCTGATTACTGATTGGTTAAAATGATTGTATATGTACTGTATTGCATACTAATAAAATCATTGTCTACATTTGATGTGTTAATTTTGATGTAATAAAGTTAACAAAACTGTTAAAGAAACAATATTCTTCTTGTAAAATAAAAATCTTCTTCAGTACTGTATATAGTGTAGCATTGAGGTTGTATGCAATTCTGTGAATTCTCCTCCTTAGCCAAAATACGTCTACTTGGAGTGCTTTTGTCATTACAAAATGCCCTCCAGATTAAATGGACTATTAGAACCCAACTCCCTCCTAAATGTATATAAAAGTTACAATATTATATGTATACACAAATAGACCTCTTATGGTGTTAAATATGCAAAAATGCATGGATCCTGCTTAATATGTGTTTAAAGTGTCATGTTTAGTATCATTGTACTTCTTTTATTTCACAATTTTTCTTCTATTTTAGTTAACTTTTGCAAATTGTAACCTTAGTTTCCTGTTCCTAGCTGACAGGAGTGACACCCAGTGTGGTCTTCTGCTGTTGTAGCCCATCCGCTTCAAGGTTGGACGTATTGTGCGTTCAGAGATGCTCTTCTGCATACCTTGGTTGTAATGAGGGGTTATTTGAGTTACTGTTGCCTTTCTATCAGCTGGCCATTCTCCTCTGACCTCTCCCTGCTGAAAAATCCAGCTTAAACCAGCCTAGGATGGTTGGCTGGTTTTAGCTGGTCGACCAGCCTGGTTTTAGAGGGGTTTTGGCCATTTCCAGGCTGGTTTCCAGCCATTTCCAGTCTGGTCTTAGCTGGTCAGGCTGGGAGATGACAAGCTAAAACCAGCTTGACCAGCCTAGCCAGGCTGGGAGCCCAGCCAAAACCAGCTATGTCCAGCTTAAATCAGGCTGGTCAAGTTGGTTTTAGCTGGTCATTTTCCAGCCTGACCAGCTAAGACCAGGCTGGAAATGGCTGGAAACCCCTCTAAAAGCAGGCTGGTCGACCAGCTAAAACCAGCCAACCAGCTTAGGCTGGTTTAAGCTGGATTTTTCAGCAGGGCTGGTATCAACAAGGCATTTGCGCCCACAGAACTGCCGCTCACTGGATATTTTCTCTTTTTCGGAACATTCTCTGTAAACCCTAGAGATGGTTGTCCGTGAAAATTCCAGTGGATCAGCAGTTTCTGAAATACTCAGACCAGCCCATCTGGCACCAACAACCATGCCACATTCAAAGTCACTTAAATCACCTTTCTTCTCCATTCTGATGCTTGTTTTGAACTGCAGCAGGTCATCTTGACCATGTCTACATGCCTAAATGCATTGAGTTGCTGATTAGAAATTTGCGTTAACGAGCATTTGGACTGGTGTACCTAATAAAGTGACCGGTGAGTGTATAAGCTAGTGTGCTCAAAAACGGGGACAAAATTGGCATTTAGACGATAAAACTGAAATACAAAGCTTGAAGTTTGTCACTTCCGTCTAAGTGGATCAATGATTTTTTCACATCACCTCGTACTTGAGTTTCTCATCAAATCTTGACCAATCAAATGCCCTCTAGTATCTGACATGTCCCACCCCCTTCAAGGTGCTTCTCATTTGCTTTTCATTTCCTTTGATGCACTTGAGCTCAACCATTCTCGCTGGCAGAGCTCTGATACAACAAATCGTCATTGGTTGTTCTTTTAAAAAGGGGAGGAGCTACACTATGTCTCACCCTCTCCATGTTTTAGTTGAGATTACATCAAACATTGAATAAAAATAAACATTTCAGAGCACTTCATGGAACCATTAATAACATCTGAACCTCTGTTAATTCATCGTTAGAAATTATGTAGACAGTCAAACATTAGTAGTAACAAGTGAATGCTGCCAATGCTGTTTGTGGATTTATAAGATCTTGCGAGATATAATCGATTTTATCATAACTGATTTCATCATACCAATCAAATAATTGTTTTAAATTTATTATAACTTGATATTTTTGTCATTGACCCAACATTGGGTTATGACAACCCAGCATTTTTTGGACTGTTTTATTTATATTTGAATAAAAAATTAAATCAATTGTTCTTGAGAGTTTAATCCTGCTATTTGTTTAGCAGGTCACCTGCACTCCTGTGAGGTTGCGATGACACTGTCTGTGATCACATTGACCTGTCTCACACCTTTGTCCCCTAGTTTTATTTACTCAAACTGTTCATACGACACAACCCGTGTGCTTCATTCTCCTAGCATTTCAGAATAATTGTCCTTTAGGTAATATTCTCCTGTATGCTCTGCTAATGTGATGATGTCTTCCATTGTATATTTCGATATTGTCATCAACACATAGACAAATGCATAAACAATGAGCTTACTATGAACACTAAACAAAGAATAAAAAACAAATATGGTGCCACAGGGTCACTTTACCTCATTAACTGCTTCAGATAAGGGAGTAGGCGGGAAATTCTCCTTCCAGTTATAAAACATCATGTCCAAGTTGTTGATACCACCTCTGGATCTCACCATGTGGCGGCTGTGTCTCTGTCTCCTGGTAGCCCTGGCTGGTAAGTACATGAAACCCATATCTGAAGTCAGTTCAGTGCTGCATGTAATTAGCTACAAAGTAACTAGTTACTGTAATTAAGCGACCTTTTCTCTGAAAAAGTGAAATAAGTAATTACTTTTCATTTTTAGGCCATTTCATTACAGGTACTTGCCTTAAATAAATAAGAGTTAAAAATGTGTTTAATTAAAGTTAGATTCTACTCTCGCGATGTCTCGTGTACAGAGGAGAAAGGAAAAGAGAATGGGAAGTAAAGAGAGAGAGAGAGAGAGAGAGAGAGAGAGACGTTCAAGAGTAGTCTGTGAATTCATGCAGAGGTTATGCTGAATAACACTGTGACAATAAACCATACGTTCCAAGCACAGAAATTGAGTTGGACTCTTCTATCTAGTGGCCTTACAGACCGGGTAATAGTCAAGAACCCAGGGATAAAACTTTATATAGCCCATCAGGCCGAGTTTTACATACTGTTCATAAATGTAACAGTTCTATATAAATCAATTAATGATGCAGATTTTGCAGAATAATTATAATTTTCAACTAAAGAACATTTATCAAAACAACTACATATGCTTGAGAAAAAATCTATTGAGAATTTAGTTCGTGACAGTATAAGGTATAAATTCCACAATGGAGAGTAATATATATATATATATATATATATATATATATATATATATATACAGTTGAAGTCAAAATTATTAGCCCCCCTGTTTATTTTTTTCCCCAACTTTTTTCAACACATTTTTAGGTAAGTTTAGGTAAGTTATTGTATAACAGTGGTTTGTTCTGTAGACTTTTGAAAAAGGTTAAAGGAGCTAATAATTTTGACCTTAAAATAGTACATAAAAAATAAAAAATAAACTGCTTTTATTCTAGCCGGAATAAAACAAATAAGACTTTCTCTAGAAGAAAAAATATTATCAGACATACTGTGAAAATTTCCTTGCTCTGTTAAACTTCATTTGGGAAATATTTAAAAAAGAATAAAAAATTCAATGGGAGATATAAATTCTGAATTCAACTGTATATATATATATATATATATATATATATATATATATATATATATATATATATATATATATATATATGTTTAATATTATCTACATTTTTCAATTATAAAGGTTTTATTATTATTAAAACTACTCATGCTTAAAAAACAATGAAATGTACATTTATGATTCATTCATTCATTCATTTTCTTTTGGGCTCAGTCCCTTTATTAATCTGAGGTCGCCACAGCGGAATGAACCGCAAACTTATCCAGCATATGTTTTACGCAGCGGATGCCCTTCTAGCTGCAACCCATCACTGGGAAACATCCATACACACTCATTCACAAACATACACTACGGACAATTTATCTTACCCAATTCACCTATAGCGCATGTCTTTGGACTTGTGGGGGGAAACCGGAGCACCCACGCGAACACGGGGAGAACATGCAAACACCACACAGAAATGCCAACTGACCCAGCCAAGGCTCACATCAGCGACCTTCTTGCTGTGAGGCAAGCATGCTACCCACTGCGCCACCATGCAGCCCATGTAATTTTATGATATGTATTAAATATGGTCCTTACTTCGAAACGTTTGGTGTTTTAATACATGTGTTTTTTATATTTTTCGTGTTTTAAGTGTTGTAAATATATATATATATATATATATATATATATATATATAATTGCCTGTTTGATTAAAATTGAAATAATTTTCCATTTTCAGTCAAAATTACATAATCAGACATTAAAGGGGTGGTCCACTACGATATCATATTTTAAACTTCAGTTCATCTGTAATGTAGCTGCACGAACAATGTCTCTGAATATGCTTCAATGCAAGTTAGCTTAGCTTAATAAGTTCAATGCAAAGGGAACGAAAAGAGAACGAAGTTTGGGAACTACAAAAAAAAATACATCCTGGTTAGTGAGATCACAAACGGTTCACGTTAGGCACATTCATCACGCGCATAAACCCTGTGCAGCGAAGGGGCGTGGCCAGAGGCGCTGTAATATTATAGCAGAGAAAACTAAAATGCCGTCTAAACGCTATTTCCACAGAGCTACTTCTGTTTCTATATTTGAGCTTCCAAAGGACACGACAGAGAGAAGTGCTTCCAGTTTAATTTTAATTATGTTCCAGAGAATTATTAAAAAAATATATAGTTAGCATTTGACAAGGGACAGCTTCCAGAATCTCTCCCAGTTCAGTGCTGGATTTGGCTAAAAACTCCTCAAAGAAGGAGCAGCTCCAACCATAATAAACGAAGCTGTGGACTGTGAGCCACAACCTGTAAGTATTTTTATTTGTTAAAAGTGATCTATGACATGGACAGTTTCTAGCGTTAATGGTATTTTGTAGCAAGGACGTACACAAGGATGTAAACAATGGGAAACGCTGTTTGGCACCATTAACAATTTAACTACACAAAATTATATTTAAGCTGCGGTCACACTAGAGTTTGAGCTTGCAAAATTCTGTTGTACAGCGCTGCGAAAAGGGACGGGATTAAACAAGATGATTAGACATTTTAAAAAGCGAGCGATTGGTCCATGTTTTAAATTTCTGTCCAGAGAGGTCATGTTTTGATCCTCGATTGGTCTCACGCAGTCAAGTGATGCGATTTCGCAGGTCAGAGTTCACCAAGCTTGAACTTTGCACAGCAGTGAACTGCGAAAACTTGACGCATGAACTTGCGTTTCTGTTCTGATGCATTTGCATGTGTATGAATGGAAGTCTAAGGGGAGAAAAGTGCAGTGTGATCGCAGCTTCATCCGTCAAATGGTTGTAAACACCCACAATCTTCACTAGCGTGTGCAGTGTCTCTCTATGCGGCCGCTTTCTGCGTTCTACATCTCACATAACAAACTTGCAAAAGATATGTGAACGTTTCATATTACTTACACATGCTTATAATCCAAATATATATGAAAGACACTTGTCAGATTTTACTTTAGAGAGCAGGCATGAGGTTCAGCTCTGTCTTTTTCATTTTAATTCAGGCTCACACTGACATGGCTACACTGACTTACAGTATTTACACAGCAGAGGCACAGCGCGTGCATGTAGAGTCGTGACTGGAAGTGATGCTTTCTGGTGAAGTGGAGCCGATCCGCGAATCACAGCACATTATGTTAGCTGACCAATCAGAGCCTCTTGAGGGCAGGCCTTTCGGAGGAACTAGGAAATATGTCAGCCGTTTTAATGTTAGCTGAGTAGCTGTATATAATAAAAGATATATAAAAAAATATTGTGATTTTTTTTTTATAAATGAAGCATGAGCACACATTGCTTTGCATCTTATAAACACAACCAAGCCGTAAAAAAACACTCTGGACCACCCCTTTAAATTGTATTCTATGCATTGAGTTTTTTTTTTTTTTTGTGGATTTTTATTATTTAGTTAAATAATTGAATTACTTATTGTCTTCCCATATGCTAGTTTACATGAAATAAGAATTGTAATGTTTTTCTTTTTCTTCCATTAGCCAGCGAGATGGTGAATTATGGTATGTAAATGCATTATATATCTCTCATAGGCCTACTTATTACTTACGGTGCTTTCACACTAGCACTTTTGGTCGACACCTGGGTTGTTTGACATCAGAGTATGGTACATTTAGCTAGTGTGAACTAGGGCTGTGTATTGGCAAGAGCCTCACGATTACCTGTTACGTGTTTAAGTTATTAAGGTATTAAATGGATGAAACGTAACAATCAGTGAGTCTAGTGCTGCTGGATGAAAAATGAGAAGACACAAACTGCTGATTAAATTAACAAAAGTAAGTATTTATTAAACAGAATGTTAAACAATGAATATAGATATAAAGGTAAATTTAAATATACTTTTAAATAACTGAATTAAACGAAAAACAGGAGTGTTGCCAAAACAAAGAAATAATCATAACAAACCGATCTAACTAAACCCCCAACCCACTAAACTAACTAAACAAAGAAAAATGCAAAAACAAAACCGTAATCTTCAGCACGTAGCTTAACTAAACTTCTTAACTACACAAAAACATAAATTACACATGTGGCAACGACTCCATAAACTAACTAACATAAACACACTATGCTGCTCCTCATTCCTAAATCTCTCGTAAAGTACACACTGTTAGCCATTAGCAAACAAGGTCTGATATAATCCAATTCTCATAAAGATAGTTCAACTTTTCAGTAGATATTAACTGAGCTGCACAAGCTTAACTAATAAATAGATCACTCACGAGAAATACACACAGCAACAACGAATACTCAACGAAATAAACACTAGTGAACAGGCCGGCCGACACAAGGTGAGGAGTTTGGCTGTGAGCCAAGCGCTCCTCCAGAACAGCGCAGGCGCACAGCTTTTATACCCGTCGGGCCAGCTCCCGATTGGTGCGTCGATTGCGTCATTGTCTTGATTGACAGCTGGTTTCACCCAATGATCGCACACCTAAAACAGGACAGAGATAACACGGGAGAGAGAGAGAAGAGAACGCAAAACAAAATACAACACCACAAAACATACGTGAAACGTAACAGATACATATCACGATACATGGGTCACGATACAATATATCATGATATTTTGCGATGCAATAAATATTGTGATATATTGCAATAGTTTGTATTAGTACAGTATGTGTGTCAAATTATATTGACAACTTGATAAAGTCGGCAGACAAATTAAAATTCCAATACCAATTTATTTTCCGTCCATTCCAATTCATTAGAACTGCACAGTGTGATTGAACAGAGAACTATATATTTTGCAAAGCTTACAAATGGCATTTTTTTAATCTAATTCAGTACTGCCTGGTATAGCGTTAAAACCAAAGTGCACACGTCAGCTCTAAAAGCTGGAGGCACCTTTATATTTTCCGCCATGCTCACTCTTGCTTACTTCTGATACCATACTACTTGCCGTTTTGTTGATTGCGAGTTAGCGACATCTACAGGAGCGGAGGAGGAGGTCGTTTGGCACAACTTGAATCGATACTTGAGAATGGACTATCGATACACTATCATAAAAGAAATTATCGCGATAGTTAGATGTATCGATATTTTTGCACAGCCCTAGTGTGAACACTGTCTTCGGCACCCTTAAACCGCACCCAAGTTCTGAAAAGAGTTGGTCTGGAGTACAGTTCGCTCAAACTCTGGTGCGGTTCAATTCTGGTATGAATGCAATCATACCAAATAACGGAAGTGAATTGCCAACCGTACAGCAAACTTTAGTTTTCATAACATTAATTTGTGTGTGTGTGTATCTCTGTGTATCACCTACCCTGGTGACAAGCGGGACTGACCCAGTGCAAACAGTGATAATGTCTGCTTGTCTCCATCAAAATGACTTCTGCAGACATCGCGTTATGTTCTGCACATTTTTTATATTTTTTGCAGCTGATAGATGCAAGTGGCTCTCTGTGTTTTGGTTTTGATAACAAAACCAAAAGATTCAGTAATGGCTCGTTTCCACTGAGTAGTACAGTACGGTACGGTACGGGTCGGTACGAGTCACCTTTATCAAGCTTGTGTTTCCACTGCCAAGGGTACCCTTTTGATGGGCGTGGTGTACGACAGAAAGTTTCAGACAACGTCATGTTTACTCAAGGAAATGTCATAATAACACCGTACAGGTCGTTCACATATCATATGAGAAGCGCTTCTCACAACACAGATGCTTTATACACAAAAATACTTGTGTATAAATGTTTATTACTAACCTTTCTATGAACATAATTTCATTATGACTGTAGATCAATGATAGTGTGAAATAGCCTACTGTAATGTCTGCATTAACATTCATTCATTCATTCATTCATTTTCTTGTCGGCTTTGTCCCTTGCGGGGTCGCCACAGCGGAATGAACCGCCAACTTATCCAGCACGATTTTACGCAGCGGATGCCCTTCCAGCCGCAACCCATCTCTGGGAACTTCCACACACACATTCACACTCATACACTATGGACAATTTAGCTTACCCAATTCACCTGTACTGCATGTCTTTGGACTGTGGGGGAAACCGGAGCACCCGGAGGAAACCCACGCAAACCCAGGGAGAACATGCAAACTCCACACAGAAACGCCAACTGACCCAGCCCAGCCGAGGTTCGAACCTGCGACCCAGCGACGTTCTTGCTGTGAGGCAACAGCACTACCTACTGCGCCACTGGGTTGCCCCTGCATTAACATAAAATAAATAAATAAATGCAACATATATGAACACATACAGCCCCTTACATTCTCCGATATGTTACCAATTACAGAAAACTACACACAGCATACATTTAGTCCTTATTTGGGTTCAAAAAACAACATGAAATATAGCCCACAGTCAGAGCAAACCTCTCATCTGTGTGTGTAATCTTCAGCAGCACATGTAGCCTCTTGTTAGAATGTAATTCTGTCATTTAGAGTTCATAATAGTCCAAAAGGTGATGATAATAATTAAACATGGCAGTTTGTTCATGTTTTAGGTTGCAGAAGCATCATTTGCTGCTGTTTTGTCAGGCTTCTCCTTTGTTTTTTCGCTCTTCACTCTCGTGTTTGTCCGCATCTAAATGGATCGGATATCAGAGCGCTTCAATGATCATGTGCACGTTTAAAAATATTAGCTCAAAAAGTTTGTTATTTCAAATATAGACGCGATCGCGAGCTCTCTGGACAAGGTGAAACCGCTCGCACTTTTAGACGAGCTCGTAAAACAACAACAGGAAACGGCAGAATTTGTTCTTATTGGCTTTGTGGCTGTTCATCAAAACGATGACAAGGTATGTTTGAGCTCGGGTCAACCATGGCTCGTTATTAGATGCATAAAGTATTACAATAATGTCTCGGCTGTTTATTTAAAAACATGGCAGTTCCATTGTTTTGATTCTGGCTAGCTCTACGAGTTAGTGACGTATCTCTATAACCAATCAGCATTCAGCTGAGTGTGTAGCTCCACCTTTTGGTCCCCTTGCTTGTGTTTGGTACCCTTTCAAAAGGGTGCCGAAAAAGTGGTATGGTACGGTTCGGTTCGGTACACCTTTTGACAGTGGAAACGGCCATAAAAGCGTACCGAACCGAACCATATCGTACCACTCAGTGGAAAAGGGCCATAAAAGCAGATCAACCGTGGTATGCCTACGTCTCCATTTCGGCGCTTTGCTTTCGTGGCCGTCACCTAGCAACAGCTGTACACAAAACAGCAGCTTTATGATGCAAGCGTACCTGCGTTCAGAAGGAAAAAATACAATGTGAACACAAACCAGCCTAGGGGGGACTATCAAACTTGGGTTCAGACCAGGCATTCGGACCAAGTGTGAAAGCACCCTTAATCTTATTCTAAGATTTACTTTATTGTTTTTTATTAAAGTATTTGATAATAACAAAGACAAATGACTAATATCCATGTACATATTTTATAACACTGGTTGAAACTGTAATTTAAATTCTCAAATTTCTGAATGGCCAACCTTTTAGAGCCTTTTCTAAACTCGAAAAAAACATACGAGTATAAATATGAGGGATTGGTACAAGTGGGACGGGAACTGCCACACCTGGTTGAGTCAGCGCTGAAGCTGAGGTGCACTTTTAAAATCATTGGAGAATCACCACACACCTTTGTCCTTCAGGTACCAACAATCTTACTTAATTTCTATCATCTGAAACATATTCTGAAAAATGGAATATGGTGTATTTACTTTGGACTTATAAGATATTAAGAATAATGTGTATAAACATAATATCATTTATTTATTTTTATTTTTTTTGAAGGTCTCAAATGTAGACTTTGAAGATTTTAATGGCATACCTGGGAAAAGTGTCTTCAGCCCTTCCAAAAACATCACTAAGCGTCTGTCAGCTGAGTTCAGCCAGCCAATCATTTTTGAATACTCCAAAGGACAAATTACTGACATTCGCACAGCACCTGGTGTCTCAAACACAGTTGTGAATATTGTGAGGGGGATCCTTGGATTTCTACAAGTCACGGTCAAAACCACACAAAGTTTTTACGAACTAATCGAGGTACAAAATCTCAACACAGGCTCATTAGAAATATGTGTCCAGAGCTATATTTTTGTGAAATCTTGAAAACATGATTCAAGATACGTTACCCTACAGCATGGGTGACCAACCCTGTTCCTGAAGATTGACCTTCCTGCAGATTTCAGCTCCAACCCTGATCAAACACACCTGAACCAATTAATTAGAACCTGAGGAGCACTTGATAATTACAGGCAGGTGTGTTTGATATGGGCTGCAACTGAAAACTGCTGGAAGGTCGATCTCCAGGAATAGGGTTGAGCACCCCTGCCCTACAGTTTGTAGGTAAAACAAATGCTATGGGGCAGCATGATGCTGACAACTTTTGTTCCTTTTCACACTGAGTTACTAATACTTCATTCATTCATTCAGTTTCCTTCAGCTTAGTCCCTTATTTATCAGGGGTCACCAAAGCAGAAAGAACCACCAACAATTCCTGCATATATTTTACACATCGAATGCCGATCCAGCCGCAACCCAGTACTGTGAAACACATATACACTCTCGCATTCACACACACTCATACACTACGGCCAATTTAGTTTATCCAATTCACCTATAGCGCATGTGTTTGGACTATGGGGGAAACCAAATCACCCAGAGGAAACCCACGTGAACACGGGGAGAACATGCCACACAGAAATGCCCACTGGCCCAGCCAGGACTTTAACCAGTGACCTTGCTGTGAGGCAACAGTTCTAACCACTGAGCCACCGTGCCACCCTTTACTGATATTTACGAGGACATATTATTGACAAATAAAGAATTATCTTTGGGCAGTTCTGTGCATGGCAATGAATGACTCTATGATTTGTAATCAAACCATTTGCCTCACCTGCATATCTCTATATGGATGACTTTTTTGAGGTGGTCAGTTAGCTCAGTAGCTCACCTTGTACAGTGTTGTACTTTGGACGCAGAGCATGCAGGTTTGAGTCAGGTGGTTCCACATAACAAGCAAAAGTGATGTAAAATTGTAATAAAACTGCACAGCTATGATGTGATTTTATCTTCAAGTTTGCTTTTGAAAACCCTATTTAGGGAAAAGTTTAGTTCAGGCGATCGGAAGGTGATATATGCATGACAAGCCTTGGCTTCTCATGGACATGTACAAGATGAATGTTTAAATGGCACATATCAGAAAACCAACCCAGGCTCATTCTGATTGCTTATCCCTACTACCTCCTATTTCTGGAGAGAGCAAAATACGTCCCAGGAGCTACATTTTTTGTTTTTGTTGTATACACTTTTTGAGATCTCAAATTTCTCTTGCGAGTACCATTCGCACCTGCTGTTATCACATAAATCTACCAGAAGCCGCTGTCGACTGACTGACTGACTGACTGACTGACTGATCGACTGGCCCACGCTCTTCCTTCCCTAAACCCAACTGATAGAGTTTTCAAAGCACCGATTGACCAGCGACCACCCACTTCCCTAAACCCAACCGTTGTTTTCAAAGGCAATCCAGAAAAAGAACTGCCCTTGTAGCAACCAGATTTTTACTACATTTTCAGATTTTACCACATTCTCACCCTGTTATTTACTTGTTTGTTTGTTTTTTTTTTTTTTTTTTTTTGGGCGGGGGGGGGGTTGGTTGGCTTTTGTTTTTTCTTATCTGCTTTCTGGAACCGTTCTTCACCGGACTCGTCACGGTCAACTCCGCTCTGCGTCTCAAGTCCACTAACTTACGTGGCGAGCTACTGAACAAACTGGTAACAGCAGTAAAGCTGTCTACACGGAGGTAAGAGGTCAGCTGGTAAGTGAGAAAAGGAATGGCCTTATATTGCCCCGTAGCATTCGCTTTAAAGACGAAATAGCCATACGTTCCTCTGGCTACATAACTCGCAATATCCAGAAATGTATATAGGGCTACGTTTTCAGAATGAGCCTATGTTGCAGAAAACGTAGCCCAGTAAAATATTATTAATTTGTAAACAATGTAGACAGTGGCCTCTAGTGGAATTTTCATCGCAAGCCTCAAGGAAATGTCACCGGAGCAATGATTTTCACATTTTGCAAAAAATGTAGCACTGGGCACATCTTTTCATATTAAGAATGCAAACTACTTATAAAAATATGGCTCTATACGGGAGAAAAACTGTGAAAATGTGATTTTTGTTTGTCCTTAGTTAGGAATTCATGGTTTGTGTCAGAGCAGTTACACTGTTGACGAAGACTCTTTCGCCAAAGAGTTGACGGTAACACGAACTGTTGATGTCACCAACTGTCAACAGCCAGCAGCTTTGTATAGAGGTATGGCTCTCGCACCTGAAGACAAACTTAGCAAACAGGTGTGTGTTTCATTCAATTTCAGTTATACACTTAATCATGAAAAGCTAGCAAGATTAAAATTGAACTGATCTGAATGCTGTTTGAAATTACAGAGAGGCGAAAGTGTTGTTTCCACAGTGAAACACACCTACACAGTGAAGTCCACAACAGACGGTGGTCAGATTACTAAAGCATTTGCTCAGGAGCGCCAATATTTCTCTCCGTTCAATGTAAAGGGAGGAAACTTCCGAATGTTGGCATTGTAAGTGATTCCAACTGTTATCAGCTTGCAAGTGGTTGCACTCCTGATTAATCAATGATGTTGTGTTCCCTTTACCAGGCGAGACATTGAACTTCTCAAGGTTTCAGACACAACTGACAAAGTAGTGACTGGACAGGTGCAGAGCAGAGGCAACCTGATGTATAAGACAAATAAGGACCTCAAACCAATACCTGTTGTGATGCTTAACCTAAACGACCCAGTGCCAAAGGTAAACTTCAAAGATTACACAGATAAACATTTAAGCATGTACGGATTTGTGAATTAACACAATAATAGTTTTAATCATACTCTACTCCAACAGATTTTAGATTTAATCAAGCGCCTCGCACAGGCTAACATATATCATGTGGACAGTGAAAGCAGCACAGAAATTCTGGATCTAATTCAGTTGATGCGGGTGGCAACACTTGATAATCTAGAGCATTTATGGAAGCAGGTCTCAGGAAACGATGAGCACAGGTATGTTCACCATTGTCAAAATACTATACAATCTAATATTCAAGAAGATCAATATCCCCTGTTGACTTTTTTTTTGGTCAGGCGGTGGTTCCTGGACTTGGTTGTGGAGGTAACAGATGAAAGAATTCTCAAATTCCTTGAGGCCAGATACAAAGCAGGAGACATTACAGCGAATGAGGCAGGGCAAGCACTGGTAGTGGCATTTAACCACTTGTCTGCTGAACCTGTGTCAGTGGCATTAGCTCAGGTGAGACAGTGACCTAGGTGAATGCATGTTAGAATCTTGTTTCATCTGCCTTCTAATACACTCTTCTGTTCACCAGGAGTTTCTGACCATTCCTTTTAGTAAATCCCATCCTCTCCTGTGGAACACTGTAGTTTTGGCATATGGATCTCTTGTACACAGATACTGTGTGTATACAGACCCCTGCCCTATCACTGTGGTACAGGTATCTGGGATGTCCTATTAGTTCATACAACTATCATAGTTATAATTTGCTATTTTATGTCAAACTTGGTTCTCTGATATTTACAGTACATTTCCCTGCCCTTTGTACATACTGTTTAGCCATTGCTGAATATGGCTGCAAGTAGCCTAAGTAAAAACTCTGAAGATGAAATGGTCCTTGCGCTGAAGTCCTTGGGAAATGCAGCTCATCCTTCCAGCATCAAGACTCTCCTCAAGTTCCTTCCAGGCTACTCAAACGGAGCTGAAAAACTTTCTACCAGAGTGCAGGGAGCTGCAGTCCAGGCATTCAGGCTTCTTGCAAGCAGAGCACCCCACAGTGTAAGTACTGCATTATATAATGAATTCACTCTTCTTAGAACAGCTTAGCCAGCAACTATCACTCTGCAGGTTTCACCTGGTTGCCCACTAAAACTAAAGGCTGATTTATACTTCTGCGTTGAATGATCGGCATGACCCACAGCACCTGCCTTGCACGTAATCATGCATTTATACTTCTGTGTGCTGTTTGTGTTGCTCTGCAATAACACATGCGAAACGCTAGCTGGTAGTAGGTTTTTATGTTCCTCTGTGTCGAGTTTCTTCTTGGGATTTTTTGTTTTTTCTGCACGCTACAAGTAGCTAAAACTTGCTCATTCAGAGGCGGGAACTGGCAGACGTGCAACATCTTTAATCATAAGGTAAACACAAAACAAAAGTTTCCATCTGTAGTTCTTTCACAGGACTCGACACTTGTAAACAATCACTCCATCGGGCTTGCGGCTCTCAGCACCGCCCACGCTTATCGCCGGTACCAGGCCGACCAATCACAGTTTGCCACAGCAAATCACCAATCACGACCAACCACAGCATAGTTTGCGCTACGCATTGTTGCAACATGTAGTTAAATTTTTTGAGAGTTGCGCGTCAGCATCAGCCACAGCAAGGGCTATGCAACCGCGTGAAGGCTGTGCTTGATCATGCGCGTGCGCTTGACGCAGAAGTATAAATCAGCCTTAAGCAGCATTGAGCCTGGTCAGTACTGGATCAGTCTTCCTGATAAAAGTAGGTTGTGGTCTGTGTGGATTCAATTGCCACATATAGTGATGGGGACACTATGTTATCAAGAAGCACTTTCTTGTGAACGAGATGTTAGATTGAAGTCTCGGGATGTCCTTCAAAAAAGAGTAGGTGCCTTAATGGCCTGTTTCCACTGAGTGTTACGGGTCCCCTTTATCAGGCTTGTGTTTCCACTGCCAAAAGGGTACCAGTGGTTTTTTAATCCTTTAGTTTTTCATATTTAATGATATGTGTGTGCTACTGGGCCTCCCTGTTTGTGTAATAAGCAATGTGTTTGTGCATTTTGGACCCACATTTGGCTACATTATTGCTCTTTAAAAAACTGTGCCATAGACTTTAGACCAGCTTCAGTCAATGCTGAGGTTTATTTCAGTTGTTTCAAAATAGTAATGCTCTAACAATGCTCCTTAACAAACCTCTTTTTCAGACCAGCAGGAGGGAAATGCATGCAAATTTTAAGGAACTTGATGGGAAATGTGAAAATTATACCTGGCCAAGCTGAAACTAGCAAAAAAAGCTTGAGTTGCACCTGGTGCCACATTTTCCCAGGTCTATGTTAGGGCATATGGTCTTACACTCAAGTGCCACCATTCAAAATCAGTTAAACAGATAATTTTGGCTTTGTAGTTACTGGCCATCAAATGCATTATAATAAGCCGCGATAGTTGAGACATACACCTACATACAAACATGACAATGATTGGGCATATCCAGGGTCTTCTTGAGCAAGAAGAGCACCACTTAATGAATAGGTCTCCACTTCAAGAAATAAGCTCATCCTGTAGAGGGAACCTCAGAAGCACAACTGTGTTAAGACACATCAACAAAACACAAATTGGAGGCATTTAAAGTTCTCAAAATCACAACAGCTTCAATACTTTTGGGGAAAAATCTCTTCCAGAGCACCCAGAGCTACAAAATAGACCATTAGCTGTGGACAAGGTTCACCAACAGGCAGGCACGTGCACACATAGGGCTCAACCTTTGCAGTGTACATGCCCTTTTGAGTGTGGGATATAAAGTGCCCTTTCAAAATGAAAGTAAGTGCCCCGCCCACCCACTTGTTGTGAAAACCATGACCGTCCCCCCTCCAGGACAATAATCCAATCTCACAAAGCAACAATCTACCTTAGGAGCAGAGTAGTTAAAATGTGTACCTTATAGTACATTGTTGACCAATGTGGACCTGTTGCTGTAGGTACAACAGTGTACCTTTTCGAAAAAGTACTTCCTGCGGGCTTTGTAACTTAATTTCTGAGAGTGTAATCAGGGTCAGTGTTGCCAGCCAGATGTAGCTGACTGATTCCAGCCCAAAAACTATCCAAAACCCGCCGGATGGACAAACAACCGCCAAAAAATCTGGAGGCTATCATAAGCGGTTTTAAAGTGGATCAACATGACTGTTGCTGACAGGACTAATTTAAGGATCAAGAAGCTACTTTTCCACTAGCAAAGACCTCTTTCTTCAGATGCTGACCATAACACTATATCTACTCTAACTCTATATCTATCTTGTATATTTGCAGGTACAGGATATTGTCTTGAACCTCTTTGTACAGAAGGCTTTACCAGCTGAAATCCGCATGCTGGCTTGCATGGTTCTTCTAGAGACCAAGCCATCCACAGCTCTGATCTCAGTAGTAAGTGAGGTCCTTATAGAGGAGGCTGATCTGCAGGTTGCCAGTTTCTCCTACTCTCTGCTCAAAGGCTTTGCCAAGTCCCGTACCCCTGATAATCAACATCTGTAAGCATGGTGCACACTACAATGTGTTCTTCTCCTCTCTGTATATGAATTGCTCTCATTTCTCTTTCCTTCTCCTAAAAAGGTCAATTGCCTGTAATATTGCCATTAAGATTCTAACCCGCAAACTTGGCCACTTGAGTTATCGCTACAGCAAGAACCTGCACTTTGACTGGTTCCATGGTGGGTTCATGTTGAAAATAGCATGGGAAATTTATCAGAGCATGGCGATTTCATTGATCTTTATTACATATACCAATTGCTAGCTATGTTATAAAGCCTTTAAGTGAACTGGGAATGGTCTGATGTTGCTTCTTATCTCCTCAGATGACTTTTTATTTGGGAAATCTGCCGATGTTTACATGCTGCAAAATGAAAGTCCCATCCCCACAAAACTTATGCTAAAGGGAAAAATTCATTTCATTGGGAGAGTACTGCAATTTCTCGAGGTAAACAAATCAAAGGAGCATTTGTTGTCATTTTATGTATACCGTGTTTTCTAAATAATGTCATTTATATTTCCAGCTTGGTATCCGTGCAGATGGACTTAAAGAGCTGTTTGCAGGAAAAATCCCAGAACTCACAAAAGATTTAGGAATTAGCGATTTGGCTGCTATATTAAAAATTGTAAGCATCTCTGTTTCAGATTTTATATATGGTTTATGTCAATTATTATATTAATGACTAAGCTGATCATTTAAAGCTCTCTAACTGGCAGAGCCTATCAAAAAACAAACCTCTTTTGACGGCATATGCACGAGTTTTTGGACAGGAAGCCTTTTTAATGGATGTAAGCAGAGACTCAGTTGAAAGCATCATAAAGGTATTGTGTTATTTTAACAAGATAAAAATATATTGGATTGTTTTTTTTTTTGTTGTTGTTTTTTGTAGATTAAATTAAACCATTTGCATTGTTTTTTGCTGTTTAGTCACTCAGTCCTTCTGCAGGGAAGGAGAGTAAAGTTTGGGAAATGATTCAAGATGTTCAGAAAGGGACTTCATGGCACTGGACTAAACCACATCTTGTGTATGAGGCTCGGTTCATACAGCCAACATGTCTGGGTCTCCCAGTTGAAATCAGCAAATATTTTTCCATAGTAAATGCTGTTACAATGAAAGGTGATAAGTTTTCTTCCAGAATTTGTATCGGCTTCTATTATAAGTTAGTTAAAGAGCCCCTATTTTGCATTATAAAACGTGATGCAAGGTCAAAAAACACTTTCATTGTTTTATAATATGCATTTATTTTTACCTAATTATCCCAACGACTCCCATATGATTCGTTCAGCGGATTGGTCGACTGGGTTCAGCTTGAGACAGAGAGAAATGGCCACCATGGCTATGAGGTAGCAGAGAGTATGTTAGAGCCCAATGCAGGAATGCATTAAAGCAACACCAGCATATTACTCCATGCTTAACGCTGATCCCAAGTAATAACAATGACACACTTTCAGTATTAATTCACACAATGGCAAAAGTTTAACTATTTTAAAAATTGACCGTGTGTGAGGAACAGCTGATGGTGGCCATAACAATGACAAACGGCAGAGGATCGTGAGTTCAGAAATGCATTTAAATCAGTAAAGGAAGAAGCACACGTCGCGTATTCAACGTGGTTTTGGACGCAATATCTGAATAGCCCCGTACAAAGTTAACCTGAGAGATACAGTACAAGCACTGATCTAATAGATAAGTGATTACAAGCCGCGCGGGGTGATTACAACTTACAACACACAATTAAACACATATTTTGCAAACTACACAAAACAAGGCAACAATTTTAATTACACTTACATGTTATGATCTGGAGGAAGGAGAAACTGGTCCATATGAATTGTAACAGTTACTGACCAAATCCCTATCAAAGTCTGACAAAGTCCTATACATAATAGTCTCTGCTGCTCCTTCCTTTAATAGAAAATGGCCGGCGAATCCCGCATTGCAGCATAGGTTATTGTTAGAGGTGTGAACCTACACTGGTCTCACGGTTCGGTTACGATTATCATGCCATCGATTCGGTTCAATTTGATATCACGGTGCATTGGCGATGCTTTCCATACAAAATTTGATTATTTCTTCACAACACAAGAATTTATTAAAATCTATAAATATATTAATATTTATATATTATTTGTAATACAATTGTGTCCTTTAATACAAGCAGTCAGATATGCTCAAAGAAAACACTCTTTTTGAATGTAACAAACAAAACTCCACTCCATGCACAGAACAACATGAGCATTTATAGCAAATAAACTAATGTAAATATTATCCCGCTTGCTTTTTAGCGCTGTCAAACGAGGTCTTACACCCCTGTGACTGGTCATTGTCTTCACCCGCTCAACAAAAAGAGCTGCGATTGGCTTTAGAAATGAAAGCGCTGTTCACCGATGAGTGACGCAAGAAGAACAGCCAGGGTTACAGTCTATATGCGCATAATACGCGGTTATGACAGGTAATTTATAATAGACACAGTGGAGAAAACTTGCACCTCAGGCGCGCTCGTGTCTGGATCCACAAGTATCGCTTTAACAGCCAAGAGAAGAGGAAAAATTACCTCACAAACACTCCAGCGGGTCAAATGTCCAAAGTGAGAGAGAGAGAGAGGCAGAGATGGAGTTTTACAGCATTTTAGTAGTGAAATAGCGGCTCATGTGCTGTGCCTTCTTCAGTGTCAATGAAAGGCTTTCCAGCAAAGTCACAAGCAGTAAACTGTGCATAATTATCTACCTTTTAAGTAGTATTAGCATTTTATTTACTCGCCCTCGCCTCCTTCGCCATAGTATTCTACTGCGAACTCGCGCATAGGAGATAATATTGCATAGGATTATATTGCATCTCTGTTTTTCTTTTTCTTTTCTCATATTTAAATTTGTGTTGTCACTTGTCACCTTATGTACACTGGAAGCTTCTGTTGCCAAAACAAATTCCTTGTGTGTGTGAAGCACACTTGGCAATAAAAACTGATTCTGATAAATGACGTCAGTACGTAATAACCGGTTATGATTATTACTGAACCGATATCGAATTGTCCCTGTCTGCATCGCGGTGCACCAAAGAAACAATTAGTTTTGACACCCCTAGTTATTGTATCAAAAATCAAAAAAAAAAAATACTGGAACAAACACAGCACTAGGTTGGCTATACTGTGGTATTGTTGTGAAAATGAACTTTAACCCTTTATTCCCCGCAGCCAGATCTCCATCTGTCAGTGATCGTCTTTCTCGTGTCATGAAGGGAAAGACGTGTTCACGTTTTACCAGATCCGGCACTACATATCTAGCGTATCGATGTCGACCCATTCAGGCAAAAGATCCGAATACAAAACGAATCATTTATTCGACTCTGAGTTGACTATTTCATTAAAGAATCAATGTTTTCAACACGGTGCACTTTCAGATTTAAACCTCAGCCTGATGTTTTCATTTACTTAGTGCTGTGTTATACACTGCATGGAAGGTCATTTTCAAAAACCCATAATAGGGGCTCTTTATTTTTTATAAAAGATGAATACAAAAATGATCATATATTCTATGTCTACAGCAAAAGCTGAAATAAATCCTCCTCCAAAGGAACATCTGGGTGAACTCCTAAGCTCGGACATTACCATGCAGACAGATGGCTTTATCGGGTAATAAAACAATGCTATCAGCTATGATTCATTAACGTGTATTCAGTAGCTGTTTTGCCACCCTCTTCACTCAAAAAAAGGAAAACTGACATTATTTGCATTATACTTTCCTATGTTATAGATTCTTTCAGCCTCTTTGAGTAATATCCTGTTCTTTTTTTGTGTGTTGGAAAATTGAATCAGGATAGAGACTGTTCCCAGCAAACAATTTTGTGTATAATAGACGTCTAATAGACATCTAAATGTAGACAGTTTGGCTAAAACAAGGCTACACTTGGGCTGTCAGTGAAAATCTAATCTAAGAATAGCCCAAAACTAGACTAGTCGTCAAATAGACAGATTAGACAGACTTTATATGTGTCTTGTTTTGGCCTATTCTTAGACGTCTACAGTATTAGATTTTCTGACAGCCTAAATTTAGCCTTGTTTTAGCCAAGATGACTATGTTTAGACGTCTATTATGCTGCGTTCACACCAGACGCGGAAGAAGCGTCAAGCGCAAGTGATTTACATGTTAAGTCAATGCAAACGCGCGAATAGGCATCCTGCGGTGCATACACGCGAATGGCGCGGCGCGAATTGCGCGAAAGGCGCGATACGCGCGAATGGCGGGGGCGCGAATTAAGCGTTTTGCACGTTTGACGCGCGAATCGCTCAAGTTCAAAAATCACCACCGTTTCAATCCAGCTGGCCAGCTTGGTGATGTTTTGAGCCGCACTGACCACTTTTATAAAACTTCTGCGGACATTCGCACTGCGTTAATCAATCAGGAGCTTGCTCTTGTGGGGGTATGATTGTGATGTAGCACCTGTTGCTGGTGTCCGGGGGAAATCCTCCAGCCGACACCGACAACAGTTCATCAAACTGGGCTTGGCTCAGTCAGAAGCACCGCTGGAAGCCTCCATAATCCAGGTTAAGTTTCTGGAGGAGTTTATGAGCTCACAGAGATGGGTGCACCTCTGAAAGTATGTAATGGACTCAGACACTGCTCCAAACGTATCGACGCTGTTTTACAGCCTTCATAAAGCACATAAACACAGTTAATTTATCAATAAAATCCATGTTAGCCATTTAGCTGGAAGCCTGTCATCCAGGTTAAGTTTCTGGAGGAGTTTATGAGCTCACAGAGCTGGGTGCACCTCTGAAAGTATCTAGTGGACTCTTTATAAAGCACATGAACACAGTTATTTTCTCAATAAAATCCATGTTAGCCATTTAGCAACGAAGCTTCAGTCACCGGGCAGACAGAAGCCCTGCCCATGATCCGTGTCTGTTCTGAAGTGAATTTGACGCGCGAATGAAGTGGAGTTTGACACGCGAATGAATCGTAGTGTGACACGCGAATGAATCGAGTAAACTCAAATGTTCACACGTCTATTTACACGCGAATAGCGTGATTTGTCCGCGTCTGGTGTGAACGCAGCATTAGACATCTATTTAAAAGCAATAAATGCTTGCTGGGTTAAATGGTTCCATTGTTTATCTGCTGAAAGTTTATTTCTATCCTGTTTACAGCGTGACAAAGGATCATTTTCTCTTCCACGGAATCAACACTGATCTTTTTCAGTGTGGAACTGAGCTGAAAACTAAGGTTGCAATGGGCCTGCCGTGGGCATTTGACCTGAAAATAAATCCGAAAGAGCAAAATTATGAAATGAACTTGACTCCTAGCAAATCGGTCACTGAATTATTTTCAGTCAGGTATGTTTCCGTGATTTCTATTCTGTGAATTTTTTTGCACCAAGGCAGCTTTACAGAGCTAATCAGGCAAAATAGCTGAATGAAATGTTAGCATTAATGTGACATTGTATCAGTGTGAAGAAAAGCTTGATACATCATTAAGAAAGTACATATTCAGTTCATATGTCCACGTTGAAGGATTTGATTCAACTCCCTTTCAATTGTGATATGCAATAAAATGCAACCAAAAATTTTTTATCAAACAGTTCTAACGTGTATGCTGTTTCGAGAAACATTGAAGACCCAACCTCATCTAAAATAACACCTATGATGCCTGAGACAGGGGAGTCTTGGCAAGGTGTGCCTCTGAGAATGTTACCCCCTTTAAGGGATGAACAGGTAAAACAGTCTTCAGAACACTTGAACAAAATGGTTATGTTTGGCATGTCCTGCATACTAAACAGATTTGTTTTCTGTGGCAGACCGAAAAATCTGGCATGAAATTCAGGCAATGTGCTGAAGCTAAAATTTTTGGAACTGCAATCTGCATTGAGGCAGAAGCCAAACGTGCACACTATCTTCACGAATATCCTCTGTATTACTTACTGGGAGATACTCACTTTTCATATCATTTAGAACCAGGTACCAGAAACTGTAATTCATTATTGACATCATTTAAAAAATGACTTAAGGATTTCTGATGGAAATGTGTTGCTTTTTCCGAAGCTAAGGATGCAAAACCCATTGAAAAAATTCAGATTCAGGTCTCGGCTAGCAGACAACATCCTTCAGTAATGAGTGGAATGGTGAATCTCAACCGTAGAGTATTCAAGGTACAATGACTCATTCATAACTCTTATGGTGTCTCTGTGGTGAACTTGGAATTAATGTGAAGATGTTTTGTGGTAACACTTTAAAATAACAGTACATAAATAATGATACTTACTTTTACTGTTTGCGCTAATCATGAACTAACTACAACATGAGTCACAAGAGTTCATGTGTGGATAACATCTACCTTAATTACTTGTTAGGTCATGCTTGTTTGTTAATTTATGTATTGGCTGTATCACTATCTCTCCACCAATAGCTGGTGTGTGGTGAGTGCACTGGTGCCATTGTCCTGTGGCTGCCGTCACATCATCCAAATGGAAGCTGCACACTGGTGGTGGTGTGGAGAGACCCACTCTCATGATTGTGAAGCGCTTTGGGTGTATAGCCATACACGATAAATGCGCTATATAAATCCACATTACTTACTTACTTACGTTAGTTTATGTTTAATTTAACCATCATGAACTCATGACATTCATTCATTCATTTTCTTTTCGGCTTAGTCCCTTTATTAATCCGGGGTCGCCACAGCGGAATGAACCGCCAACTTATCCAGCACATATTTTACGTCCTTCACACTCATACACTACGGACAATTTTAGCCTACCCAATTCACCTATACCGCATGTCTTTGGACTGTGGGGGAAACCGCAGCACCCGGAGGAAACCCACGTGAACGCAGGGAGAACATGCAAACTCCACACAGAAACGCCAACTGACCCAGCCAAGGCTCGGACCAGCGACCTTCTTGCTGTGAGGCGACAGCACTACCTACTGTCCCACTGCGTCGCCGAATTCATGACATGTTAATGTATAATTATATCATGACTTTACTTGGAGGGGCACATCATCTTGATGATGATGGTGATGAAGCCTTTATTTGTTACATACAGTTTTACATGCAGCAGAATTGGACCCCCCGACCATTACACGAACATCGCACATTTCAGGGGAAGAGAGATCAACGAGAGGTAGCTTTTAGAATGAGGAAATCAGATACATTTGGGAGAAGAGAGGCGAGAAAAAAAACCTTGCACATTGTCCTTGAATTAAGCGCAGTGAGATCAGGGGGAAAAAAAGCCCCAGCAAGCAAGCACATAGACATAGACATAACATTGCAACAGAGGATGAGATCAGGGGATGTGGCTATAGTCCGATGAGGGCGGCAGCCATCTGGTCCTGCCGCTAGAGAGCGCTGGTCACAGACCCGCCTACCTATACCGGTGGGTGAAAGCACACGAAGGCGTGGGGTGCGGGGATAGATGGTGATTGTCTATCTGTAGCTGTGTATGTGTGTGTGTGTAAGCCTGTAGGGTCTCAACAGGTGTCCTTGGAGCAGGGAACAGGAATTTCAAAGAGTCTCCTTATCTTGCTATCCAAGGGAAGTTGTTTGTCTCCAGCCGAAGCTGTCTGGCAGGAGAGTCACAGGGAAGCTGAAAGAGAAGAGAAGTTTTTTCAAATTTAGACCAATATCTGCCAATTTTGCAGATATTTAATGTCCGTCACAGGTCTCCAGGTCTGACCAAATCTGAGCAAAGCCGCTAGTTTCACACCAATGTTTTCCAATGCGGTCCAAGGCCAAAGTCCGGTTTGTAACGACCCTACTCACCACTGTTTCAATTCAGCTGGCCAGCTTGGTGATGTTTTGAGACGCACTGACCGATTTTATCAATCGTCGGTTCCCCAGGGCCCCGCATAAGCCCATCAGCAGAAACCCTGTTATCAAAGTTCTGAATAGATAGAAATCTTTAATATATCCTCACACGACACGCCACTTCTCCCACCCGTCCATCACGTGTCCAGCTGCGAATGTCCCCACAGGACAGGTGGAATCCCCCGAACCCAAACTTCTTGTTGAGAAGATGGTGTCAGTTGTGTTCAGAGAACAGTTGATCAAATCCATAATTCCTTTTTTGTTTGGAGAGCAGGGCAAGGAGAGCCTCAGAGATAGAAAAAGACGAGACAAGAGGAGCCAGCCAGGAGAGATATGGGAGGGAGAGGAAAAAAGTGCGACCGCCTTCACCGAGAGCCAAAGAAGAAAATCTTTAACCAATTCTTAACTACTCATGACCTCCTTATGCATGTCCGTCTAGTGGGTTTTCACTGAATAACAATAGAAAAGTGTTCTGTCAACATCCACAGTTTACACACAGGAGTTCATGAGTAGTTAATGATGATTTGCCCCTCCAAGTAAAGTCATGACATAATTATACATTAACAGCTCATGAGTTCTTGTTGGTTACATTTAGCTTAAACTTAATTGTTAATTAATACATTATTTAACAACATATACCCCCGGTTTCACAAACAAGGTTTAAGGCTAGTCAAGATTAAATTGCATGTTTGAGCGATCTCAACTCAAAATAACTTGCAGTGAGATGTCTTAAAGAGCCCCTATTATACATTGAATAGGGTCATATTTTGGTTGTAAGGGTCTCCAACAACAGTCTAATATGCATGCAAGGTCAAAAAACACTTTCATGGCCTTATAATCTGTATTTATTTTTACCTAATTTTCCCAGCGACTCCCATATGAATCGTTCAGTGATTCATTTGTTCCCAAACAACTTAGCGAAGCTAATCTGCGCTGATTGGACCGATGACAGCCTGTTGCAATTGGTCGACAGCGTTCAGCACGAGACAGAGTGAAATGCCCAGCACAGCTTATCAACAATATAGAAGTAGTCAGAGTGCATACACGCTTCATATTAGTGTAAGGCGTGGATTTCGGCAGTGGGTGAATGTAAATACAGACGATCGGCTTGAAAATACTGGCGACTAACTATTTTATTGAGCAAAAACTGAAGGAAGAACTGGGGAGGAAATCGACACGCGTCTCCTAGCCTGTCACACTCTACCTCAGTGTTGCCAGATGTAGCTGACTGATTCCAGCCCAAAAACTATCCAAAACCCGCCAAAATGCAAAAAAACCTGCCCACTCATCTGGAAAACACGGCTGTGACAGTCGCGAAAAACACGATAAGTGTTTATACCCGCACAATCGAGTTAAAAACAGTCCAATTGAACGGGAAACCGCCCAATCTGGCAACTCTGCTCTACCTGCTCTTTTTTCACACACCCACACACACACACACACACATTACCCTCCTCCTCAGAGGACACAACACCAAAATAAAAGTCCTTAACAGAAACATTCAAAAACAGAATACATAAGAATGTATATTAAAGAAACAACTTCACATTAGTTACTGACACCACAGAATACAGTATCCAGTTCTTACCAGTGTTATTAGAGCCGGTGCCTCCATAGAATAGTGAAGGCGCCGTCCGTGAACTCCCCCGGTTCTCCCGTTCATCTGCGACGCGCACCCCCTCCCTCCCGGTCCTCACTTTCCCCCAGTCTCCCGGATTTTTTGTGTGTGCATGAGTGCATTAAAGCAGTTCAGTTAAAGACTAGCATATTGCTCTGTTATTAACAATGACACACATTCAGTATTAATCCACACAGTGGCAAAAGCTGAACTATACTGAACCTTGACCGCCGCACGTGTGTAAGAACAGCTGACGGTAGCCATAGCCATGACAAACGACAGGATTGCAAGCTCACAAACACGTTTAAATCCGCAAAGAAAACGGCACGCGTAGCGTTTTTAGCATGGTTTTAGACGCGATATGTATAAGTGTTTAAAATGTTCTCATGGCTTACCTAAACTCTGCTTTTCCCAATGATCACCAACCCTCATTACAAAATGGAGGAATAATCCATGAGCTGTGTATTGATAGTTCCTGTGGAGCTCTGTCAAAGTCTCATACATCAGTAGTCTTTTCTGATCCTTCCTTTTTTGCAAAATAAACCTCAACCACTGACTCTTCACAGCTTCATCTTTGGGTAGAGAATATAACATGAACTTTCCCTCAAACTTCCAATAATATCCAGCTAAGCACAGCGTCTTCATGACTCATGATCTCAGGATCTGTTTATCTTCCTCTCTTAGCTGCCGTGTTAGTGGGCGGGGCCGCAGGTTTATATCCGCGGGTCTGCGCGCGCAACCATTATGTTTCGTATCTACGTAACGCCGAAACGGCTAAAGAATCGTTATCAAGGTGATTCGTTTAAACCACTATGAGTCGACTCTTTTATAGATGAATCAATAGTTTTAAACACTTTCCACTTTCAGATTTAATTTTTAGCTGGATATTTCACTTCACTTAGAGCTGTTACACACTACATAGAAGGTCATTTTCAAAAAATCCATAATAGGGGCTCTTTAAAATACGTCAGTGTCATTTATTTGTCTCCAGGTGCACGCCAGTAATATATTTTTCTAAGGCCATTTTATAAATGTGGCTTAAATAGCCTAATTTATCTAAGGCCTAGTCCTGGCTGTTTGTGAAACTGGGCCACAATGTTTTAACAGGTAATTAAGGTAGCCGTTAATCACACATGAACTCTTGTGATTCATTTCCTTTTCGGCTTTGTCCTTTTATTATTCCGGGGTCGCCACAGCGGAATGAACTGCCAATTTATCCAGAACATGTTTTAAGCAGCGGATGCCCTTCCAGCTGCAACCCATCTTTGGGAAACATCCATAGATATTCATTCACATTCATACACTACGGACAAATTAGCTTACCCAATTCACCTGTACCGCATGTCTTTGGACTTGTGGGGGACCTGGAGGAAACCCACGCGAACGCAGGGAGAACATGCAAACTCCACACAGAAATGCCAACTGACCCAGCCGAGGTTCGAACCAGTGACCTTCTTGCTGTGAAGCGACAGCACTAACTACTGCGCCACCGCGCCACCCTCTTGTGACTCATGTTGTAGTTAAAGTTAGTTCATGATTAGCGCATCATTATTCATATAGTGGTATTGTAAAGTGTTACCCATTTTGTTACACATTTTCCTTCTTTGTATAGAAGACAAGAGATGAGATCACCTCCTGCGAGGAACACAAAATATCCAGTTCACTCCCAGTAACTCAGGTGGCACTCAAATATTTGAAAACTAAAAACTAAGTATATTTTTTATTATTATTTTAACTATAAACTTTTCAATCTCTCTGTGATGTAGGATCTAGATGTCACTCCAGACCCGGTAGTCACAGTAAAAGCACTTAGTTTAAGTCCACAAGCAAAACCGCTTGGCTATGAGGGCGTTGCCTTTTATCTGCCAACTGCCCAAAAAGACGACATCGAAATGATCATCTCTGAAGTTGGTGAAGAAGCAAACTGGAAAATGTGTGCCAATGCAAATTTTGATAAGAGTCATTCATCAGCAAAGGTAAATGTTTTAAAGTTTTCTCAGTCTCATAAATTTCCATATTGCCTCATTGATTTCTGTCTTTTTAGTCTCTATATACAGTTGAAACTAGAAGTTTACATACACTGTATAAAAACGCACATAACCATTTAAAAAATGTCAGACGTTAATGTGACTAAACTTTTCTCTTTTAGGTAAGTTAGGATTATCAAATTTGTTTCTGTTACGCTTATTAGCAGAATAATGAGAGATATCTTTTTTGAGAAATTGTTATAACTTTTCTAGAAAGTCAAGTTTACATACAATAAGATTAATATGCCTCTGAAAAAGGGCAACCCAGTGGCGCAGTAGGTAGTGCTGTTGCCTCACAGCAAGAACGTCGCTGGGTCGCAGGTTCGAACCTCGGCTGGGCTGGGTCAGTTGGCGTTTCTGTGTGGAGTTTGCATGTTCTCCCTGGGTTCGCGTGGGTTTCCTCCGGGTGCTCCGGTTTCCCCCACAGTCCAAAGACATGCAGTACAGGTGAATTGGGTAAGCTAAATTGTCCATAGTGTATGAGTGTGAATGTGTGTGTGGAAGTTCCCAGAGATGGGTTGCGGCTGGAAGGGCATCCGCTGCGTAAAATCGTGCTGGATAAGTTGGCGGTTCATTCCGCTGTGGCGACCCCGCAAGGGACAAAGCCGACAAGAAAATGAATGAATGAATGAATGCCTCTGAAAAAGCTCAGGTAATAGTGTCAAGGTTTTGGAAGTTTCTGATTGACAACATTTGAGTTAATTGGAGGCACAACTGTAGAATAGTATTTAAGGAAAACCTCAAACACACTGCTTCCTTGTGTGACAACATGGGAAAATCAACAAGCCGGAATCAACAAAAAAGCCAGATTACAGTTTGCTAAATTACACTGGGAAAAAGAATAATTTTTGGAGGCATGTCCTGTGGTCTGATGGAACTTAGATTGAACTCTTTGGCCATAATGACCAGTGTTACATTTGGAGGACAAACAGGAAAGCTTACAAGCCTAGGAACACCATCCCAACTGTGAAGTATGGGGGTGGCAGCATCATGTTGTGAGGCTGTTTTGCTGCAGGAGGGACTGGTCCACTTCACAGCATGGATGGCATCATGAAGAAAGAACATTATGTAGAAATACTGAAGCAACATCTCAAGACATCAGCCAGGAAATTAAAACTTGGCCACAAATGGGTCTTCCAAACAGACCATGACCCTAAGCATACTGCCAAATTAGTTAAAATGTGCTTTAAGGACAGAGTGAATGTTTTGGAGTGGCCATCACAAAACCCTGATTTCAATCCTATAGAAATTTTGTCAGGAGGAATGGGCCAAAATTCCTTCTAACTTATATGAGAAGCTTGTGAAAGGATACCCAAAACATTTGACCAAAGTTATGCAGTTAAAAGCAAAGCAAAAAAAAAATACTAAGGAAATGTATGTAAACTTTTGACTGTCTAGAAATTAATAAAAAATTATCAAAAAAAAAAAAATCTCTCATTATTCTGGCATTTAGCAAATGTAAATGATTTAGGTAATCCTAACAGACCTAAAATAGTAAACGTTTGGTATGATTTACCATCAGACATTTTTTTAAAAAATGGTTATGTTCCTTTTTTTAGAGTGTATGTAAACTTCTGGTTTCAACTGTATTAAACTATGGTGTAAGTTGTACCCAACATAGGCTCATTCTGAAAACGTAGCCCTATATACATTTCTGGACATTGTGAAATATGTAGCCAGAAGTATGTATGGCTGCATTTTATCTTCAGAACAAACGCTATGGGGCAGTATGAAACCGTTCCTTACCTGCATGTGGACGGCTTTCAATTTGTTACCAATTTGTCCAGTAGCTCGCCATGTCTGTCGGCAGACTTGAGACGTAGACAGTCGTTCACTATGATGATAGGGTTCGAGGCCATTGAAGAACGGTTCCAGAAAGCGGGTAACGCAAAAACAGAAGCAAAAAAAAAACAAGTAAATAACAGGGTGAGAACGTGGTAAAATCTGAATACGTGGTAAAAATCAGGCGAGGGTTTTTTTTTTTTTTGTGGTTGGGTTTAGGGAAGTGGGTGCGCAGGTCAATCGGTGCTTTTGAAAACACTATTGGTTGGGTTTAGGGAAGGAGGAGGGTGGGTTTCTGGTGGATATATGCGAGAAGAGCAGGCGTGAATGGCAATTGAGAGAGATATTTAAGATCTCAAAAAGCGTACACAGCGGCCTCTGGTGGATTTGCAAAAAAAACTGTGAAAAAACATACGTCCTGGTACATATTTGGCGCTCTCCAGAAATGTATATAGTGGTACGTTTTCAGAATGACCCTGGGTTGGTTGTATCCCTGGGACCCAAGAGCATCCCAAACTTGCCCATTGACTTACAATGGTGAAGGAACCCACAGACATTGTAAAATTCCCAGAAGCTGTGATGAATCATCACTCTAATCCGTCAATCAACTCTATACAACAAAACAGACTTAGCTAGCAACCATTTAACAACAGTGATATCTCAGCATCAGAACATTGTAGGGACCTGTGGATTGGCTCAGCTGACTCAGCATTGACCTATTTGCTAGCAAATGGGATTTCATGTACAGTATGCTACACATTCTAACAGGGCTTATCTACATGAAAATAATGTAGATCACAAACGAATCGCTCCCTCCATTAGAACAAGAAGTAAAAGCAGGAGAGGGTGTGTAATTCAGGACATGGCCCTACTGAAAAAAACAGCTCAAACCAGCCTAGGCTGGTTAGCTGGTTTTGGCTGGTCAACCAGGCTGGTTTTAAAGGGGTTTTGGCCACTTCCAGGCTGGTTTCCAGCCATTTCCAGTCTGGTCTTAGCTGGTCAGGCTGGGAGATGACCAGCTAAAACCAGCTTGACCAGCCTAGCCAGGCTGGGAGCCCAGCCAAAACCAGCTATGTCCAGCTTAGACCAGGCTGGTCAAGCTGGTTTTAGCTGGTCATTTTCCAGCTAAGACCAGGCTGGAAATGGCTGGAAACCAGCCTGGAAGTGGCCAAAACCCCTCTAAAACCAGCCTGGTCAACCAGCTAAAACCAGCCAACCAGTTTAGGCTGGTTTTTCAGCAGGAGGATTAGATCAAATTTAACAGGGAGGGGGGATAATACATTTCCATGTATACAAACACATGCTTTTTGTCAGCAATGCCTGTGAGGTCACTTATCCATCGATGGAGAAAAGTGATGTAAAATTATAATTTTCGTAATTTGAAAAGAAATTTGCATAATGACCACCGGGAAAACTTCCGATCGTAGATATATGCATATATTTTACATATCTCTGGCTCTGGATGGCCAGTCCTCCACTGCTCCTTGGTCCCACATTCATTTCAAAGCACCCTGTACCCTGTGCTAAACTGGCAGCTCTATTGATGCATTCCTTCCAGTAGACCACATTAGCGTAGGCGACATCTAATGTAAATATCTATGACTAAGTATTAAGATTCGGTCAACTAACCTAGCAACCATTTAACAACAGCAATATCTCAGCATCAGAACATTGTAGGGACCAATGGATTGGTTAATTTGACTCATGCTAGCAAACGGGACTTCATGTATGCTACACATTCTAGCGGGGATTATCTACATGATAATAATGATTAGCTAAGTGCTTTAACAAATGCTTACTATGTATTATAGATATATACACTAGATATCGCATACGATCCCTGAGCATGCGTAAATAGCACCGCCTCATTCAGTCAAACACATAAATGAGGGCTAACAACTGCCTAGCAACCACACAGAAACCACTGAAAACACCTAGCAACACCTTAGCAATTGCCTAGAAACCACTCAGAACACTGTTGGCTTTCTCAAGTCAACATTAAAGTTTGTCAATAAACTTTAGCTTCTGGTTGATTTTTGTCTTTTCAGGCTCATCTCAGATGGGGTGCAGAGTGTCAAACATATGATGTTTCTATGAGAGTGTCTGCAGTGTGCCATCCAGAGTCTAAACCATCTATAAACACAAAGATTAACTGGGGGACTCTGCCCTCAGTATTCACAACAGTTGGTCAAATGTAAATTCATTATCATTTTAAATTTTTTTGAAATATCAAAGTACAGCTAAGAATATTATTCATTATATTGACTTTCTACTGAATCATTTTTCCTCAGATTTCAAGAGTATGTACCTGGCGTGTCTTACATTATGGGTTTCTACCAGAAAAATGAGGAAAACCCAGAACGGCAGGCATCTGTTACTGTTGTGGCATCCTCACCAGAGACCATTGACCTGAAAGTGAAAATTCCAGAGGTTGTGCTGTTATATATTTTTTGAATTTTAATCATCTAAAAGGAAAATTCTTTTTTTTTTTCTTTTTTTAGAAATATTGCCTCATTTCACAGTTGAGTTTTACCATTTTTGAAACTATTCAGCCAATCTTCAGGTCTCAGCATGTTTAATTTAGTTTAGCATAAATTATTGAATTAGATTAGACCATTAGAATCTCGAACAAATAACCAAAACAGTGTTTTGATAATTTTATTATTTAAAGCTTGACCTTTTAGTATTTATTATTTGTACTAAGACAGAAACCTAACCAGGCTCCAGAATACCTGCCAACTATGGTCAAAATGTTTCAGGAAGAACTGGGTTGGGAACCAGTTGTGGGGGGCTGGGAGTAGTAGGGGTGTATGTGGTGTTAATAACAGTACCTTGAACCATTTTTTTGGCAGTGGCAGGAATTAGATACTATGCGAAGGTTGATGACCGGTTGAGGATGTTGGAGACTGTACCAAAAAGATGAAGACTTTTTTTGGTGGGGAGGTGGGTGGGGGTTAAAATACAGGAGTTTTCCAGAAGAAATAACTAAACGGGAGGGTGGCGGGAGATGGGTGTGAAATACGGGAGACTCCCGGGAAAAACGGGACTGATGGCACTGCATAATATCATTGTGCCCCTTGCAGCCATGGTATGGCCTCAAAGTTCCTTGATCATATTGCTGGAACGAGAGTAGTTTCTAGCCATTTCAATCTAGAAAATAGCATTTTTTCATAATCTGTCAGTCTTAGTACATGACGTAACTACACAAGGGTAGAGCTTCAAATAGGAAAATTATCAAAACTTTTCTTTTTGAGCAAGATGCTACTGATGCTACTCTGAGGAGGCTAAAGACCCTAAACCTCACTTCAATCTGGGTCACGGCACCAATGGTCCCCCGCCAGTCCTACACCACCCAACCGGCTCCGAGCTGGCGACCGGCGACTCTCCGCATGGGAGTCAGTTGCTCTAACAAGAAGGCTAAAGACCATGGCCTCTAGCGTCTGTCGCTAGAGCACTTTTTTGGGTTCAGAGGAGTGAGGATTACCTGCACAGGACTTTACTAGCTGGCCTCTGTAACACTTCTGGTCCAATCTGATTCAGTGACTTATGCTAAGCTAAGCTAAAAGTGTTCTTACCAGACCCAGAGATTAGCTGAATGAATTAAAAAATGGTTGATCCTTTAATGAGTTCCTGAATATGTTGGCTGAAACAATAACATTACTGTATATGTCCTTTCTAGCGAACTATCTACAAAAAGAAAATTCCCTCACCAATTGAGCTTGTAGGGATCCAAGCTGCAAATCTCACCATGTCAACTTAACAGGTTAATTTATGAACTATGGGTTACAAAACTGGATGTTCTTTAGTTCCTGCATAAATTCAACATTGTACTCTTTGTCCCTTAACAGGCTGATGTCATAGAGCATTTCTGGAGGACTAAACCGACAACGTGAAATGAGTGGATCATCAAATGTTGTGAATTGTTTATACATTTCAGACATTTGATTAATTACTGATTTGGATATTAAATATGTGCTAAAAAGCAACACATGTTAAGTATGCCAACGAATAAAGCATGCATGAAGAGATCATCTGTGACGTAATTTATCTTGTGATTGGTCATCATATTCCAGCCTAGATAGATTTACTTGTAGAGCCTCAACAACATTAATCTTTATGTTCAGAATGTTAATGGGATGGCACAGACTGGCAACACCTGAAAAACAATTTATGAGTGTACAGCCAAGCTTTATGTGCTGCTTCCAGTCAAACCAATTGGAAATAAATTTATCTGGTTTTGTGAAATGTTGCTTTGAAAGTTTTTCGAAAATCTTTGATTATATAGACCACAATAATCTTTTTTTTGCATGACTGATAGTAGGGCTATCATTGGTCAACATTGCTGACAAATATTTTTGTTGTTAAGTATTCATTTGATCTCATGAGGCCTAATGTAAGGGTCTGAAATTTCCTCATATTATAACTATGTTGATGTAGCGCTAGAATGAAGTGCAACCATCTTGAATCCCAGTTTGAACACCAGCTCGGTGACCTACTTGGACCTGCAACTTCTCCACAATGGACACTCCAACGGATATCTAGGCTACAGCTCTGCTCAGAATGTTTGGCCAGAGGATAACTGATCACCCTGGCTGAGCTTGGTTTCTCCCAAGGTTTGATCTTCATTTCTGTCTATTTGTAGAGTTTTGGTTCCTTACCACTGCTGCTGGGGCTTGTGTGGATCTGCTCTTCAATGGATTGGCCTTCAACAGTGACATTTGTATCAAACTTACACACGCAACCATCTCAAATCAGTTCATCCAGACATTTTAATCTGATTCTCTCACTTGTTTGAAGAACCAAATTAGTTAGAGATGAGTTATCAAGATTAAAATATTCAGGATCTGCCAAATCATCTTAGATCGTTTAAGTGTGTTACGAAGAACAGACCCCTATTCTATCATACCCAAACAACAGTATTTCAATGAAATCCTACCACCTCCTGCCATGATGTACAGACCCATCACCCTTACCATATGACACCTACCCCAACTACCCAACAACCTGCTACCCATAATCAGGGACCAGACCAGGACCCAGGAGCAGACTGGCCATAGGGAGCACCAAGACATTTCCCGGTGGCGTGACATCCAATCTGGCCTGACACCCCCATTCCCCATTCCCTCCCCACCACCCCTCGCCCCAAACGGCTCTTTAATTACCGATCGCCAAACCACCATCTATCCACCAGCCACAGCACCTCCACCCCTCCCATCCTCCCAGCTAGTTATCACTTACCGAACAAAGCACCACCCACCAACACCCCCGCCCCCGGTCTTCACTTACCGATCGCCGCACCACATTCTACCATCCCCCCACCCCCACCCGGTCTTTAATTTCCAATTGCCGCATCACACCTCAATCCCGGCTAAAAAAGTTGTGCCAGTCCACCCCTGCCAGGACCCCTTCTGATTTCAAAAGTTTTTAGTTGTGCATTACACTTATTGGTTAATTGATAATTACCAATAAGTTTGGAATGCTTAAATATTTGTTCATTTATAGAACTTTTGCTTCATTTCTGCATAGAGGGCACATAGTAACGAGCACCTTCCAGTAGGATACTATGAACTTCCATTTAGAAATATCATCAGCTAGAACAGCATTTCTCAACTGGTGGGTCATGATCCAAAGTGGATGGCAGTACTGTTTTAAAAGAATTATGGAGTTTTTTTTTGTTTTTTTTTTGTTTTTTGTGATGCACAACTTTAATTTTGAAATGCGTGTGTGAAAGCTTTTTTCTGACATTTAGGTGAGGCCCAAGTGCATGTGAAAAATAAGTCAGTGTCTGCCATCAGATGTTGAAATACATTGTTATTATTCTAAAGTCATTTTTCTTACTTGGTACAAAATAAAATGTCTCACACCTAAGGAAAAAGTAACTTTTCCGATCTGTCAGCAGTTAAACTGTGCTCACAGCATGCTCTTTAAGGAATAAACCCCACAGTGGCTTCTCCTACTGCAGTAATTTCCATTTTTCTTTTAGAAATCTGGCATCAGTTTATCAGGAAGTGACAATTTTTGTTCACTTTGACTCATGGGATGGAAACATTGCTAATGTTTTAAGGTGAAATTTGGAGACTAAGTGGTAATTTTAAACCAACACGTCTCTTCCTTCTCCATAATCTTTGTAGCTACAAGTACAGCATAAAGTTTATACTTTAGTGCAAATGCCTTTCTCCTGTCAACATGCACTACATGCAAAATAAACAATCAGATGCAGCTGATAAACTCAACATAGGCTCATTCTGAAAACATAGCCCTATATACATCTCTGGAGATCGTAAATTATGTAGCCAGAAATACGTATGGCTGCATTTTGTCTTTAAAATGAACAGGGCGGTATGATGTCGTTCCTTTTTGCACTTACCAGTTGACCGTTTACCTCTGTATGGACAGCTTTCCCGCTGTTACTAGTTTGTCCAGTTAGTACGTCGGCGGACTTGAGACGCAGAGAGGAGTTGACCACAACGACAGGGTTTGAGTTTGGCAAAGAACGGTTCTAGAAAGCAGGTAAGACAAAAACAAAAGCCAAAAAATAAAATAAACAAGTAAATAACAGGGTGAGAATGTGGTAAAGTTTGAAAAGTGGTAAAAATCAGGTGAGGGCTTTTCTTTTTCTGGATTGCTTTTTAAAACTGTCGGTTGGATTTAGGGAAGTGGGTGAGCGCGGGTCAAGCGGTGCTTTCGAAAGCACTATTGGTTGGGTTTAGGTAAGGAAGAGACAATGGGGTCAGTCAGACAATGATTTAGTCAGTTGACAGTCAGTCAACAGCGGCCTCTGGAGGATTTACGCGAGAACAGCAGGCGCGAATGGCACTCGTGAGAGAAATTTGAGATCTGAAAAAGCGTACACAGTGGCCTTTGGTGGATTTGCGAAAAATTGTCAAATAAACGTAGCTCCTGGGACATGTTTGGCGCTCTCCAGAAATGTATATAATGGTACATTTTCAGAATGAGCCTGGATAAACCTTTTTTAAATAGACATTTCACAAATTCCAAAATAAGAAACAATTTAATCGTATAGATTTAATATCCAAAGGATGTGAGTTGAATGGACATCTCTAGACTACTGCAAACACGTCCTATGTTACAGCACAATGCCCCCTTCCTGTCTCTGCACCACAATCACTTTACATACACTGCAGACAGAGTATAAAAACATGCATACTAGAAAACAACATAAAGGTGAGTTTTTATCAAAGCTGGATCAAAGTTCTCCATGAACAACTTTCCTACCCCAACATGAATCTTAGATCTGACCCTTTTTTCACAGAGCAGCTTCTCTTTGCTGATATGAGATCAATAGCCATCAATAATAGGTGACCTTAACTACTGTGTACTTGCATCAAAAATAAACACAATGTACTTACTGTGTTCATTTTGTATTGCAGAACACTTCTGGTGCTCTTGAGGGGAAATATGGGTAGGGATAGGGAGAGGTTTGGTGGTATGGCAAGGCAAGGCAAGGCAAGGCAAGTTTATTTATATAGCACATTTCATACACAGTGGCAATTCAAAGTGCTTTAAACAGGAATAAAAGAGACAAGTATAAGAAAAAAATAAAAACAGATAATAAAAAACAGATAAAAACAGACAAAAGTGTGTTAAAACAGGTTATAAAAGAATGAAAAAGAAGAGAAAAACATAATAGTGCGATTTGTCGGACGTAGCACAGTGCTCATTCAGTAAAGGCACAGCTAAACAGATGTGTTTTCAGTCTGGATTTGAACGTGCCTAATGTTGGAGCACATCTGATCATTTCTGGAAGCTGATTCCAGCAGCGAGCGGCGTAGTAGCTGAAAGCCGATTCACCCTGCTTTGACTGAACTCTTGGAATTTCTAGTTTATATGATCCTAAAGATCTGAGTGATCTGTTAGGCTTGTATTCAGTAAGCATATCTGTAATGTATTGAGGTCCTAGGCCATTTAGTGATTTATAGACAAGTAATAGTACTTTAAAATCTATTCTGAATGTAACTGGGAGCCAGTGTAAAGACCTGAGGACAGGTGTGATGTGTTTAGGGGTGGGTTAAGGTGTAAGGGATGGTCAACAGATGTAGTTACATCCAGATGTTTAATCAATCATGTGTAATGTAAAAGCATGTATTTGCACAATAAGTACATTGTAACAAATTATTAATTTCAGTGTAAGTACATATTAGTTAACGCCACCTAATATAAAGTGGGACCTCTGTCACATTGCTACCTATCCACTCTGTAGTGCACGCTTTTAATTGTGGTGTTTATTCCCCAAATCTGCTTACTTTTTTGTACCCACAATCCACTCTGACTTTAAATGTATTCGGCATGTACTGTCATTGAATCACAATTTCCTAAATCTAACAAAAGACGCCACTAGAGCAAAGAAAGAAGAAATGCAATGGGTAGCAAGCAACACTGGAGCAAGCAACTTTCGTTCACTTCACTTGTGTAGATTCTTTTTTGTGATAATTATTTTTTTAAGGAATGTGATGCTATATTTACACTCATCGGCCACTTTATTAGGTACACCTGTCCAACTGCTCAAAAGCAGCAGAAGAAGACCTCACCAGGTGCCAATCCTGTTAGCTAAGAACAGGAAGCTAAGGTTACAGCACAGGCTCACCAAAATTGGACAATAGACGATTGAAAAAACGCTGCCTGGTCTGATGAGTCTCGATTTCTGCTGCGACATTTGGATGGTAGGGTCAGAATTTGGTGTCAACACCATGAAAGCATGGATCCATCCTGCCTTGTGTCAACAGTTCAGGCTGGTGGTGGTGGTGTAATGGTGTGGGGGATATTTTCTTGGCACACTTTGGGCCATTGAGCATCGTGTCAACGCCACAGCCTTCCTGAGTATTGTTGCTGACCATGTCCATCCCTTCATGACCACAGTGTTTCCATATTCTAATGGCTACTTCCAGCACGCACCATGTCATAAAGCGTGAATCATCTCAGACTGGTTTCTTGAACATGACAATGAGTTCACTGTACTCAAATGGCCTCCACAGTCACCAGAATCCAATAGAGCGCCTTTGGGATGAGGTGGAATGGGAGATTCGGATCATGGATGTGCAGCCGTCAAATCTGTAGCAACTGCGTGATGCTATCATGTCAATATGGACCAAAATCTTTGAGGAATATTTCCAGTACCTTGTTGAATCTATGCCACAAAGGATTAAGGCAGTTCTGAAGGCAAAAGTGTGTCCAACCAAGTAATAGTAAGGTGTACCTAATAAAGTGGCCGGTGAGTATATATTCTCGGAGCAAATAAAATTAATTAAATAATTAATAAAATTAAAATAATACCATACTTTATACTGTGCATATAGTACTAATAAAGCCAAACAGCAAAAGGAGATGGGTACAACTGTCATGCGCTATACTAAACCGGGATTAGTGAATGAGTGAGTGGTTTTGAACACAGCTAGTGGGTGATGCGTCTGTTCATCTGCAGCTGCTCACAGCTGATTGGAGCCCTAAGGATGTTATAATAAGACGAGAGCGCATGCAAGCCATCATACTGCACACAGAAGGCTCAGAGACACTCGTAATACCCACATCATGAACACTCTAGTGCTTTTTGTGTTTCATGTAATATTCCTTGGAGTTCATGAAATACAGTGTAAATCTCACCCAAAGCCTTCATGTGGATACCCTCCATCCCAGTGGTGCAGGTCTCTGGAAATTGCCATAGAATGTGAGGTAAGTCTCTTTAATGGGTTGATTTTTATTGTTGTAATTGTTATTATCAATATAAAGTGTTGTTATCATTATAATTAGCACACTTTAAATAAGCTATATTTTTGCAGGTCTATGTCATGCTTGTAATAATTTTTGGGATGTTAATATTAACTGAAATTCTAAAGATGCTTGTAGGGGTATGGCAGGTTATGTTAAAAAAAAAACCTTTTAGATTATTTAAAATACCAAATGAATATATTGTCACTTAGCTTATACATTAATATAGCTGACGGTCATTTAGGAGATTTTACTGACCATTATAGACATTTATGAAATGGTGAACAAAATACACTGATCTTGTAATAGACCTGTATCAAGCATCATTTTCAAAGACTTCTTTGTGCTTGCAAATTGGTGTCATGCTTTAGAACACAAACAGCTTCCAATTAGATTTTAGGCCACGAGATATCCCAGGGTTTACATCATGGGTTTGATGAGGCTCCTCATGTTGACAGCCCAATGTCCCTAGCATGCTATGTGCAAATAGTCAAAAGTTCATCCTAAATAATTCAATAGTATCTGGATGCAGCCTTTATGATGCAAGCTGAGATCGCATCACTCAGCGATGCAATATCAGACACAATGCATTCAATGGAGTGAGTGATGTCACTATGATGGGTAGGGTTAGGGGTGGGGTTAGGTGAGCGCATTAAAAAGCATTGGATGCAGCTCAGATTGCACTGCACCAGGTCTGCATCCAGACCCCTCTCAAATAATTGGCCAAAAATGTGGGGTTTATTGCTTGATCTGCCATTTATAGATCAATCATTTTTATATTAAGCTTTGAGTGTCTAGAAAAGTGCTATATAAATGTAAGGAATTATTACATTTGCTGAATATGACTGCTAATAATCGGCTACTTTCAAGATGTGACCCAATTTTTTTCAAGTGACATCTTAACTGTGGGTACAATTATAAGGGTAACGATTTTAAAAAGGAGGCGTGGCACCCAACTCCACCCCTAAAACCAAACATCACTGAGTGATAAGCAAATCATACAAAATTTTATGAATTATTTATATGAATTAGCCACTAAATCAAAAAGTTACAAATTGCCATGAGATTGCGTTGAAATTTCAGAAAATCTTCACCTAGGTTGGAGTTTTCAGAAAGTTGCGGTTTCAGTAACCTGATAATCCGTTTTCGTGTGGACAAACAGCGAAATCCCATAAAAAAAGTGCGGTTTTGAAAATTCCCTTGTTCATGTGTACACGGCCTTACGAAGATGTTTAGATATGTTTTGTAAAAAAAAACAAAAACAAACTCTAAACTCAGTCATTGATTATTACAGTTTTTTCTGAATGCTTAAACTCTAACCGAGATTCTTATAGCACAATTTATAAAACGAATAATTCTTCTAGCAAAACCACTCACTGAGTTTGCAAAATTAAAAGCACAAACACTGCTTTGCACTAAGTTTGCAATTTTGTAACACACACTTTTCAAAATTGTAGGTACAATCCACTGCACAGCACTCTTTTTGCGGAACTGTAAACACAACTCACTGCTTTACACTGAATTTACAAATGATCAACACACTCCTAACATAGCTATACACATGTCTGGCTATTATTTACACTATTTTGACAACTGTCTGGCACACTGTCACATGTGAAAACTGATTTAGATAATTGGTTCACTTTGCAATCAGATACTTTCCCTGGTGCCTTGGACTAGAGGACATTGCATGTGATGTAGATGAAATTTTGTGGCCGGACCCAGAGAGACGACACGATGTAGTCTGATTTTTATTTATTTTTTACTCAGTGAAATGACTATTTTTTGTTTTTATTTGGTAAAACACTTGTGCTTGTTTTGATGTGTGTAAATAAACACCAGTACTTGAAGTTTGCATCCCTGTATGTTTACAGAACTATGAGAAAGGTATGACCTCAAACTGACATAGCCTAGCTTGTGCTCTGAGAAGGCAAAAGCCAGACGTTTTTCTTTATTTTCTTTATAATTTTTTATATTTGCCTTTCAAAAACATAACAATTTAGGCCAAACTCAATTCAAACATAATCTTGCACACACTGACTGAGACATGTCATACAGTGAATCAAATATAAAGCCATAAAATTACACACACAAAAACAAAACAAACAAACATACAAATAAACCAACAAACAACAAATATATATATAAAATAACTTGACAAAAAAAGAACAACATAACGTGCAGACATCAAATAGAAACTCTGTAAGGGGTTAAATAAAGGCATATTCTTGAAATAAATCATATAATTGTTTAGTCTTCTCACTCTTCATTATTTTTCACTGTAAAGCTTCCACATTGGCGGCAAACTTCTTTTTAAAGATCAGTTGAGAAGCTGTTTTTAAAGCAAAAGCCAGATGTAGTTTTTATTTATTCCATCAGTGTGTAGTTGGAGCATTGTGTGCTTATTATTGTGATAGCTTGTGTTAAATGTTTGATACAAAAATACCATTTTTCCAAAGGTTTGAAGAGTTAAGCAAGGTTTATTAGCTTTTGCAAGAGAACTAAACTGTTTTGCAGATTTGGTGAAGGGTTTTCTTATTTGTGTGTAGAGTTTTGCAAAAATAGCCAACAGTTACAAAAAATGCGCTTAAGCATTCAGAAAAAACTGTAACATGCATTCTGATGTTGGCCGAATGCACATTATGTGAGGCTGATGTTTATAACTTAAAATGCATTACCTAAAACGAATTCGTAGCGAAAGCTCAGGAACAGACACGTCTCACAGAAACCACTTATCATAATAATAATAATTCCTTACATTTATATAGTGCTTTTCTTTAACTCAAAGGGCTTTACACATTTTTGCGGGGAATCTCCTCATCCACGACCAGTGTGCAGATGACGCGATGGCAGCCATATTGCGCCAGGCCACACACCACACACCAGCTGATTGGTGGAGAGAAGACAGAGTGATGAAGCTAATTATCATATGGGGATAGTTAGAGGAGGCCATGATAGACAGAGGCCAGTGGGCAAATTTGGCTAGGATGCCGGGGTTAAACTCCTACTCTTTTTTTGAAGGACACCCTGGGATTTTTAACAACCACAGAGAGTCGGGACCTCAGTTTAATGTCTCATCCGAAAGACGGTGCTCACTGAGCAGTATAGAGTCCCCGTCACTATACTGGGGCATTAGGGCATCAGTGGGCAACCATGTAAGAGTTGCAGAGAGCTAGCTGCCAGCGAAGCACAAAGTTTGTTTACCACAGAAGATGATGACAAACAAGAAAACTAGTTAGCTTGGTGCTCCTGTATAGCATTATACAGTATAAAACGGCATCACACATTGTATACATCATACATCAGTGACTGGAGTTTATCATTTATTCATTCATTTTATTTTCGGCTTAGTCCCTTTATTAATCAGGAGTTGCCATAGCAGAATGAACCGCCGATTTTATAATTAAAAAAAAAAGTCAATTTTTGTTACAAAAACACATCTATCCGATTTATAAGACATGAATTAACCCCCTGGCAGGGTATGGGTAGGTTGACGAATATATGTGCTCAAAGCCTATTGAAGACAAGCCTGAAATGATTATCCTTAAAAGCATAACGGCTTATGCTAACACTGCCTCTATGGCAGTACACAGGGAAGGAGACTAAAAGCCGCTACGTAATTGGCTAAGACGTGCTTCACATGACCAAGTTAGCATCATGGGTTTCCCAATGCTTTTGGAAGCTTCCGCATTAAAGCCACTATCCAGCACCATTTTACAGCATGAAAGATTATTTTAATATTTATTTTTGGTGAACTATTCCTTTAAATATTTGTCTTTGCATTAATTTTAGAGTTCGTGGTCCAAAAATACTATTTAAAATTCTAAATAAACAGAAATGTGTGTGATTATCAATGTCAGAATGTTGCCAAAATAAGCCATGATTTTTTATATTATTATTATGATTATTTTTTTTAATCATGTATCTGATTTGTTAAATATTTTTGACAATGCAGGTGCAGAAACAATGCATGGAGCTGAATGCAAGCCGGCCAGACCCAGTGGTTCCTCCTGTGGAGATCTCTCTGTATTATGAGAGTCTGTGTTCAGGCTGCAGAGCATTCCTAACTGAACAGCTCTTCCCAACCTGGACTTTACTCAAAGATATAATGAAAGTCAACCTGGTACCCTTCGGCAATGCTAAGGTACATTTCAGGTTTATTTATGACTATGCGATGCAATGGAGGAAATGTTACTTGAATTTGTTTATAATTATTTACTTTTATAAATATTTTTAAATAAACTTGTTCAGGAAGTTCCTGAAGAGAATTCATTCTCATGTCAACATGGAGAAGCAGAGTGCTACGCTAACATGGTTGAGGTGAGTTTGTGAGCTTACACAGATGCATTTTATCTAGCTTGTGGCAAGCATATTGAAACATTTTCTCAAGGGGATGTATATTAAATGTATATTAAATATACAGAATTAAACAGCGTTTCCTCAGTGCTTTTAAAAGTCTTATAATAAGTTTGTTAAAATTTACTATATGACTGCTTAAATATCATCTTAAGACTTCTAGGGAACTGAAACCCATAATCACAAATGTGATTATTTTATTTCAGATCATGATTTAAATAAATGTATTGCCTGTTGAAAGTCAAATCACTCTTTCCAGATTAAACAGTCTCACATTTTATGCCTCATATTTATGCCAAACAATTGCTAATACTGCTGACATTGTTCACATTGTGGTGTTTATTATGTAATATGTTGTAGATGGTTGTAGAAATGCATATAGACTGATATTACGCGGCCGCCATTATTAACAGCGAAATTGAGGCTGCGGTGGGAAGAAACCCGGAAGTATAGACTGAGTCACACAGGAATGTTGTGTACCTGGCTGTATATCTTATCAGCGTAGAGAAAGTGACACAAATTTATGATTTCAGCGCCTTCCGAGTGACCCTAAGGTCGGTTCTGAATGAATAGTGAAAATAAAAAGGGATATTTGACCTCATTTTCAGCTAAGTTAAGGGAAATGGCACTACTTAGCTAACGTTTTCTTTCCCAAACACACATTTTAGATGCCATTCATCAAACTCAAGTTAATGAACTGAGTCTTTAACTATATTAGACTAGTCACGATACAAAATTTCCGTAATGAAATATAAAAAAACGCCAGTTTCTCGTTAACATTTAAGACACTGTTCATGGAGTTCTTAAACAGCGCTGATTGGCCATTGTGTTCACGTGCTCAACAGAAATCACTCTGATTGGCTGTGAAGGTCATCAGTTCACCTCACCGCTGTTTACTGAGTGCAAACACAGATGAGCGATCCGCTGATGAAACGACTGATCTTCACGGCTTTAAAACGCTCCAATATCCGTCTATGTGTGTTTTCAATCTGTGAAGAGCAGAAAGCTGATAACCTTCACAGTCATTCTGTTGAGCACTGGTGAATACTACAGCAAATCAGCGGTGTTTATGAGCGCGCTCAGCGGCGCGTAAATGTTAGCGGGAAATTGACGTTTTTAAAACTTCAGTACCGGGACAACACTGTTAAAGACAACACGAAGATGTGCTACAGAGGACTGCAGTGTTTTATCACTCACCGGGTTACGTAGGCTGAAGCAGGGAAGCATCCCCACGGTGTTTACCTGCTGCCCTGGACTGAAGTCTAGGAGGACACTTAAGTGTATCACTCTTAAAGAGATTGTGATGTTGTTTGACGCCTAATATGCTTTTATAGCATAGGTTTATAGCACACAGCATATTGTTGCAATGTTTACAGTCCCTGCTGAAAAATCCAGCTTAAACCAGCCTTAGCTGGTTGGCTGGTTTTAGCTGGTCAACCAGCCTGGTTTTAGAGGGGTTTTGGCCATTTCCAGGCTGGTTTCCAGCCATTTCCAGCCTGGTCTTAGCTGGTGAGGCTGGAAAATGACCAGCTTAAACCAGCTAAAACCAGCTTGACGAGCCTGGTTTAAGCTGGACATAGCTGGTTTTGGCTGGTCAAGCGGGTTTTTGCTGGTCAACTCCCAGCCTGACCAGCTAAGACCAGGCTGGAAATGGCTGGAAACCAGCCTGGAAATGGCCAAAACCCCTCTAAAACCAGGCTGGTCGACCAGCTAAAACCAGCCAACCAGCTTAGGCTGGTTTAAGCTGGATTTTTCAGCAGGGGTGCTGATCCTATACTTCCGGCTTTCTTCCCACCGCAGCCTCGCTTTCGTGTTCTAAAATGGCGGTCGCGTGAAATAAGCGTATTGTCTCCCAACATTTAAAATCTATTGGAAAGCTATTGGAAGCTATTGGAAATATAGTTAAAGGTGCATTAGGTGATCTGCCAAAATGCTAACCGGTTAGCATAATATCTTTGAAACACAGTCCCTCCTCTGCCATCCAAAGCCACGCCTCCTGAAACACAGCAGACAACCCACTAGTTCAGTGGTGGGCAAACTTTTTAGACCCGAGGGCCACATCAAGTTTTGCAAACCAAGCGAAGGGCCACATGTCAAATCCTTCAAAAAATAACTTTTATTTATAGTGGCAGTACGCATGGAACATGTAATATCAGACAGAAACATGTCACATTAACACAAAACAGATTTATTATTGAGTCAAATTTACAAGTCAAATTAATTTGCACTGCTATTTATATTTACTTATCAATCATCATAAAACAATAAAATAATACCTTATAAAATATAATAATAATAATAATGTAATGATTTTTACAGTGGAGAATAGAAAAGATATTATCTGATAGAAAAGATCTCATATTAACACACTAAAAAGAATTCTTTATTATTTATAATTTCTAAATTCTAAGTAATTTTCTTTATTTACAATAATCTAATTTGCACTGCTTTTAGAATATACAGATCAATCATCATAAAACTTGATGAAACCACAAATCTTTGATAAAAGAACTTTTTAAAGTGGATGTATGCATGGAAAATATATTTAACACATTTAACCAGCAATTATTATATAATTTGAGTCAAATTCACAACAATCTCATTTGAGCTTGTATTAATATGCTCATCATCAAACTATGAGATAAAACGGAAGAAGAATCTGAGGGAGTACTCACACTATGTACAGTTGCCTTGAACCGGGCATCGATGATGCGCTATTCAGTTTAAGAAGCGCTCTCGCTCAGCACAGTGGAGATTTCTTTATATCGTTATTTCGTTTGGGATGCAGTGACACGTAGTTAAATATTTCGCAGAACAGATCAGCCACTTTTGACGCTCATAAACAATCATAAAGTCCTCGTGCTGCAGGAATTAGGAGGTTTGCTGAAGCTGCAGCTGTCGTGCAGTGAGGGGTTTGCGTCTTTAATAAACTACGACAGTTTGCGTTCATTAAACGGTAAGAATGATTAATAAATCCATATGAAACTCTAAAAAAGGCTTGCAGTGCTTTGCAATTTTATGTGCCACCACATAACTAGCTTTCGTTACAGACTCTTGAAAAGAGCTCTGTGTCATAAATGTCTTTTGCTGGGCTTTTAAGTTTGTGGCAAGTTTTGTGGCCTTGTTTGCCTTTTTTGCAGGTGACTGGTTGACAGCATAATTCGAATGTTTGCTTGAAAAATGACGACTTAAGTTGTAGTCTTTAAAAACAGCAATACTTTCTTGCCATATTAGACATACTGCTTTCTGTCCGATATTGGTGAAGAAGTATTTTGTTGTCCGTTCTTCCTTAAACACACGACATTCAGAGTCAATTTTTCTTTTTTTCCTGACTCATTTTCAGTCATTAATGGTCGAGTGCATTTAATATTCGAGAGTGTGTTCTAATTCTACTGGTTGCGCTAACTGTGCCGCGTACAATACTGCCATCAAATGGCGTTCACTTGTATTGCATCATTAATTACTAATTCTGAAACCAAACCGTTACTCAGAAGCAGCATTTAAAAAACTCCCTCACGGGCCGGATGAAAGTGTTCAGCGGGCCGCATACGGACCTTAGTTTGCCCACCTCTGCACTAGTTCATGGCATTCACCAGTCAGAAATGTAGTTAGTGGTTGGCCGGCTGCGTGAAGAAGTTACACTTATTACTAAGCCATACCCAGATAGCAAGCCGACATTGAATCAATGTCGATTATTGGTTATAAGCGTCAGTATCAGTCGTCGATCAAATTTCGACATTGAATCAACGTTCTTTATTTGGTCGGTACGTCGGAAGATTATTACATCGAGAATAAAACATTGATTCAATGTCGAAATGAAGTTGACTCTTCAACATATAGGCTACCCGACGCATCTGGTCGAAATCATAACATTGATTCAATGTCGAAATGAAGTTGACTCTTCAACATATAGGCTACCCGACGCATCTGGTCGAAATCATAACATTGGTTCGATGTCGAAATGAAGTTGACTCTTCAACATATAGGCTACCCGACGCATCTGGTCGATATCATAACACTGGTTCGATGTTGAAACTTGATTGGATCACTCGGAGTCGGTTCTTCTGCGCGAGTCAGCGTGAGGCGCAGGTGCTGCTCATCATTTGAATCAACTAACAAACCGAAGGCAGCGGACGGAACTGTAAGGTAAGCACGTTGTATTCGACGTTTCACATGTTTTATTTGTCGTTTTCCCAAGAATTTATGTCAAAATGTAACTTTTTAGATGTGTAAATGAACACTTTACCACTTCCTATACGTTTTTTAGTAAGCCCATGTCGCCCTGTGCGTACCCAGGCTATTAACTGCAGCTGATCTATAAAGGTAACGTTAAGGTAAATGAAAAGCTGTTTTGGTTATTTAATTTTCGATTTCAACATTCAACTTTATGACTTCAATGCTTTTTAACCTGTGTAAAATATAAGATGATCTGTCAAATCGATTTGGAATGAGCATAAAACACATATGTAAGTTAATGTTGCTCTAGCTAACGTATAGGCTAAGTTATTAGAAACGGTTCACAAATAACATTACGCATCATCGAGCTAACGTTAAACGAGATTTTTCAACACGTTATTACGCTAGCGAAGTGAATCGCTGTCAGTTTACTGTTTTGTTGCTCTATTTTTTTCTACATTTAGTGACGAACTCTTCGCCAGAGACGGTCCACAGCATTGAATGGGAAAAGAGGTAAAGTTGGTTTTATATTCGCACATTCGTTCATTTAGAAGTCTCTATATTGTTTACCATGTTACTTTGAATATTCGATCGAAATTAGCATGCAAGTGTGACTTCAAAACAACATAAACACTGTTTAGTTGACTGTAAACAATGTTGTACTTTGATAGTCATTTGCTGCTAATATGATTTCCCTATTTAGAATTTGCAAAGAATACTTTTCTGACATTATATTATTGAGGAGAATGTCTGAATATCCGAATATAAAACCAACTTTACCTCAATTGTTCACAAACCATGATTGTCTGTTTTTCTTCTGATTGTAGTGCTATGTTCTGGTGTGCATTTTTTTTATTTTCCTGTTTATTAAAATTTATTTTGTCTACATGCTTTTCTCTTGAGGTTACTGCAGTTTACTTGTACAAGTATCTAAACAAATGTTTGTAAACGCATTTATTTTGAAAAATATTTAATATCATTAAGCTTTTTAGAATTTCACAAGAAAATGAAATCCAAGATCATTTAATTTCTAACAAAATACCATGTTAACTTAATATTCTGTGTGAGGAGGAGTCAAAAATTGTGGCAATTTTATGGTACCAATACTGTGGGTTGAACTGAAAATTTACCTTGGAATTGTACTTTGTAATAGTAGATACTGTACCTGGTGAGATTTTCCTACTGAGTAACATGTTTTTTTTAATGGCAGTTTCTCTGAAATCTCCAGTTGAAGACATCAAGATCTGTAACCTGTGCCTGGACAGACGTCTATTCCAGTTCTGCCTACACCACACTAATCTCTCTGCCTATGTATGGATCACTGACCATTATGTTCTCTGAAGGTATTACTGGAGCGAAAGAACAGCACCCATGACTGAAGTTTCTGTTAGTGACCAGTATATTTGAAGTCTGAGAAAGTTTTTTTTTTTTTTTAACAAGTTGCAAATGTTTTTTTTTTCCTCTCTCACACAAACACACCAAACGACTGGTTGTGCCTATAGTACAGTGTACTGACAATCTTTTAGCGTTTTTATGGTTGTATTAAATGCATCTTTATTGTTACAAAAATCTTAAGTAATTGTCACAACACAATGCACATTTGAGTTTTAATGAGAAGGAGAATTACCCAACAGGGTAATTTTTACTGGCCTGGTGTGGAATTTAAAGGTGCTGTATGTAAGTTTTTGACTCTTCTAAAGCATAAAAATACCATAATATGTGTGCAGATATTTAAGAAACATCCCAAGTGAACATACTTGTTTAACTGAAAAACAATGCTGAAGTCAGATATTCTGCTTTGAAAATGGGTTTTCCGTGCCGGAACGCTGTCTTTGTTTACATAAATTTCATATGCACGATGCCAGTTTAGCCAATTATATGTCAGCACCCTGGGTTGCCTTGTTGGAAAACAGGGCATTTCATTCATTCATTCAGAAAGACTCTGAAAGCGTGCGTCCGTGACCAAAAAGAACAGTATGGGAGACAGATGCAGTTCCACATGAGGTTATTAATTAGCAAATTACATAAATATTACGAACGTAAACATTAGGTGAGCAGGTTACATTGTAACCGCGTGTCCTAACAACACGCTGTGACGAGAGAGGCAGTGATCAGCTATTTGGCTGTTTGCACCAGACGAGACACGGCAGAAATGTAAATACAGCCTTTCAGAAGCACAGAATATGCACTCGCTCACCAAACGGTAAGGTTTAGAATCTATTTAATACATGTTAACCCACTTTAACATCAATGTAGATGCTGAATCACTCATATGTGTTTAGTTCTAAAGTTCAATTTCAGACGGTTTATTGTATTTTCAAGATCTGAGGTGAACTTTCTGCTTTCAGTATATGGCAACAAATGCCATGTAAAATGCATTCAAACTCGCATTGTTAGCATTTAGCACAGAATAAAGCACGCAAGGCTTACCTGAGGTGATCTAGCTGTCATAGGTTTCTGTTGTTCAGCTGTGAGAAATAGAAGCCATTTCTAATATATCAATTCGAGGTGTTGGTTAGGATAAAAACTCCTTTTAATATGGAAAATATTCCCTCTATCGCGTGTCGTTGCTTTTATTTAGAACACAGTTTAAATCGCTCGCTCCTGTACACAATCTGGCATCCTAGCGTACTTTTATTATGATCCAGGAGTGCAATACCTAGTTCAACCACTGGGTGTCAAACTTACATACTGCACCTTTAAATTTGAAATTAAGATGGAGAGCAGGAAGTAAAAAAAACTGAATGGGAGACGTAAAGGAAAGTCCGTATTTTTTAAATTCATACCATATTACAAAGAAGAAATAAATAGAAATATTATGAAGAGGACCGTTTTTTACTGAAATAAAATGTATGCTCAGCTCTGACGAGACACAGTTTAAAGTAGTTTTGTTTTTTTACATATAGATTTTCATTGCTTTAAAATATTTTAATGTTTTTATATTTACAGTTTGTATATAAAATGAACGCTTAGCTTATTGTTCGCAGTGATCGTTATAATAGGATCATGTGCATTGCATATGATTATTCAGTATACGTTACATTCTTTGGTCGCAGCGCTGTATTTTATTTATTGCATTTAGTCATTAAACAATGATATTTTGAAAAAAAAAAAATAATAATTGTAATTAATAAACAAGCTTGCAATTCTTCCCGGTTGTTGTAATATTTGAAGCTTGTTCTCAGACAAGTGTCTGGGTCACTAATACTTCGTATTTCTGGAAAATCCGAGATGGAATTCTAGTAAATGGTGGCACTGTAGACGAATGGCTTCCCCATAGTTTCACACAACCTAAAATAATTTGTTTTTATTTATTGACCTTCCTAATCCAGCAAGAATATTTTTTCTATGGTTGCATCTGAATTTTAGTTTCTGTGATTGTATCTTTCTAAATTCATTAAATAAATGTTGTTCTTTAAACCGTTTAAACATTGTGATTTAAACCTGTGTTTTGTTAATTTTGTTACTATGCACCTCTGAAATAAAATGCATTTTTTACTCTAATGAAAAAATACATGTTGAAATAGAACACAAATAGAAAAATTTATTTAATATTCTACAGTTTTACTTTTTGAGTAAATGGTTTTGACTATTTTAGTCAGTAATTTAAATGTTTTCTCTGTTTGTTTAAGTGTAGAAGGTTTGAATAAATTCATGCTCTTAACAGATATTCACAGCTGTGTGTTTGTATCAATAAAAATGATGACAGATTGTGGTGTGTTTTGTTATATATACAGAATAAATTATATTATGTATTCTTGTAAAAAAATGGTGATTAGGTCATATGGATTGGTTTAATGTTGAAAATGTTGTTTAAGCATTCATTTAAACGTTAAATCATTTAGATAGATTTTATGTTGAATATGTGTGGATTTTATGTTGTTCCAATCGACTTAAAATCAACATCGTTTCAACATTAGATAGACAAACTAATTAGGTCGATTATATGTTGAATATGTGTGGATTCTACGTTGTTCCAATCGATTATAAATCAACATCATTTCAACATCAGATAGACAAACCAATTAGGTAGATTATATGTTGAAAATGTGTGGATTCCACGTTGTTCCAATCAACTATAATCAACATCATTTCAACGTCAGGTGGACAAACCAATTAGGTTGATTACATGTTGAAAATGTGTGGATTCTATAACGTCGTTTCGATCGACTGAATATCAACATCGATTCAACGTTGGGTAAGTAACCAATTGTGTCGATTTCAGGTTAGATTTGAATGGAGTGCCTGACGTCGTTTCAACATTACCCCGATGAGCAAAACGATGTTGAATCGATGTCAAAAGAAACGTTGATTTTAGGTTGAAATGATGTCATTTTGCTATCTGGGTACTTACATGCTATTTCAGAGCGAATATTCAAAGTAGCGTGGTAAAAAATATAGGGAGCGCGTCACAGGTTGTCATTGTTCAAAAATAAACAAATGTGAATATAAAACCAACTTCACCTCAGTAAAGCAGGCTAGGTGGAATAGCGCTATTTACTTATGTTTTGTTGTTAAACTAAATAAAAATCTACATTATCGATTCTGTAAAAGGTCCCTTATGAAATTGAAAATAGTCACATCAATCTATCGCCGGAAGATTTCAGAGCCTTCCACTGTCAACAGCGCTGCCTATCGAGGGGATTGCCGTCCTGTGTTTACGGTCACATAACTTACCAGCTTTTGATCCTCCAGAACCCACTCCAGTCCTCAAAAACTCCATTCCAGATGCTGCCACTGAACAATATTTGTCTGTGTTTGTGTTTTATTCTTGAAGTATTGTGATGTTAGCTTAGCAACATCAAGGATATTCCTTATGGAGGAAGCAGGGATGGCAAGGCAGCTGTAAAGAGTCAGGATACAATGGAGTTGAGGAAGCAGGGATGGCAAGGCAGCTGTAAAGGGTCAGGATACAATGGAGTTGAGGATCCAAATGCAGTTTATTAAGAGGGTCATCAGGCAGACAAAGGTCAACACAGGGACAGACAGGTAGGGATGGCTGATGTGAAACTGACGTTTCAACACAGTGTTGAGATCTCGAAGCGCAAGTGTTTCGAAACACTTCACTGAAGCATGATCCGAAACACCCGTCGAGACCTGACGAATCTGCGTTTGACTGACAGGGCCGGCAAAATAATTGTATCTCATGGAGCCTAGTGGACCGTACGTGTGCATTGATTAATGGTGCTGCAAATGGAGTTTGAATCCCGGCTTGAACAAATACTCTGAAATTATCACTTGGTGTGTTTTAATAATGTTACTTTTTTATGGCCAATAAAGACATATTTATTCATAAAGTGTTGATTTGGATGTCAGACCAATGTTTAAAAACACATTACAAAAACAGAGCATTTAATAACATCTATAGCTGCATCACCCTGGATTCGAACCCATTATCTCTGCAGGTTAGTCTGGAACTCTTACAGCTTCACTAAATCACTTGAAACCTCAACTCAACAATGTGGAGTTTAATACCTCAATTTGCTTAACTGTTTCTTTGCTGAAGCTATTCCAGAGCAATACATAAAAAAATGACCACTAGGTGTCACTGTAGAGATGGGTTTCGAAATGTTTTGAAGCTTCAACACATTTGCTTCTACTGTTTCAATGTTTCATGAAGCCTTGCTTTGCCCACCACTACAGACAGGAGCATGCAGATAAACCAAAAGCGTAGTCAGAGTACAGGTGAATGGTTGAGACAGGCGGCAAAACAACATAGAAAAATAAACGAACCAAAGGTCAAAAACACGAAGGGCAAGAACAAGGAAAAGCTTTGAATTGCCCACTTACAGCTTACAAGACTCAGCAAGGATGTGTGTGTGCTGATTAGTTCTGAAGAGCTTCAGGTGTGTATGTTTGCAATCAAGGGGAATCTGGACCAGGTGTGTGAGTGAAGTGCGTATTGGGATCTATAGTTCATTAAAGTGACAGATTTGTAGTTCTTCAGCAATCTGCTAACTCTAGATCGCTGGTGATCGTGACAGCAGCTTGCTAAAAAAATTTCATTGTTTTAATCTATAAAGGTTTCTCTAGTTTAGTTGCACCTACTCCATATTTCCTTCTCTTTTTCCATAGGCATGTGTTTTATATGAAGCCAATCATGCTGCATTCCCTGTCATTCACTGCATGGAGTCATCTGCTGATGTAATACAATCAGCTAAACCTGTAAGCATCTCAGCCAACATTACTGTACTGTACTCTGTTTAAATGGCAGTAAGCCACTGTAAGTCTTATTTTCTTTGCCAGTGTTTGCAGCTGTACGCGCCATTCATAAAATGGGAGATCATAGAATCCTGTACAAGAGTAGAGCTTGGCCGTAGTTTGATGCACCAAAATGCAGTAAAGACGCAAGCGCTCAATCCTGCACATACTCATGTGCCCTGGATCACCATAAATGGGGTGAGGTCTTCTCAGAGCTGAGTATTTGCATAATATTGTCTGACATAATATTGACGTTGTACCCCAACATCATGGGGACGTTGGATTTTGTTTGGAAATGAAAATCAGGTTGACGTCAGAACCCAAAGTCAGGCCAACGTCAATGTCCAACCTAAAATCAACCAAATATCAACATCTAATCATGTTACACCTTGACGTTGTGTGGACGTTACCACTATGACATCTATCAGACGTTGGATTTTGGTCACTTTCCAACACAACCTAAAATCAACCACATATCAACGTAATTTGACGTCATTATTGGACGTCAAAATAACGTTGTCTTTAGACGCTGGCAAGACATTGAATTTTGGTCACCTGACATCATGACCTAAATCTAACCTAATATTATGATGTTGTGTGCCTGCTGGTTGATATTACTGGATTAAGAGTTTGACACATAAATGCATTTTCTTCCTCAGAAATACACTAGTGAATTGGAAGATAAAGCTATGTCCACTCTTTTTAATCTTGTATGCAGCTTGTACAAAGTATGTTTGGGTGCCTTTTACCATTTCTATTTCTTATTTAATTACTGGAATACTGCAGATGCTTACCAACAGGACTTAATTAAGAACCTTGTGTACTTCTCTTGAAGGGAATCAAGCCACCAGTCTGCACTGGAGCCCTGAAAAAACTGGACAGAAGCTTTTGCTAGTGGAAAGAAAATGATTGTTACAAATGAAACATCAGATCAATGTTGCTTTTTTGACATTTGCCTATTGTATATTTTTAGGGTAAATAAAATCATATCATTTTAACAGTCTTTACTCTGCAGTTTGTGTGTAATTGAATACTGTGTACATTTGTAACAAAAGTATAAGCTATGCGTATAATTGATGATGGGCCTTTGAATTAATAGAAAAATGATGCAAGCCTGTGGTGGCAAGGCTGTTACACCTCAGGTGTCCATTATTTTTCTATAAACTCTATTAAAGGGCACCTATGATGAAAATCTTTTTTAAGCTGTTTCGACAGAACTGTGTGTAGGTGTAGTGTGTCCACAGTCATATTGGGGTGATATAAACACAATAAGTCTCTTTTTAAAATTTTCTGATGTTAAAATAACATCCAAGTCTCTGCCATTTTGATGCTGACCGCAACTTGACGTAGAAGTGCGGTTTCCCCGCCCACCAAGTTGAAGTAACGCGTATAATCCTGTCAACAAGACAGGACGTGCGCAAAGCAACCGGGAATAAAAGATCTGTTCAGCTCGCTAGGATCATCAATCATCATCAAATGTGATTAAGAGTGAGTTTTACAAGTTTAAAATGTTTTGTTTGTAATGAATTACAGCGATTTACTTCAGATTTACCAACGCTATCTCACGGCCAATTCGTAACTTTTTGATTAGTGGCTAATTCGTATGAATTCGTACCATCTAATTCGTACAAATTAGTACGATTTGCCCATCACCCAATGACGGTTGGGGTTAGGGGTGGGGTTAGGTGCCACGCCTCCTTTTTAAAATCGTACATTTTCGTACGACTGAACTCGTACGAATTCGTACGAATTAGCCACTAAACTGACAAAACGTAAAATACTTACGTTTCCTCGTGAGATCAGGCTGGATTTACTTCATTACCACAGCCGCGTGTCAGAACAATTATATCAATTGTTCAATCCCGGTTTGTTGATGTTAAATCAGGTTTATTTTGTACATTAACATAAAGGATATCCATACAGCAGTGGATATTAACGACATTGTGTGTGACTCATCATTGCAACTCCACAACAAATGCATCAAATACTCATTGGTAAAGTTCTGGTCACACTTTATTTTGATGGTCCGTTTGTTGAATTTAAGTTACATTGCAACTAATTCTCTTTAGATTGTAAGTAGACTTTTAGGTTGGGGTTAGGGTTGAGGTTGGGGTTAGGGTTAGTGTAAGTTGACATGTACTTGCAAAGTTTCTTGTAGTCAGTTAAATGTCTGTTGAAGGGCTGTTAAATGTCAGTATCAACAGATTTTAAGCAGACAGTCTACTAATACTCAAATGGACCATCAAAATAAAGTGTTACTAAAGTTCTTACTGTAGTATTTCTCACAAACGTGAGATCTGCTTCCTTCATGTTTGTCTGTTGTCTGAGGCAGCCGAGGACAGAGATTGAGGCACACTCACTGTTGCCAACTATTTTCAATGAAAAGGCACTAAGTTCTGCCCGAAAAGTAGCTAAAAGTCGTTAGATTACGTCATACATCAATTAGCATATTACTGACGTCATCATGCTCTACCTTTTCTGTTTGTTTAACAACCTATGGTCAATAAAGGGGTATTTATATTTGCACTATGCTTTATGTAAGCATGTCAATTTAACTAAATGTATTGCTGTTTGAATACAGTATTTTAATATAGATGTGTAGTGAATTAGCAGTAATCTCGCAGACGTAATAAACTCAGACAAGTTCCGAAACTCTTAAAATATCTGTGATAGTGAACAAGAAAAAAATAAATAGTCAAAATTAAACTGTTAAAATAAAGGAGAAGCAGATCGGTTTTGACTGTACAAGGGAAATACCGTCACACTGCCGGTGCTAAATCGTTTGCCGTCGGTACGCAGAAGGGTGATCTGCTGTTGGGCTGTAGGTGGGAGAGACTGCTGTACGAGGACTGGGCTGCCTGTCAGTGCTCTGAGGCGGGGGAGGGGCCGACGGCATCACCTTCAGCTCATTGAGAAGAGTAGGGACGGTAAATGACAGTCTATAAAAAAACTCCAGTAACACACAAAGAAGTTGCTAGATTTGTCGCTAGTCGCTTTTTTAAAAATTTATCGCTAGGGAGTTCTGAAAAGTTGCTAAATATAGCAACAAAGTTGCTAAGTTGGCAACACTGGGCACACTGACAGGCACGTGGGAACGGTGGGCAGGGAGGACTAGCATTAAAGGCACAGTTCACAAAAACTGCCACCTGATGCTCAGAGCTATAAAATACAAACTTTTGAAAGGTATAATAAATAATCTGGGTGTTTTGAGCTGAAACTTTACAGACACATTCTGGAGACACAAAAGACTTATATTAAATCTGGAAAAAAGGGTAAACTAGGTGCCCTTTAATTAATAATTTTATGTGTATTCAATAACAATTAAATAATATTATTTTCTATTAATATACATTTTCAATTTATTCAACTGATCAAAGTCAATTACTCCACTTAAACTACGATTGCCACAACTAGGACAAGACATTGTCCAAATATTGTATTTTAATTAAATTGTCAGGTTTTTGTCCTCAACAGCCCTTTTGTGTAATACTAGTTAATTACGCCTCTCATCCAATACCTTTTTTGCTTAGACTTTTTTACTGCTGAAAGAACTGAAATTGTTGGGCCTAGTGATAACTTTATTGTCATCATAGCCTTCCATCACAACAATTTTCAGGAGTTTTGTTTCTTCTGCTGCTTTTCTCTAGTTCCTGAATTACATATGTTTATTATTTTAAATATGTCCATTCGTTCAATTTCCTTCGGTTTAGTCTATATTTTAGAGGTCGCCACAATGGAATGAACCGCCAACTTATCCAGCATATGTTTTACACAGCCCTTCCAGCCGCAACCCAGTACTGGAAAACACACATATACACTCATTCACACATACTCATTCATTACGGCCAATTTAGTTTATTCAATTCACCTATAGCACGTCTTTGGACTGTGAGGGAAACTGGAGCACCTGTAGAAAACCCACACGACCACGGGAGAACATGCAAACTCCACACAGAAATGCCAACTGACTCAGCCAGGACTTGAACCAGCGACCTTCTTGCTGTGAGGTGGCAATGCTAACCACTGAGCCACTGTGCTGCCTAAATACAGTATGTTCAAATTATTCATTTATTTTACATGATTTCATTTTTTCATGATTTTATCATGATTAAAGATGTCTCAAGTGGGTGCTTGTTGTTGCCTCCATTGCCGGCTCAGCCAAGTAGCGTAAGAGTGCTCATAGGTTGTCGTGTCCCCTCACACTCTCATTCCATGGAATTACCTAATTTATTGATTTTTTTTTTCAATTTTGCCTTTTTAGGGAGTTTTATAAAATAAAAGACATTGAAATTGCTGTCTGGTTGATTACTGACACTTATTGCCCAATAAGTTACTCATAGCGAGTCAGTGTCCAATAAGCTCTGAATTTAAAGGGCACCTATGGTGAAAAATCTACTTTTCAAGCTGTTTGGACAGACATGTGTGTGGGTATAGTGTATAGACCGTCATATTGGGGTGATATAAACACACCCAGTCCTTTTTTTTTCAGTTTAACAGCATAAAAACAGTGGACCAATTAGAGCGGTTTTAAGACCGACCGCAACTTGACGTAGGAGTGCGGTCCCCCCGCCCACCAATATCGATTGACAGGTGCGCATTACCACATCCTCAGTTTGTTGTTTCATGTCCGCCCTTTTCAGCGTGTGAGTCAAAGCGATGTCACCAAAGGAACTGCTCTATTTTTGGATGTAAGGCTCATTGGGCTCAATTTTTTGCGCTGAACACACACTGAATGCAACATATCGAGATTCGGGCCATTTAAAAACAGCTGATCCACCAAGTCTTTCAGCACTCTCTCCAAAAACACTCGATTGATCTCGGCTGGCGGAGCAACATTCACCACATGATCGCTCTCATCTGCGCCTTTGTTTTTAACTTTAGGTGGGTTTGCAAACCTGTGAACTTTTCATTGCGTCTTCCTTAAACTTCAGCCGTTTGCATTTCCTGCGGTCACAGAAGCTCCCTGTCATCTCAACTAGGTGCGGCTGTAAAGTGTGAGCGTGTTGCCTCGTCCCTCCATTGGAAATAACAAACTTGCCTTAGTTATAGCCTCAGTTAAAGTTAATCCACTGTGCGTGGTTATTAGTCTCGGTGTACAAGCTCAGAACTTTAAACTAGCACACAGTTGGCATAACAGCCTTTATGATTAATTAACCTTATTAAATTAACGAATTAAATCGCAGTTAATAGTGAAACCGGTTAATCATTGCATCCCTATTTGAATGACACATACATTGTTACATAGCGGCTGTAAAACTATACAAAGACAAATGATTTTGTAACCACCACTCTGACACATTCTGGCACATTAGGAATATTGATTCCTCAACAGTAGCCTCTGCTTGGTCTGTGTCCGAGTGTGGGTCGTACATGTACGGCTGAATGCTGGTCCTCTCACCCATGTTGCTTCTCTCTTTCTGTTGCCATACACAAAGCGGGGGAGCTCTTGGCTCCACCCCCTTGTTAAGTTGGGCGGGAAGTCGAAACTAATTTTTACGTGAAGCAACACATCCCTAAAACAACGAGCTGTGTACACGCCCCCAAAATTACACTTTTTAACACATTATAATAAAAAAATATAAACTGTGTTTTGAACATAGACTGTAAAAGATATGGACGTAGTATCCGTGATGTCACCCATAGGTTTATGAAGAACCCAAAAGAAGCTACCAGAAGGCGTGGCCGACTGTCGCCATTTTGTTCGCGCGTCATCGCACCAACCCCGGGCATACCATACAAGGGCAAAGAGGCGGAGCGTGAGCGGAGACGCTTAATACTTCATCACCTGCGACTCGTTTGTGTTCTGACCACATGTGCTTGGTTGTTCACTTGATCAATAAAGTGTTTAGACTTTTAAAAACACTGTTTCATAAGCAACGTCATAAGCGCAATGCTTAATGGCTCAATGCATTACACATTGAGCCACTAAACATTGTGCTTATGAAGTTTTTCAACAGGAGGAATGTGCGAATTACTTCCAAAAACTTCAGATATAGTCTGTGTTAGTAAATGCAAGGCTATTGATGAAGTCCAGGCAGAACACTGTATGACAACGCTTCACATGACTGTTCTAGAGCCTACAGCTAATAATCTGTCAGATTCTGGAGTGCATTACAGCTCTAAAGAACATTATAAATGACAAATGATCTTAAATAAAACCAATACATTCATAGAGATGGTATATAATTTCACTCACCTGGCAAATGGAGGCCACGTGAATGGCTTGTGAGCACAATTAAGTGCACACAGCATGCTATATCATCTGATAATTGTAGGAAATAATTCCAAAAAGGCAGCTGACTGTGTAAAGTCACATAAAACAACACAAAAATACGATGAATATGCCGAGATCAGCGGCTAATCAGCCGTAATCAGCTGAGGTGAAGTGACGGCGACCAGCAAGACCTAGCTGTCACTCAAGTGGCCACGCCCTTAATTATGCAAACTTAATATAACCTAATATAAAGGAAACGGATGAGTTATAAAAAAATTCACCCCCCTCACAGTTGTCACAAAGGGTAATATTAGCTATATGAGCCAAAATCGTTCTTTGTACCAGGCTGTAAACACCTTTTCTTATGCTGTAAATTTGGCCATTCTAACAGTGGGCTCAATGGAAATTTGCTCTATTATGGAGCCAGGACTAGCGGAATTTCGATGAATTACAGTTTCAGTTACTTCCGTATTGGCTTCCCGAGGGAGAGCGGGAGGTTGCCGCTTGGTTTTGAACTGAACCTAAACTGGCACACTCAGAAAAACCATAATATTAATATTAAATCTTAAAAAAGGAGTAAAATAGGTGCCCTTTAACACATTTTTTTATTATAGGTACTGTTTTATCTATTATTAATTCAATTAATAATTCATTCATTCATTTTCTTTTCGGCTTAGTCCCTTTATTAAACCGGCCAACTTATCCAGCACGTTTTTACGCAGCGGATGCCCTTCCAACTGCAACCCATCTCTGGGAAACATCCACACACACTCATTCACACTCATACACTATGGACAATTTAGCCTACCCAATTCACCTGTACCTCATGTCTTTGGACTGTGGGGGAAACCGGAGCACCTGGAGGTAACCCACGCGAACGCAAGGAGAACATGCAAACTCCACACAGAAACGCCAACTGACCCAGCCAAGGCTTGAACCAGCGACCTTCTTGCTGTGAGGCGACAGCACTACCTACGGCGCCACTGTGTCGCCTCAATTAATAATACAATAGCCATTAATAATATTATAGCTACTGTTTTATCATTATTAATACTATTTTACTCTAATCCGTTCTTTAAAATTTGTGACAGTTGATCAAGGTTTAGTACTTAATAAATAAAACTTAACTGGCCATGTTATTGACTGGTTGGTTACTGATTGTTCCATCAGAAACCTCAGCCAGGCAGTGCAAGAGTCCTCTGAGTTCCATTCAATTAAATTGTTTATTTGTAGAAAATGTATTCTGACATGGAAATTGTGGACTGGTTTATCACAAATAAGGTGTTCAAATGACTGCTAACCCAATTGGTTGGTTAATGCTTCAGCCCAGCCTTCCACTCTCTCTGCAATGAAATGTTTTGATTTATAATTATGATTATAATTAACTGATGTTTTAATTTTAGACTTTGGTCATATTATATTATTTATTTTATTTAAAAAAAATAAAAATTTAGTCCTGTTTCAAGTCTAAATATCTACAAATTCATAAATCATTTTCTAGATAAGCAAAAGATATTGTCTTGTTTTCAGAAATAAGTGAATATTAAAGGAAGTTTTATTTAAAACAAATAATCTGCCAATGGAGTAAGCAAAATAATCGTGTTATCACTGAAATAAGATTATTTTGCTTACCACATCGGCAGATTATTTTGCTTGTTAAAAAAGACTCACTTAATTGTTACATTATTTCTGAAAACAAAACAATATTGTTTTTTTTTTTTTACAGTAGAGAGACTGTTGCTTTAGGAGACAAATTCAGTAACAGTAGAAAAAAAAACTGAACCAAAATAGATGTGCGATATAAGTTTTCACCAGCAGAGGGCAGTGTCCGAGCATTTATTTTTGCTAAATAAAAACGTGCCTTGAAATGAAACCTGAAATGCAAAACAAAATAAGTGAATAGCTCAGCATTTTTCTAAAGACAAAATACTGCTATGTTAACTTTATTAGCTAAGACAAAGTAACAACAATTTGTTATCAAACGTTCAATGGTTTTCCAGCAGGGGGCAGTGGCCCAGAATTCGTCTCCAAACCAAACATGACTGTACCTGTTAATTTTTTTACAGTACTGTAACGGTTGGGTTTAAGGTTGGGGTGGGGGTAGGCGTTAAAAAAAATACAATTTATTGGGTAATTTAATAGATAACAAATAATACTCGGTACAACTACTGTTTTTACATTACTGTGACGGTTGGGTTTAGGGTTGTGGTGGGGGTAGACGTTAATAAAATACAATAAATGGGAAATTTAATAAATAATTCTCGTTAACTTCCGGCCGCATCCATATCCGATCTAGCAACAAACCCTGTTTGTGAATTAAAGGAAGAAAAATCACGATGGACACGTTCGTAAAACCGACATACGCATTGCAGTTAGTCTGGTCGGTGTAAGTACATTTTGAACACTTATGAATATTATTATTTTGCTCCTCAGTGGGAGGACAGCGATAAGCCTACGTTTTTTTCTTGATTTAAAGCTAGCTTTTAAGAATAACGTTACTCCTACCTCAAAACCTAATAGCTTTTTTGAAACATCTATAGTTTTTATATTTTTTCTGAAACACACTCAGTGCCTCAAGAATCACAGATTTAACCAGAATGTCCTCATTTATTAAAGCCCTCATATAAATCAACTGAATCCTGTTTTAGTTCCAAAATGAAACACAACATTTTCTCATTGAGGTAAAGTCTGTTTTATATTCGCACATTTGGACTTTCTCCTTAATAATATAATTTCAGAAAAGTATTCTTTGGGAATTCTAAATAGGGAAATCATACTAGCTGCCAATGACTATCAAAATACAACATTATCCACAGTCAATTAAATTGTTTTGAAGTCATACCACAATTTCAAAGCCAATATTCAAAGTAGCGTCGTAAACTAATACAGCGTCACAAGATGTCACAGTTCAAAAATGAAGAAATGTGCTAATGTAAACCAACTTTACCTCAATAAGTTGGTTTTACAGGGAGTGCAGAATTATAAGGCAAGTTGTATTTTTGAGGATTAATTTTATTATTGAACAACAACCATGTTCTCTATGAACCCAAAAAACTCATTAATATCAAAGCTGAATATTTTTGGATGTAGTTTTTAGCTTGTTTTTAGTTTTAGCTATTTTAGGAGGATATCTGTGTGTGCAGGTGACTATTACTGTGCATAATTATTAGGCAACTTAACAAAAAACAAATATATACCCATTTCAATTATTTATTTTCACCAGTGAAACCAATATAACATCTCAACATTCACAAATATACATTTCTGACATTCAAAAACAAAACAAAAACAAATCAGTGACCAATATAGCCACCTTTCTTTGCAAGGACACTCAAAAGCCTGCCATCCATGGATTCTGTCAGTGTTTTGATCTGTTCACCATCAACATTGCGTGCAGCAGCAACCACAGCCTCCCAGACACTGTTCAGAGAGGTGTACTGTTTTCCCTCCTTGTAAATCTCACATTTGATGATGGACCACAGGTTCTCTATGGGGTTCAGATCACGTGAACAAGGAGGCCATGTCATTAGTTTTTCTTCTTTTAGACCCTTTCTTGCCAGCCACGCTGTGGAGTACTTGGACGCGTGTGATGGAGCATTGTCCTGCATGAAAATCATGTTTTTCTTGAAGGATGCAGACTTCTTCCTGTACCACTGCTTGAAGAAGGTGTCTTCCAGACACTGGCAGTAGGACAGAGTTGAGCTTGACTCCATTCTCAACCCGAAAAGGCCCCACATGCTCATCTTTGATGATACCAGCCCAAACCAGTACTCCACCTCCACCTTGCTGGCGTCTGAGTCGGACTGGAGCTCTCTGCCCTTTACCGATCCAGCCACAGGCCCATCCATCTGGCCCATCAAGACTCACTCTCATTTCATCAGTCCATAAAACCTTAGAAAAATCAGTCTTGAGATATTTCTTGGCCCAGTCTTGACGTTTCAGCTTGTGTGTCTTGTTCAGTGGTGGTCGTTTTTCAGCCTTTCTTACCTTGGCCATGTCTCTGAGTATTGCACACCTTGTGCTTGTGGGCCCTCCAGTGATGTTGCAGCTCTGAAATATGGCAAAACTGGTGGTAAGTGGCATCTTGGCAGCTGCACGCTTGACTTTTCTCAGTTCATGGGCAGTTATTTTGCACCTTGGTTTTTCCACACGCTTGCGACCCTGTTGACTATTTTGAATGAAACGCTTGATTGTTCGATGATCACTCTTCAGAAGCTTGACAATTTTAAGAGTGCTGCATCCCTCTGCAAGATATCTCACTATTTTTGACTTTTCGGAGCCTGTCAAGTCCTTCTTTTGACCCATTTTGCCAAAGGAAAGGAAGTTGCCTAATAATTATGCACACCTGATATAGGGTGTTGATGTCATTAGACCACACCCCTTCTCATTACAGAGATGCACATCACCTAATATGCTTAATTGGTAGTAGGCTTTCGAGCCTATACAGCTTGGAGTAAGACAACATGCATAAAGAGGAAGATGTGGTCAAAATACTCATTTGCCTAATAATTCTGCACTCCCTGTTTATTCACACATTCGTTTAGTACCATGCTACTTTAAACATTCGGTCAGAAATAACATGCAAGTATGACTTCAAAACAGCATTACCACTATTTATTTGACTGTGAACAGTCTTGTACTTTGATATTCACTGGCTGCTAAAATGATTTCACTATTTAGAATGTGCAAAGAATACTTTTCTGAAATTATATTATTAATGAGAAAGTCTAAATGTGTGAATATAAAACCAACTTTACCTCAGTCCCCCTAATTAACGCTTGATCACCCCTGAAGGACATCAAATCAAGATGGGTGGGGGTGTTGGTCAGCCCTTTAATAGTAAGAAATAACTTTCTTCAATATTAGCTTTCTTAAATATTAATAAATAAAAATGTATAATGTAAATATACATTTGACCCCCCCACTCCAAAAACGGTTCATACCACTATGATGCAATCGCGCCAATCAATGGTAGGAAAAATATCATTCAACAGTCTGGCACAGATAGACTAGTAAATAGGTGTTTATATCTGCATGTAGCCTAAAAAAAGGAAAATTAGATGTATAATTTGTATAGTTTGACCTACAGTAACCTCTAAAATAGTCACTAAATATCCCTCAAAATACTAAAAACGTATACATTTTATTAATAAATTAGAAGTAATTTAAGTACATAGGTTTGATTCGCTGAAGTGCGCATTACCAAACTACTACCGAAAAAGTTGACAACCCCCCCAATCGTCAATGTATAATTCGCACACTGGTTATAATATCACAATTCTGATATATAAAGTCACAATAACCTTTTTTTTATATATACAGTGGTGGGAACAGGCTGCCTTAGATATCCCTGATAGTATAAAAAAAGGTGGGCAAATAAATGAAGAAATATAATAAAAATAACAATTATAAAATGACATTGCTAGTGTTATGGATTAACATAGTTACAGTATTATTGGGGCATCTTGTAAGGCACTGTTATTCATAAAACTGGGTGTTTTTAAAACTGGTCGGTCTTCTGCTATAAGTGTAGAATAACTAAAATGTAAGGGGCGGGGTGGTACTGTACACAAGTTTGGAACAACATGAGTTATAGACTAAATTATAACAGTCCAAATTATGTGTTACAGAGGATGGGGTTTCTGTAACATCCCCGGCTCGTCCCCACTCACCCAATCCAGTTTCACCATCTCACACCAGTCCCATCCAATCACGAGAACCTTCCCCTGATTATTAAACATCTGCACCTGCTCATCATTAGCCCGGACACTTTAAATACTCACCTCCTCCGTTCACTCCTCGTCCGGTATTGAAGTCTCATGGTTGTCTTCACCCAAGCTCCCTCGTCTTCTCTTCTTCCATGGATGTTCCTTCTGAGTCTTCGTAACCATCGCACTGATAAAGGGAAGTGTCTTTATTACCTTACCACATCCGAAGATCTATATTCACCTACATGCACTTTGTGCACACTGCCACCAACGGAGGTGTTAGGGTTGTTAACCCAGTCTTGACTGTCGCCAGGTTTACCAGGCGAAGACGTATGAGGTGTTCCTCGGATGATCTTCCATTGCCCAGCACTGTGTGATAACCTCTTGTGATTTACGTTGAATAAACTAAATGAAAAGATAACCATCTCTGACTTCTTTGTATACCAGCGTGACAGTTTCAGCCAGTTAAATTTTTATTTCAGTGATATCTTTCAGTCTAGCAACTGATGACCATCCTCTGCATTTTGGAATGAGCCCCCACATCCTCCGCTCGTTCTACACCTGCACTGTGAAGAGCATCCTGACTGGCTGCATCACCACCTGGTACGGAAACAGCACCAGCAGCAATCGCAAAGGTCTACATAGGATTGTGCAAACTGCTGGACGCGTAGTAGGAGGTGAGCTTCCCTCCCTCCAGGACATCTATACCAGGAGGTGCATGAGGAAAGCTAAGAGAATCATCAGCGACTCCAGCCACCCAAGCCATAGACTTTTCTCTCTGCTACCCTCAGGCAGACGGTTCCGCAGCATCCGGTCACGCACCAGCCGACTGAAGGAAAGTTTCTTCCCTCAGACTATCAGGCTGATGAACACTTAACACACCCCACACAAACTCTTCCAAGATGTAGCATGCACTGCACTTTAACAAATCCATACTTAAAACAATACTGCCTACAGCTATGTGTACACCTATCCATCGTACGTATCGCTGTCAACAATGCCAATTTTACATTGTCTTGTTTTTTTGTGAGTATGTTGTTGTTTATTGCACTGTCTGTATTTTGCACTGTCTGTATTTTGCACTGTCTGTATATTGCACTGTCTGTATATTGCACTGTCTGTATTTTGCACTGTCTGGAGCCAGCACCTAAGCTTTTCACTCATCATAGCACACGTGCTGCTGATGATGTGACAATAAAAGTGATTTGATTTGATTTTGCATGGCTAACTCCCTAGAAAATAATTAATTCAATTTAAATGTCTTATTAGTTTACTGAATGCAAAGCTTTAGCCTAGAAAGCAAAGCAGGCATTAGCGGCAACTAGATTGACACTGGAGTTTGAACACATACAACATTTCACCACATTAATAATAGTGTGGAAAAGAACCACTGATAGAAATGAAACGGCTTTAAAATCATACCTGTTTGTTATTTTATTTTTAAGTAACGTCCTCACACACTCATCTTTCCTTTATTTCACCTGCTAATTACTCCTCTTTCCGTTGAATCTTCAGAGATGCACCAAGTCTGACTGAGCAGATGTTCCACCAGATGCTCTTTTTACATCTTCAGACACACTCATTCCCTTCAGTATCTATCATTATCATCCATCATTACTACTGCAGTGACATAACGAGGGTGCAGAGTTCACTTCACTTGATGTCAAAGACTTTCCACCTTAACTAACTATGGTAAGTGCCTGCAACCTCAGCCAAAATGACCCTAGAATTAGAAGTCAGAAGTAGAATTAGAAATATAAGTCACACTTAAAATGGAATCTATATTTTTTTAAATATAGTAATATTGATGTAGCATTTTTGAAGAAAATATAATATACCACAAAGATCATTTTTCAAATGAAAAAAAATAATAAAATGTAAATCACAAATCATTGATGTTGTTATATAGAAAAAACGGACAGCATACATTCTGTAAAATCACATTGAGGCTTCTAAAATTGATTCACAAATACCTCACATACAGTGAAAAACAATTCATTGGAATTACTCTTTTTTTTTAAGGTAAGTGGTTGCAAACAATTTATATGGTCTGAATTAAAACAAACCAATTAAATTTAGTAATGTTCAACTTAGTTTGTTTGTTTAAATTCAGCCCATACACACTCACCGGCCACTTTATTAGGTACACCTGTCCAACTGCTCGTTACTGCACATTTCTAATCAGCAACTCCATGCATTTAGGCATGTAGACATGGTCAAGACGATCTGCTGCAGGTCAAACTGAGCATCAGAATGGGGAAGAAAGGTGATTTCACTGATTTTGAATGTGGCACGGTTGTTGGTGCCAGAGTATTTTAGAAACTGCTGATCTATTTTCACACACAACCATCTCTAGGGTTTACAGAGAATGGTCAGAAAAAGAGATAAATATTCAGTGAGCCGCAGTTCTGTGGGTGCAAATGCCTTGTTCATGGGCGTTGCTAGGCCTATTTTTCTACTCAGCCCCCCTAAAACTTTTGTGATTAGCTCATTAACTACACTAAATTATCGCCTCAGTCCCCTTTAAATTTGATATGAAGACGGCGGAAGAATCCGGCTCCTCCCCGTCTTTTGCTTTTCATTTGATCAGCAAACCACAGCCGTGGACAGCGAGAGAACAAGGTGTGTGTTTATTGATAAATAGTTATAATATCTACTTATTTGCAGTTCTTTGATATAGAAAACCTTGTATCACCTGTATCCCAATGTCACGGAGGAGCAGTCGGGTTTTGTCGACGTTCACCTCATCAGCACAGCTGTTTCCTCCAGCGAAAAATGTAACTCTTAACATTTCGCTATTTTTATTTCAAAATGAACTACCAATATTAAACACTTTATAGTTTCTGTGGCATTAAATATACCATACAGCCTTGCACAGAAAGGATTAAACAGTGACAGAACCACTTAGAGAATGTACTCGTTATAACTGTCACTGAGTCACTGACAGAGAAACATCAAATGTTGTCTTGTATTAAAAAAATACTTCTTATTTATTATTATCATTCAGATCGTAAAATATGTGAATTAGCCTGTAAGTTTAAAAATATATATTTATATGTATGTGATTTAATTAGAAAAGTGGCAGCTTATTTATTAAATACATGGAAACAAAAAATGCACTTGAGTATAGAAAGTGGTTTTTACTACAGTAAACAGGTGGGTTGAGCCTATTTGGCTTATCCAGAACTCAAATGGTTACGCCTGTCTATGTAATACAGTGGTGTAAGGGTCTAAATTATCCTATGCATTTGTTTATATGGCAAAACATGTCTTTTTCACCAAAAAAGGTCCATGCTGACTCCAAAGGCAGATACTGATAAGATCAGGGCCTGGTGTGTGGACTTTGGGGGTTTTACGATGTGGTCACATGTTGATTGATCAGTTTGAATGTCTCAGCATTTGGGCTTTGGTCACATGGTCAAGAAAGGTACAAAATAGCTGGTAAACTTGGCTCTGTCTCTTCTTTTCTTCTCTGCTCCTTCCTGAGCTCTGCTCCTCTCCTTTTCTGGAGGTTATCTTCTCTGGCTCTCTCCCTCTCCCTCTCTCCCTCTCTCTCTGGTAACTTTAAATTTACATTTAAGCTGGGTACAATTTATATCATATGTTTTTATCATTTCATGTTTTATCATTTTATACAGTTATTTGTAATTAATTCAGTTGTAACTATAGAGAATTATTGTCATTAAATCATTTCATTTTCAAGTATTTGTGAATTACTTTTGATTTAACATCAACACTTAATTGCTCCATATTGCAATACAATACAATCACATAATATCAACGCTCTCCCACATTTATAGCTATTAATACTGCCCTTATTTCCGTTTTTGGTATAAGATTGCAGAAGAATGGTTTGACTAGAAATGTACATTTTTTTACCATCATGTGGATAACTTTTTAGTCGCTCGGCAGAACTACAGTACGAACCGCTGTGGTCAAAATACCATTCTTACAGTGGAATACTAGTATACAACCCATATTAAAGAAACATTTTTAAGTGTATTACTATTAAATTACTTCTCATAAATGTAATATTAGGCTTTATATATATATATATATATATATATATATATATATATATATATATATATATATATATATATATATATATATATATATAAATAACATTTTTTTTACCCTATAAGGAGCTGAGCCCCCCTAAAATGAAAATCCTAAAATCGCCTCTGGCCTTGTTGATACTAGAGGTCAGAGGAGAATGGCCAGACTGGTTTGAGCAAGAAATCTTGCCTGGACTCAGTGGCGGATTTAGGCATGGGCGATTGTCCAGGGTGGCATCTTGCTGGGGGCGGCACGGGGAGACAAAAAATAGTGCCCCAGTAAAAGCTTTGAGATAAGATTTACTTTATGTATAGTAAGTGTATAGAGCGATTATCCAAGAATAAAGACGTTAGGGGCCATTTACATTTGGCATTCTTTATGTGCAACCGAAACAACATTGCTGAAATCAAATTGACGAATATGTGCAGAAAGCCATTCCCCCGCGCCTCACACGCGCTGCCCCCTGATTCCGTTTGTTTACATGTACGCCGATATGTGTCGACATGCAAGTCAACAAAACTAAAGTTTATATAATATGATGATGATGATGATACTTTGACTAAGTATGGCTATGAAGCAGAATGGAGGAATGAGTCAGGGAGGTAACTAAGACATTCTAATATTAATTCTCGGCCATGAGTCGGGTCTAAGACAACAGATAATTTTATAAAGCATATATTTTTTTGTATTCTGTAGAACTGTCATAATTAATATTACTCCAGTTGTGTCTTTGCATTGTTTTTCAGTTACATTTAGGATTGATTTCTGTTATTTTTTTAGAATAATAGTTGTATAATAATGATAATAATAAGCAAATTGTTAAATATATTTAAATGTAATTATAATAATTATCTTCAATGTATATATTTAAATATTTTAAATATATATATAAAGTCAACCACATAGTGTCTTTATTTCTTCTTTATTTCTTCTTCTTTATTTATGGGGGAAGGGGATGTTTGGGGTGGTTTCGCCCAGGGTGCCATTTAAACTAGAACCGCCACTGCCTGGACTGATGAGTCTCGATTTCTGCTGCGACATTCGGATGGTAGGGTCAGCATTTGGTGTCAACAACATAAAAGCATGCATCCATCCTGCCTTGTATCAACGGTTCAGGCTGGTGGTGTAATGGTGTGGAGGATATTTTATTGGCACAATTTGGGCCCATTAGTACCAGTAGAATACCTGAGTATTGTTGCTGACCATGTGCATCCCTTTATGATAACAGTGTACCCATCTTCTGATGGCTATTTCCAGCAGGATAACTCACCATATCATGTTTCTTGAACACGACAATGAGTTCACTGTACTCAAATGGCCTCCACAGTCACTAGATCCTCAATCCAATAGAGCACTTTTGGGATGTGGTGGAACGGGAGACTCGCATCATAGATGTGCAGCCGACAAATCTGCAGCAACTGCGTGATGCTATCATGTCAATATGGACCAACATCTCTGAGGAATATTTCCAGTACTTTGTTGAATCTGTGCCACAAAGGATTAAGGCAGTTCTGAAGGTAAAAGGGGGTCCAACCCGGTACTAGTAAGGTGTACCTAATAAAGTGGCCGGTGAGTGTACATTGTTTTCAACCACTTACCTTAAAAAAAAAAACATTTATAAGTCAGTGAAGGGGATATTCCTAGATAGCATTATCATTAAACCATCAACACTGAAGATTCAAACGTAACATTGAATTTTCAAGTTTGCACCTTTAAATAATGTTATGATAAAAATGAATTCAAAAACATAAGGCAGTGTTGAAGTTAATGATGATTAGAATGTTGGAAACCAATAACAACTGACATCCATAGTAGAAAAAACAAATGCTATGGAAGTCAATGGTTACAGTTTTCCAACTTCTTTTCTGTTCAACAGCACTCCAAACTGATTTGGAGCAAGTCGAGGGTGAGAAGTGAAGGCTGATTTTTAATTTTGGGGTGAACTATCCCTTTAACAAACACTGTGACTTAGGTCACAAACACAGATAGAAGATGTTTCCTATAAAAGTTTAATATTGGTACGAGCCATGAATGTTTGCTACAAATACAGGCTCTTTTTTCAGGACAGGAAAGGCAGGATGCCTATAATCCCGTGTGTGTGAATTCTAAACCACAAAGCCTAGTCCGTTGTAAGCTATCATCTCTGACAACCCTGTCATGCATGAGACAGTGCTTGCTGTTCAGCAAGTTTATCTTCCTGATTGGTCCGCTTCACATGGATTGAAAAGATTGGCTCGTTCAAGTCGACAGCTTTCAAATTGTTTGGTATGTTTAAAAATGATTGGGAGGTCGTGAGCCTCTCGGCTTACCTTGTAAGTTCCAAGTTTTAAACCACGACGGTACAAGCATCAATGATTTCCTCGTGACTTAAAAAAAATGTACATACAAGCTCAAACAACAGACAAAAATCGCATCGTGTATGCCTGGCTTTAGATGAAATCAACACTGAGGCAATGTTGAAGTTTATTCATTCATTCATTTTCCTCCGGCTTAGTCTCTATTTCAGAGGTCGCCACAGCATATGTTTTACGCAGCGGAAGCCCTTCCAGCCGCAACCCAGTACTGGGAAACACCCGGCGTTCATGAAATCTTCCCAAATGAAAGTGAAAGTGCCAATCTGCAGTTAAAGTCGACAAATTAAGAATGAAACAACCAAAATTACAGTAAATGAAACTTCCAGGGTTTCTGCAGATATCATAATGTCAAATTGAAAACTTTTTAAGATCTTTTTAAGACCATTAAGTATTAAATTTAAGACCTATATCACAATATCAAAAACACGCGAGAGAAAGTGCAAAATCACAAAACTAGTGGTAAAATAAATGTATTTAAATTGAACAGTACTAAAGACAGGTAAGATGGACCACTGAACTACAAAAAAAAACATCTTAAGGCTGATTTATACTTTCGCTGGTGCCGCATCGCGCACCTCCGCTGACTGTGCGCGCACCTCACGAGGCTTTTGTACTTGATGCGTTCGCCATTGTGATATTCTTTAAAACAACAGGGGCCGGTCAAAAGAAACCCACCGTAAAAATGAAACACCCAAAATTACATGAAACTCCGGAGGAAACGTGACGGACTGACGTTAATCGAATTATGTGCTATAATATGTAAAACGGGATCATGAAAGGAACTTTCTAAAAGCAACTCATGTAAACAGCTAAATCTTATTAATTAGATTAAGGCAAATAATTTAATTACTGATGTCCATGTAAACGTAGTCACTGAGTACGTTTACATGAACACTAATAATTCGATTTTAATGCGATTAAGACAATAATCTGATTAAGAGTCTACCATTTAAACAGCAATTTTGATTAATTGAATCCGATTAAGGTCATAATCGAACTAAAGAGAAATCAAATTAAGACATGTGGAGTATGCCGATTTTAGTCGCATTATTGAAGTGCAGTACAGACATGTAAACACCTTAATCGAACTATTACCGTCAATTAGGACTTTTCGCCGCGTTTTGCGACAGGTTAGCAGGCCCGGATTAAGAATTCAGAGGCCCCTGGGCACAATGTCTTGTAGGCCCCCTACAAGACCGCACCCCTATAGTTGAATTAAAAAATAAGATTAATATAATATTTTTTCAATAAAGTTAATCTATAATATTTTTCCCACATTTTTTAAATAAATGACATAGTACATATATTTATAGTCAACAAAGATTTACCTGATTTTAAAAGCATTTAAAGCACACTTTAATAAAAATACTAATATAACTAGTGAAAATTAATGGTTTTTAATATACTTGTTCAAGTTAACTGAAGCAGTACTAAAAATTATATTTAAGGGTATTTTTAATGTATAACTTCTACAAACTTATAATGCATAATTTGGATATAACACCTCTCCAATCCAGTTCTATGAATCTGAGTCTTCCATAATACACACACTTATTAATGATTCCTACTGTCTCCCTCGTGATGAAGAAGAGTAGGCAAAAAGCACTTGATTATAAAGCTGAAAGTATCCGAAATCACACAGTTCTCTCCTGTCTCTCTCCTTGTCAGGGGCTTTTACTGTCTCTCTCTCTGTCTCTCTCTCTCCATGAGGTCGGAGAATATGGGTGAAGCAGGGCGACTAACATTGTAAATACAGATTAATTATATTAAGATGTCGCTTACATTTAACACCAGGTGGAAAATAACTGTTTATAGAATATTTATAATTATTATTATCCTTATTAAATACCTTGTGACTCATTTTATATATTTTATATACTTTATTAAAAATATTTAAACAAAAACATTTCCTTTCTATTGAAAATAAATGTATTTCCAATCTGCTATGTAATGGGGGAGAAAAAAGATGAACGTGTTTATCAGTCGCTAGATTCGAACCGAGTTCATGATCAATCGCCTCAAAACACATATCCATGCTCTTTACGAGCTCCGCCACTCCCACCTGCTGTCTACCGCGCTCTTTAGTTATGTTGACTCTGTCGATCAAACGGCGCTGGCGGGAAGCACTTAACTAGCTTATTACAACGAGGTGCGCTATTTGCACTTAGCCTAAATAGACACTACAAAATCAGTATTTTTTTCCCCCCTCGCAGGGGCCCCAAGTGCGCACGAGCTCCTGGGCCTGTGCCCATAATGCCCATTGGTTAATCCGGCCCTGCAGGTTAGTCCACACATTAATGGCTGTTTGACACTTTTTGCACCTACCAAGTCAGTGCAGACCACAGTAACATGCATCGTAAAATGCGGAGGTTTTTTTTCTTCTATTCAGCATGCGGTATGAACTTTCACTCTTCCAGCAGTTTATAGTTGCATCCAATATCTCGTTTGTCAGAGGGGAATGCATGAAATGTTCCCGAATGAAAGTAAAAGAGCCAAACTGCAGTTAAAGTCATCAAATTAAAAATGAAACACCCAAAATTACACGAAACTCCAGAGGAAATGCGGATAGCGAAGTGACGCAATGACGTTAATCGAATTATGTGCTATAACATGTAAAACGGGATCATGAAAAGAACAAGATCAAAAAGCAACTTATGTATACACCTTAGTCTTACTATTCTCTTAATTAGATTAAAGCAAATAATTCGATTACTGATGTCCATGTAAACGTAGTCACTGTGGTATTGGTTCATCTTTACTGGTGATAATAATAATCCTACACTGTCAAAATACCTGTAAATTATAGCAGTTTTCCATATTTTGTGATTCATGTATATATTTCCCCATTTATTTATACTTCTGAATTGTATTATGGGACCTTGACCTTTCTTCCAACAACTTTCACTTTTAAAGTTGGAAAAAGTGACTTTTATGAACATTTTTAATATAGTTAAAAGTGATATATTGTCTGGGTTGGTGTTGTATATTACGGTACAAAGGACATGTAATAAACTGCCAGCACGTTTTCTGTTATTTAAGGGTGCTTTCACACTTGGTTCAATTGCCTGGACCGTACCCAAGTTCGATTGTCCTCCCTTGCCACCTTCTCGGTTGGTTTGTGTTCACACTGTCTTTTTTCCTTCTGAACCCCCCCAGATAGCAAAATACACTCGGGCCAGTTCCGGCTAGATTCTCGCCTGCCGGAGACTTACCCCTCGGCCCGACTCCGGCTGCCGTACTCGGGCCGGATGCCTATGGACTCACTGCCCGATTCCGGCCCGAATCAATCGGGCCAGATGCGGCGGCCGTAGGCGAGCCGACGCTGCCGCATCCGAGCCGGAATCGGCCCGTGAGTAATGTGCATTGCGGGCCGGAGCTGGCGCGACTAAGTCTTCATATACCTTGATATAAAACCTTTTTGTATTACATTAATACTTGATACATGATACATGGTATTACAACCATTTGAGTTGATATAACAGCAAACACAGGCTCTGTAAACACAAAGTGTAGGCACTGCATTTAACCTTTAAATAAAATGCAAACAGCATACATATCCTATAACGCAAATAACCAAACAAAGGACAAAATAAATAAAAGATAAACGTTTATTGATTGCAAGAAACAAATAATACTCAAATTTAATAAATTATTTTGTAGTGCACAAGAAAAACAACAATAAAACTGCACAATACACAGGAAGATTTATAGAAAAAAAAAATTATCTGAAATTGCACACATACACAAAAGTTTTCAAAACAACCCTGTCTCCCAACAGATTTGAATTAAAAAAAAATTGTACAAGACATCTTAATACAGGTAAATTTTATATAAACTTGAATATAGAAACCAATTTAAGATATAGCAAGAAACATCTTACAAATACCTATGACAATACGTAAAATACACAAGTCAAAGTTGTAAAAAGAACTGCTAAATTCTGAAGAAACGTCTCGAAACATTATTAAACATTAAAATAATAATAACAATAAAAAAATATATATGAATATAAACTGCAGATGTATAAAGACCTAAACTAAATTTTTAAATAAACTTGAAAGAATAATTTTAATAAATTGCACAAACAGCAAAACATGAGATGATGTGTGTGTGTGTATATATATCTTGTGCAATTTTATATTTAGAATTTTTGTTTATTTTTATTACAGTTATTGAAAATGTTTCAAGATGTTTCTTCAGAATTTGGCATATTGTCATTTATATATTTATATATATATAAAAAATTGTGATTTAGATATTTGACACATTAGCTTTCTCTCTTTCCTTCCTTCCTCCGTGCCTGTCAGGAGCAAGTTGTAGCCACCTTGTAATGCATTTTTCCACCTCTTCATCAGTGGCATGGTATGGACATTTGTCCTCACTGCATCTGTGATCAAAAGATATACAGATAATTAGTAGTGAACAAGTACAAATGTTAAAGAAAAAAATAAACATGCTTGCTCTCACATAAGTACAACCTAAATGGGACTATGAAACAGCCCCTAATTGTATTGAAATGTATATTTAAAACCAACTTACTGACTACGACAGTCCCAAGGGGGAGTGCACGAAAGGCCACTTTTTGTTTTGCCCCGCTCCAGTTAGTTTGTTTGGCCAAGGAGTTAGCCAAAAGCTTTCCCAGGATACGCCAAACTGCTTCCTTGGTGGAAAACACCAATAATTCCTAAGTAGGCTACCTACGAAGCAAAAAATCAAATAAATAAATAAACTTAAAGCACTTTGAAATACACAAGAGCTTGAACTTACCATTTTCTTCATTTGTTCGGGCTGGTCCTTTAGTTGATTTTCAAGCTTTTCCAAATCAAACTGGACAAAGGAAGGTCAAATGTGCTTACATCTGGAATTTCATTATGTCTGTTTTGGTTTTGCAGATTTTTGAGAATCAGGACCAGTTGCTGCTTTATGTCGTCTTGTGATTTAAACACTTCAGACAGTGGTGCTAAAAAAAGAAAAATAACAAATTAGTATAAATCAACCTAAAGCTTATACAACTTGTGTAAATACAACAGAGGGTTAGATACTGCTGATATTCTCTAGTTGATCTTTACTTCCTAGCTGCATAAAGCCTTTACTAATGTAGTGATGTCTTTAATTCTTACAAAGACATGATGAGTACCAATAAGTTCTGTCTTGATCTCCAACTGCACTGGAACAGGGACTGTAAATGTTCATAGGCGCACTGGAATGTACAGTCTCTGTGCATCTTGATGGTGTCCTTAAGGATTCTTCCATAGTCATTGGTGGTGATGGTAGTTGCGGTGCTGCATCTAATTCTGAAATATTTATATCTGCTTTTTTTCCAGCCTCTTTGTTCCAAATATTGTTTCTTCATCACTGTCACTATAGTTGTGTCTTTTATGTCCCATGATCAGATACATTTACAAAACAAAACATTATTTTAGTATAGTGCCAGGGCAAAAATTGCAGGTTGTAATAGTTCAATGAAATAATGTTGACAGTATGTGTTTAAAATAATTGCAAACAAACCTGTTCTTTCTTTTGGTGTATGACGGGCGATCATCGTCCTCATCTGTTTGCAAGTCAGACATCACAGTTGCCTGTGGAAGGGAGTCGAGCTTCCTCATATGTGTCTATAATAAAACATCACATTGTTGTTAACCTCCCCCCAAAAAAAGTTCAAATCCTGAAATACTATCAAAGTTAATTAATGGCTATAATACCTGTAGTGTAAATGAAGGTTGCACAAGATTTTATCGGGGATTCATGCAGTGGGACAGCCTTATGATTCTTAGACATAGATTTGTAAGATGGTTAAGCACATCTATCATTCTGTACCCATGAAGATGGCACAAATTCCATTTCAGATGACTCGAACCCCATAATATGAAACTCATTAACTGAGCCTTCAGATGTCACCATATCATAATCATCTAGGTTATCAAAGTCTTTATCTTTAGGGGCCTCATTTTTACTATATAAGACTTTTAGATTGTGAGAAGTGTCATCACTACAATGACTTTGCAAAGGCTTCAAAATCTGAGCAACACTGTCCCTTGCCCTATTCAAATACTATAATTCACAAGAGTAAAACTCATAATTTTCAGCCATGACTTACATTTACTGGCCTCTTCTGTGCCGAGCTTGTTTGATCATGCTCAAGGATCTTGTTGTGGACTGTCAAACAAACAAACATACAAAAGTGTATAAAAAAAATGTTTATCTTCACTAGAATCATTATAAACATTAATAATGACTATTCAGAAAAAGCCTGAAACAAACATTATACCCCTTGAGCATAAGCCCAAAATTGTTATTTAAAGTAGAATAAGTCACAATCAGTCAAATTTGTTTAAAATAAGAAACCTTTTGGATCAGATAGTTGTAAGTTACTAAAAACGCTGTTAACCTAACATTGTGGAAAATGTTTTGATGATGATAGCCAATAACAAAACCCATTTCAGCTGTTTGTGAAGCTATTAGTATCAAGCTTAGATCACTTTCGTGATGCACTGCATAAACAAGTTAAACAATAATATTTTATAGATCCAAAACGATTAATTTTTATTTACACATAATCACTCAGAATTATTTCTGTTGGGTAAGTACACAACTGTAAAAACATTTTTTCAACACCCATGGTATATTAAAATGTTAACTCAGAAATAAAAAGCACCTTTTGCCATGGTAGTGTTAACGGATTCGTCTACAGAAACTTTCTTTAACGTAACGTTAAGATACACACCAATTCGTTTCAGTCATGTTTCTTTAAAATAATTAAAATAGTTTTCAGTTACTAAACACTGTTACAATCTAACATTGTGTAAAAGGAACAGAACTTTCAGACGTGTTTGTAACGTTAGCATACACATCAATTAGCTTCAGTCGTGTTTCTTTAAAACTAGTAGCATTTTGTATCAAATTGTTTTAAATTACTAAACACTGTTACAACCTAACACTGTGAAAAAATGTTTTGAACACTAAATACGCATATTATACAGTATAAAAGCAGTATAAACCTTACCTTTCTGACCGGAAAAAACGAGTTCCAAAACTTCTTCTTCTTCTTCTAATCTTTAAGGCGGTTGCCAACCAGCTTTTTGGAGCATTACCGCCACCATCAGGACAAAAGTTAAACAAGCCGAGTCCTTGCCAGCAGCGGCCCGGACTCTACAGACAGACTCGGGCCAGATATGGTTAACAGGAATCGGGCCAGGGCTTTACAGCCGCATCACAAACACATGTGCGAGAGCGAGCTGCAGGCCATACTCGGCCCAGATAACACTCGCCGATGCCGAGTCGGAGCCGGAGGCGCCGAAGGGTAGCCGAGCTCGGGCCGATTACTACTTGGTTCAATTGCCTGGACCGTACCCAAGTTCGATTGTCCTCCCTTGCCACCTTCTCGGTTGGTTTGTGTTCACACTGTCTTTTTTCCTTCTGAACCCCGGTACGCTTGCGTCATAGAGCTGCTGTTTTGTTTACGGCTGTTGCTAGGTGACGGTCACGAAAGCAAAGCGCCAAAATGGAGACTTCCGCACATCGCGGTCGATTTGCTTTTACTGAATCATAAGTTTTGGACATACAGAAAGCGACTCGCGTCTGTCTGCTGCAAAAATATTATAAACATTCAGAACATCACACAGTGTCTGCAGAAGCTGTTTCTGGAGGAGACAAGCAGACATCACTGTGTATCACTGTGCTTGGCTCAGTCCCGCTAAAGGTACAATACGTGGCGCACATACACACACACACACACACACGAATGAACGTTATGAAAACGATAGTTTGTTGTACAGTTGCCGGTTCACTTCCGCTATTTGGTACGATTGCATTCATACCAGAAGTGAACCGTACCAGAGTTCGCATGAACCGTACCCCACACCACCTCTTTCAGGCGGACTCGGGTACGGTTCACGGGTGCGCACCCGAGTTCAGAAGACACGTTCACACTAGCTAAACGTTCCGTACTATGACGTCAAACGAACCCGGGTGCGGACCAAAAGTGCTAGTGTGAAAGCACCCTAACAGACTTAGTTCTCTCTCTATATTATTTCATATACATTATATTATTTCAAACAACTAACATGTTTATAAAAAGCTCTTTGTGAAACTGTAGACTTGAATTGTCTACATCAAAAGTAAACAGAGAGATCAACGTCCTATAATGTAATTCACAATTCACAACCGTAAATAAATGAAAAACACTTGTAAATCAGCAAATAGGGAAACTGTTAATTAACAGATATTTTTATACAGTGTATGGTCTATGACACAGGTGTCAAACTCCAGTCCTGGAGGACCACAGCCCTGCACAAGTTCAGCCTTATTTAAAGACACCTGATCAAACTAATTAAGTCCTTCAGGCCTGTTTGAAACCTACAGGTAAGTGTGTTATAGCCGGGTTAGCACTGAACTCTGCAGGGATATGGCCCTGCGGGAACAGATTTTGACATCGTTGTCTACAGAACGAGACCCAGGAGTGCTTTGAAAACACAACGAACGTCTGAAACACTTTAATCAGTGTATGAATCTCAACAATGGTGATATTAATGATGTGTTTTGTATGATGCTCCCAGAATGCACTGCTGCTTGAACCATGTCACCATTTTTGAGATTAATATGTTAATTCTTCATTCCTGTGTTTCTAGTTAATCATATATTCGAAGCGTACAATGTGTTTTAAAGCTGTACAATCACAGAGCAAATGTATTGAACCATGTCACTAGTGTTAAGATTAATACATTAATTCTTGATATTTGGGGTTTTAAATTTAATCATATGTTCAAAATGTTAAGCGCACGAAAACCTCAAAAATATTTTAGCTGCTTGTTCAAATTACTATTTAAAATGATCTAAAACAACACAATTCTTGCGTCTTTTGGGGGACTACTTAATATTTTTATGTTCAATTAACTTAAAATTGTAAAAAAAAAAATTAAGTTAGCTTAATCGATTTGTGTTGGGAGGACATGAAGGGATTTTGTAGAACCCAGCATTTTTAACAGTAAGCCTGGTTAAAGCAAAGCTGTCCAATCACAGAGCAACTGTACTGAACACTTTGAAATGAAAACCACATTACCATCATAATCAGAGTTTAAATCCATCTGCAATATCAGTGAATCAAACTGCTACTTGATGATTTATCTGTTTACGTTACACTGTAAACCCTAATAAGTTGAGACTACTCAAATGATTTGAGAAAAGTGATTCCCTCAGTTCGTTTGAGTAATGGGAAATCGACAACTCAATTATTGAGTTGGCCACATATGTGGTCTCTTCATTGAATTAACTTAAAGGGCCATGAAACACCCCTGTCTCAGCAGGGTGTTTTCACACCTCTAGTTTGGAAAAAGTCAGGAAAGTGGGCGTGTCCAGCTCTGTTTAGGTGGGAGTGTCAGGGGAGGGAAAGAGGGTAGGATTTCACCATTTCCAGATGCGAAAAGCTCTCGGGTAAAAAATGTTCCTTACAAACGCATTTCTGTCGCATGCTCTGTAATCCACACGTGAGTCCAGCTGCGCTCTCATAGCAGGGAAATGAAAACAAAACCTTCGTTACAGCACACTAATAAATGCAACATCAACGACCTATGTCTCCAAATTCTAGTTCTTTCACTTGTTTTGGCAACACAACGTGGCGTCTCTCTGTCGTCTGAACACTGTAACAGGTAAACAGTCTCCTAAGCTATCATGCATATTAATGAAGTTGCGCCGCATACACAATAGAGCGCCCTGATTGGTTTGAACATAGTTTTTCTCATGAATTAATGCCGCACATTCAGATACATCACAATGTTCAGGCAGGGACAGACAGCCACTCTCCATGCTGGATTTACACGCAAGTGTCTCATAGTCGTCACGCAGCTTCAAAAATTTGTTTCAAACCGGAAGAACGAATTTGCTCAAAATAACGCAAAAACAACCAATTTTCACTTTTTAGTGGAATATATGTGTCCTAATAGTGTTTATAGCAGTGTGGGACACATATATGACTGTCAACAGCTCAAAAAATGTGTTTTGGTGTTTTGTGACTCTTTAAAGGTGCAGTAGGTGATTGTCTTCAGAAACATTTTTTGTTGTGCTGGTTGAAAGTCTCTTCACATTCCAATAGTAATGATTAAAGTAAATGACTTATACAGTATGTTTTTTCAAATTCTGGGTAAGGCATAAAACTAAAAAAAAGATCATCCAATTAAATATTGTTGGGCCGACAATTCCCATAATTCCAATAAGTAGCCCAAACTGTCTGTCAACAAATGTAGATTTGTACAACTGCGCATCTCTGGTCACGCAGTTCCGACATTGGTGTATACACGTTCATGTGCACACGAGACACAGTAGTAAAATCAAATGCTGAATCAAAACTTTAAAATCCGGAATCAATATTGGAGTTACTTTTGCACACTGGAGGAATTATGACACCATGGCTGAAGTATTTCTTCTAGACAGGTAATGTTATGGTCTAAAACTATTTTGGTTACGCAAAGTTAATGTACAGTGCATTCGGAAAGTATTCATAGCGCTTCACTTTTTCCACATTTTTTTTTGTTACAGCCTTATTCCAAAATAGATTAAGCTCATTTATTTTCTCAAATTCTACACACAATACCCCATAATGACAATGTGAAATAAGTTTTTTGAAATTTTAGCAAATTTATTAAAAACCAAAAACCTGAAATATCACATACATAAGTATTCACAGCTTTTGCTGTGAAACTCACAATTTAGCTCAGGTACATTTAGGGCTGGACAATAATTCGATATCAATAAATATCGCGATTGATGTTTTTTTAATAATGGTGATATGATTTTTAAACCCATTTCCGGTATTTCGATATAAATTTGAATATATATTTTATTATATACATAAGATCTTATACATTGTATCACTTATCACTTAAATGACTTTCAGTGCTCAGCCGTCAGAAAGAGCATGATGTCACCTGCGTGATGAAGTACATCACAGACACGCTGCCAGGCGCCAGCGCTCAGCACAGCAGTTGGTTAAGCTCCGTCGCAGAAAGTTTTAGCTACAAAATGAGTGCCCTGAATACAGATGCGAATGAACAAGCCTCCACAAGTAAGAATGCAGACGAAATAGTTGATAAGAGAGGAAAGACTAATGCAGTGGTGTGGAAGTAGTTTGGCTTTTCAAGTTTAGATAAACTTATAGTTTCAGTGCTCTGCAAATTGTGCCGGTCAGTGTTACATGTGGGCCGGCGAACCCCCACAGATGGCTATGAGGCGCCGTGTAGGATTTAAATCAAACTTCGCTTAAGAACATGTGCATATACACCTATAAATTACTCGCATATACACTATTGAATGTTCAAAACATGTATGAAACTTGCACATATACATATAAACTCGATTTTTGCACATACTCGATCCTCGCATAAACGCCCAAATTAACACTCACATACACATCGCTGCATGTATAAATAAGCTGAGTCTGTGACTTTTTTTTATTTGATAGTTTAATTTTTACATTTCTTGTTTGTAAAGGCTAAATACAAATAAAAATTAACATTAATTAATTTTTTTTTTGTACTATTTTTATTTTAAAAAAAATTTAAAGTTATAAGAGCTTGAGGGTATTATAGACTTTGCAAATTTAGTTTGCAGACATTTGTACAGTAGGTACAGACATCCATTGTGTGCGTTCTTAGCAGTTTTTTCTTGTCTTTTTAATATTTTCCATATCGATATCGGAATTATATTGTATCGACCGAAATTAAGAAATATATCGTGATATAAATTTTTGCCATATCGTCCAGCCCTAGGTACATTCTTTTTCCACTGATCATTCTCGAGAGGTTTTAGCAGCTTATTTGGAGTTCACCTGTGGTAAATTCAGTTGATTGGACATGATTTGAAAAGGCATACACCTGTCTATATAAGGTCCCAGGGTTAAGAGTGCATGTCAAAGCACAAACCAAGCATGAAGACAAAGGAATTGTCTGTAGACCTCCGAGACAGGATTGTCTCGAGGCACAAGGCTGGGGAAGGTTACAGAAAATTTTTTGCTGCTCTGAAAGTTCCAATGAGCACAGTGGGCTTGGTCACCCGTAAGTGGATGTTTGGAACCACCAGGACTCTTCTAAGAGCTGGCCGGCCATCTAAGCTGAGTGATCGGCGGAGAAGGGCCTTAGTCAGGGAGGTGATCAATAACCTGATGGTCACTCTGTCTGAGCTCCAGCGTTCTTCTGTGGGGAGAGGAGAACCTTACAGAAGGACAACCATGTTCACTAAATTCTCTGGTCTGATGAGACAAAAATTGAACTCTTTGGAGTGAATGCCAGGCGTTACATTTGGAGAAAATCAGGCACCACTCATCACCAGGATAATACCATCTCTACAGTGAAGCATGGTGGTGGCAGCATCATGCTGTGGGAATGGTTTTCAGCAGCATTGTACAGAGACATCCTGAATGAAAACCTGCTTCAGAGTGCTTTTGACCTCAGACTGGGGTGACGGTTCATCTTCCAGCAGGACAATGACCCAAAGCGCACTAAAATATCAATAGAGTGGCTTCACAACAACTTGGTGAATGTGCTTGAGTGTCTGAAATCTTTCAGCGAAAGAATGTTTTCAGTTTCATAAGTTACCTTTTACAGCATCGATAATGTAGATTTTTATTTAGTTTAACAACAAAACCTAAGTAAATGGCGCTTTTCAGCCTAGCCTGCTTTACTGAGGTGAAGTTGGTTTTATATTTACATTGGTTTATTTTTGAACAATGGCAACCTGTGACGCGCTCCCTACATTGTCTACTATGCTACTTTGAATATTTGGTCGGAAATAGCATGTAAGTGTGGTTTAGTAATAAGCGTAATTCTTGCATGTCACCGGTCAATCACTAAGCATACAGTAGTTAGTTAAGAACAAAGCATGAGAGAATGAGACCATCGATCCTTGCATGCATGACATATTATATCGTATTATAAAGTACTGTAATTTTTTCTAACTGCCGAATGACATGATCTAGTGCAGGGGTGCCCACACTCGGTCTTGGAGAGCTGGTGTCCAGCATAGTTTAGCTCCAACTTGCTTCAAAACACCTGTCTGGAAGATTCTAGTATACCTAGAAAGTACTTGATTAGCTGGTTCAGGTCTGTCTAATTGGAGTTGGAACTAAACTCTGCAGGACACCGGTCCTCCAGGACCGAGTTTGGACAAACCTGATCTAATGGTTGTCTGCTGTCATCTTTAAGGTGCGCACGTTCGCGATTTCAGGAGGCATGGCTTTGGATGGCAAAGGTGGGACTGTGTTTCAAAGATATTATCAGTGGCGGCTGGTCAATAGAGGGTGCTGGGGCGCCGCCCCCGTCAAGTTAGACTCCTTTAATATGTCAATATTTATTATCACAAATATTAACAAAATAAATTGATTTAATTATAACATTCTAACATTTATTGTAGTCATACTAACATTTATTGAAAAAAAAATGTATGAACAATATTTTTTCATATGAGTGCGGGGCGCCGGACTAATGGGTGTCTATGTAGGTACACGAACTTTTGCAAAGCATGTGATATGATGATAAGCTCTAATTGGCCGGTTTTAAATTGTCCTTAAGGCGCAGCGCTCTGCGCCGCGAAACTTCCCATTTTGTTGTTAGAACGAATCATATTTGTTTTTATATGATTGCCCTTATCTGATTGGACCATTCTCACTTAGACCGTTCACTCAGCAGCAGCTCGTCAGTTAGCTGTGCTGACCTTTAATCATATAATGAAAGCAAGTCCAAGATGAAGGAAAATTCTGTTGTATCTTTGCAAAGATATCCGTTCACAAGGCGTTTGGATGAAGAAAAAAAAAAAAGAATCAAGGAGCTTGGACCAGATCGACCTTCCTTGCAAAACTAATGAAAACAAATTCACCAGCAATCAAGTGATCGCGATTCGTGGGCGTGCGTACACCCTTGGCTGTTCCAGCACTTGTCATGACAAACGGAGTTGGCTGTGATGTAAGTCATGCCTTTTACTGTTTTCCATGTTTGCTGTTTCAAACAGCATGACGCAAGAGAGGTTGAATGCATTAGCCATGCTGTCAATAGAGAAGAGACTGGTGACTGAGATGACTGACTTTAACCAAAAGCTCATTAAGAAATTTGCAAGCCAGAAAGAAAGGAGAGCAAAAGTGAGGAGAGGCCAGTGATTAGGCAACATTTGTGTGTGTGTGTTTACTGATTATCTTGATTACTTCATTACTGATAAACCCAAATTAAACTAAAATGAACTGATTTGTGATGCATTTATTGTATGCTGTAGTCATTTTTGTTTTTTGGTACATCACCTGAAAAATGGCTTTTAATGGCTTTTAAAATGCGCCCCCCTCACATTTTTTAACACCAGCCGCCACTGGATATTATGCTAACTGGTTAGCATTTTGGCAGATCACCTACTGCACCTTTAAATGTTTAATTACGAATAACTTAAATGTTTAATTACAGATAACCTAAAATGGCTAATAGACTAAACTTCCAAATTTTTCATATGTTATATTCTTTTTTTTTTATGACACTTCTTGCTGTGAGGTGACAATCACTACCCACTGCGCCAACATGTCGCCCCTGCATGTATATCAATTAAGAAAAATGTATATGAGCATTCAAATATAATTTAAAGGGCCATGAAACCCCCTGTCTCAGCAGGGTGTTTTCACACCTTTAGTTTGAAAAAAGTCAGGAAAAGTGGGCGTGTCCAGCTCTGTTTAGGTGGGAGTGTCAGGGGAGGGAAAGAAGGAAGGATATGCAAATATGGGAGTTTCTGTTTGGGCACGCAGACGCAGGGGAGAAAGACAGTGACTGTGTTTACATGGCCATCAGTAATCGAACTACTTGCCAAATTATTAATTTGTCGACTTTAACAGCAGTTTGGCATTTTCACTTTTTATTCAGGAACATTTCCTGCATGTTGCCTGTGACAAACGAGATATTAAAAGCGAGGAACTGCTGGAGAATGGAGTTTTAATCCAATGTTTGATACCGCACGGCGAATGGGAGAAAAAAAAAAATCCTCCGCATTTCTCGGTAACTTGGATGACTCGGTAGGCAGCGTCAGAAAGCCGTGTGTATATAGACTATATCCTGTCACAAAATGCGGCGAAAATCCTGCACGACGGGAAAAGTTTGATCATGTTTACATTTGGAGAGCAGCATTTACAGCGGATCTTTCAGTCTATAAAATTGGACTATAATATTGCAGTGATATTAATACTGTAAACTTGGTAACTAAATATTGGTAACTAAATCATTTTGACTGAGGTATGCCTTTAAAAACTGAAAGAGCTCTGCTGACCACGAACTAACTTTGCAATCTGGGTAAAACAAAGGGCACTGCACTGCAAACACACTTACCAAATCTGTAGACAGACAATCAAACTGGAGCCGTGTCTTTTTATTAAACGGAGACGAGCGGTAAATCCGGATTTCACCATTTCCAGATGCGAAAAACTCTCGGGTAAAAAATGTTCCTTACAAACGCGTTTCTGTCGCGTGCACTGTAATCCACACGTGAGTCCAGCTGCTCTCTCATAGAGGGAAAATGAAAACAAAACCTTGTTGCTGCACACCGACGACCCGTGTCTCCAAATTCTTGTTCTTTCACTTGTTTTAGCAACACAACGTGGCGTCTCTCTGCCGTCTGTACAGCGTAAACAGTCTCCGGAGCTATCATGCATATTAATGAAGTTTCGCGTCATACACAATAGAGCGCGCTGATTGGTTTGAAGCACAACTTCTCATGAATTAATGCCGCACACTCAGATGCGTCAGAACGTCCTCAAAAAGACAGACAGCCACTATCCTGGCTGGATTTACCCTAAGTATCTCATGGCCGTGACGCAGCTTCAAAAATTCATTTCAAACCGGAAGAACGAATTTGCTCAAAATAACGCAAAAACAACCAATTTTCACTTTTTAGTGCAATATATGTGTCCTAATAGTGTTTATAGCAGCGTGGGACACATATATGACTGTCAACAGCTCAAAAAAAGTGTTTTGGTGTTTCGTGACCCTTTAAATACATGTAAATAAATAGGAACAGTGAATGGAAAGATTCTGGAAAGTGATTTAGAGCCTATTTTTCATGGTTCCATAAGGCATCGATTATTCTCTGACCGAAGGCTTCTGGTGAGGGTGTAGATTTGTTGAAATAAGTGAAAGAAAGGCAGTGCAGAGCTTATGGCCAGTCGGTGAATTTGATGCGAGCTTCAACCGGTAGCCAGTGCAGAGATGTAAACCACAATTACAGCAACCAAAGATTAACAAGCAAGAGAAACAAAGAGTTGAAGAACCCAAGTGAAGCAAACACTGTTCACTGCAATGGTAGCGTCTAACAAATACGAGTATTTTCAATAAATGTAACTAAAGAATTTTGTAGAGTCTGACAGAAATAAAGTGGAACAGGATAGTAATAAGTGAAGCTGATGGTGCTGCTTGTGGAGTTGTTTGATGATCCTTTTAAGGGTTAAAGTATTTAAGGCTGTTACTGAAGTAATGGCGCAGTCACACTCGAGTCTGTGCATGCAAAATACTGTTGTACGGTGCTGCGAAAAGGGGCATGATTAAACAAGATGATTAGACATGTAAAAAATAAAGCAATTGGTCCATATTTAAAGGTGCTGTATGTAAGTTTTTGATTCTTCTAAAGCATAAAAATACCATAATATGTTTGCAGATATTTAAGAAACATCCCAAGTGAACATACTTGTTTAACCTGCAGAATGCCAGTTTAGCCAATTATAATTCAGCACTCCGGGTTGCCTTGTTGGAAAACAGCGTATTTCATTCATTCATTCAGAAAGGCTCTGAAAGCATGCGCCCGTGACCGAAATGGACAGTATCAGACGTCGAAATGAGACAGATTCAGTTCCACATGAGGTTATTAATTAGCAAATGATATAAATATTACGAACGTAAACATTAGGTGAGCAGGTTACATTGTAATCTCGTGTCCTAACAACACGCAAACAGCAGTTTGACTCTTTGCACCAGACGAAACACGACAAAAATGTAAATACAGCCTTTCAGAAGCACAGAATAAGCACTCACTCACGAAACGGTAAGGTTTAGAATCCATTCAAACTCACATTGTTAGCATTTAGCACTGAATAAAACACACGAGGCTTACCTGAGGTGCACTGTCATAGGTTTCACATGTTGAGCTGCGAGAAATAGAAACCGTTTCTAATATCTCAATTCGAGGTGTTGGTTAGAACTAAAACTCCTTTTAATATGGAACATAATTCCTTCTATCGCGTGTCGTTGATTTTATTTAGAACACGGTTTAAATCACTCGCTCCTGTACTCAATCTCTGGCATCCCTCGCGTGTGTTTATTTTGATCTAGGAGTGCAATACCCAGTTCAACCACTGGGTGTCAAACTTACATACTGCACCTTTAAAATTTCTGTACAGAGAGGTCATGTTTTGATTTTCGATTGTTCTCACGCAATCACATGATGTGATTTCGCAGGTCAGAGTTCACCAAGCTGGAACTTTGCAACGTTTCTGGTCTGTCGCTTTTGCTTGCCTATGAATGGAAGTCTATTGGGCGAAAAGTGCAGTGTGACAGCAACTTCAGTTGTAGTTTTGTTTTAGTTATTCAGCTGGTTAACAGCAGGTGTTCATCTCTAATGCTCAATCAACACCCAGTTAATCATTTAATCTAAACAGTTAATCAGTTAATCTTTAATTGTTTACTTCAACACTGCCATAGGGCCGGTTTACACCTGGTCATTTATTCTGAGGTTGTAAATGGCCTCTGAAATGCATTCAAGATGGATATAAAACTGATCACTCAATTTCAAACTACTTCAGGAGGTGGTCTGGGACGCTATCCAGACCAAACTGGAAAGGTGTAAACGCATGTGGTTCTTGAAACCGCATATGTCAAATGTACTATACTGAAAGTTTTTTTTTTAAATATATGTGAAAGAGTATGTTATTTGGGCTATATGACCATCAAATATAACAGAGCAAATTCAATAAGCAACGGAAATGCCACATATGACAGTGTGTGATGTTTGTTTCTCTTTTTATTATTATTATTATTGTGAAATTATCAAATTAAGTGTTGAAGTGTTAAATTAATATCAAATTCAGGCAGCATTGCCAAGAGGTGCTGCATACACCTGTTATTGTAGAGGTTAATGGATAGGTAAAATAACAGACAAATATACCATTTTGTTTGTTTAGAAAGGCACAGTCTAGTTTTTTGGAGAGTAGGTTATAAATAAACAAATATAAACCCTTTACAATTTTGAATGATGTCTTCCACATATCTGTATGACAAAAATAGATATTTATTTTAGCCTAATAACAGTAACCACAAGCATCTGATGCTTTAGTCAATGTAACTTAACTTGCATATAAGATTGAAATCATATCCATTTATGTGGCAAAAATCAGATAGCTATCCAATCAGCGAAAACACATGAAGTGACCAGGTATAAACAGGTCTTTAGTGTTCTTGTATCCATTTTTATCACTAAAACACCTGAAAACCCATGATAAAACATACTTTGGGGCTACATGAACCCCAGATTGCATTCATAAGGGCTCAGCCCTATGCCTAATCTCTCCCTTTAAAGGCATTAGGACATAAGCCCCTTTCACACAGTGATACCGGTAAATATCCAAACAAATTAAAAAGTGCTGTTCACACAGAATTTTTCCGGAAAAGATGTATATATTAGGTGCGTTCGACTTCATGGAGCGCTGCGCAGATCGATCGAAATCTGTCTTAAAGCGGTGCATGCCACGTGTGGCATCAAAGTACCGCGACATCGCTCCGAGATCAGACGACTGATTCAGCCTGTGCAGCATCTGAAGAGCGCCTGCTGGAGCTAAGATGACGACACCAATATAGCACCATTGGCCAAGTTCACCGCATGACAACAACCACGTGTGTTTCGCGTTTATTATTGGTCAAAAACCGTCTCACAAATTTCAAAACAAATAACTTTTATTACGGTGCTCTTTTATTACTTTTATTATTATTATTATCTTGTACACGTCATGCTTATTAAAAGACTACAAATATTTTACTGCAGTATCATCTTTTGTTAAATAATTTGTTCATAAAGACTAGATTGTTTGTACAGGTTTATTCGGCCTTTTTTATACAGACTACTGTATTCAGCTCCATAAACGATTTAAATGATATATTTTAGTAAATAACCTAAATATTAACTCAAATAGCTCTTACAGACTTGTAATAAAATAACTATCATCATTGATCCTGACGATTTCTTAGCAAATTAAGTTATATAAAAATGTGTAAAATAAAAATATATGATTCTAAAATATTTCCTGTCAAGCCATTTATGCAGAAATGTTAAAAGTGTCATTCATGTACCTGCTCTTTCTGGGAAATGTCTACTTAAAGTGTAGCTCATTTATTTTGGTCATTTTGTTTGTCTTTTTGGATTAAAGTGCTTTTTTAAAAATGCTTTCATTATCCAAAATAATCCTATTCGTGGATATTTATTTCCTTTTTATGTGCCCTCTGGTTTTCCCCTTATTTCTCATGCATTTGTTATGTAGGCTACTTAAATTTAATTCATAATTCCCTTATTGTTTAAAAATGAACTATAGTTTGTAGAGACTGTATTCTGTTTTATTTGTACTGTAAATCTTTTGTTGTCATTGCAATAAACAAAACAAATAAGTAAATGATCACGCCATGTGATCGGTAATCATGACTGCAGCAACTTTGAGCAACCGAAGTGGCCCGCTTGACGGCTCCGTTTTCAACTCCACCCCTGCCTGCACTCGGCTAATCTCGTTGATCATCGGCTGCAGCCGTGCTTCATGTCGAACGCACCTACTATGTGGCTGTTTCTCAATTCCAAGAACGCAGAGAACGTACTTGTGTTCTTGTGGAGACCGGTCTTGCCAGGTGTCCTCAGAAGAACGAACTTGGGAGACCACGAGAACAGAGAAGGTGTCCTGTGAGAAATGAGATGCTGCGTTCTTCCTGATGGTCACGTGACCTTCACCATTTTAAATGGAAAAATATTTAAACATTACAGCATTCATACAACGATTTATTGTTTTTCCCCTTTTCAAAATATTTACTATGCATAAAAACATTATAAATATACGTTGCACAATATAAATAAAAAAAAATGTAATATGAATTTCAGCAAACAAACACCCTGAATGTGTTTATGCCTTTATTAAGATCTCCATGGTCCATGTTTATATTCACCGTTTCATTTAGAGAAACTCCTGAGGTAAATAAGTTATATCTCTGAACTTTAATAATAAATCTAAATAAAACGCTGCGCTTCCCCACCTCCAATCGCAATGACTTCTGGGACTTCTAGAGCGAGATCGGTGCTCAAGTCTGCATCGGTGCGTCCTCGATATCAAGAACACATCCGGGAAGTTTCACGCGTCTTCTGTTCTTTTGGCCTTGAGTATTGGAAGTGAACTTTGGCAGCTGTTGATGACGTTACACGAGAACACGAGGACGCAAGACCGCTGAAGAACGCATATTGAGAAACAGTGTGTGCTGGCGCTTACCAGCTGCTTCATGTGCACACGCGACGCGTCAAGCAACTGACGGAAGCAGAGCTTGAAGGTAAATAAACAACGGCTTATCATAAGCATCTTATCGAAAATAATTTACACAGTTGGCATTAAGAAGAAACAGAAACGTTATCTAGCAGCTAAATGTGTCTGGAAAGATATTCAAAGACTTTTATCTTCATAAAACAGCGCGGGTGTGAATGCGTCTGAGTGTTCTGATTGGCTGGAGTAGACATCTCACATCAGTGCGTTCTAGACGTGAACACGCTCTTTCCGGCAATCTTCCTTCTGCGTTCACACAGTGCAGCATTCTGGCAAATTACCGGTAATGTTACAACTTCTCTTTCCGGAAAATAGCCGGAACGAATTTACCGATATTGTCAAAAAGGGTCTGATCACATATACAGACCTTTCCGGAAAAATGCCGCTAATTTTCCGGAAAGGTCTGTATATGTGAAAGGGGCTATTGTTAGAGTTGAGCCCTTACAAATAGAATGTGTTCTTCATGCAGCCTAAAGTGTCCATCAGTTATACCAGCTTGCTCAGCATCAACCGGCAGCTAGCTCACTGCAACTCTCACATGGTCGCCCACTGAGGCAGGTCTTTTAGTGAGGCCAGCAGGGGGCACTAAACCTGTGGTCTGTGTGGGTCCTAACGCCCCAGTATATTGATGGGGACTCTATACTGCTCAGTGAGCGCCGTCTTTCGGATTGTCCTTAAAAATCCCAGGATGAAAAAGAGTAGCCATCCTGGCCAAATTTAGCCACTGGCCTCTGTCCATCATGACCTCCTAATCATCCCCATATCATAATTGGCTTCATCACTCTGTCTCCTCTCCACCAATCAGCTGGTGCGTGGTGTGCGGTCTGGTGCAATATGGCTGCCGTCGCGTCATCCACATGGATGCTGCACACTGGTGGTGGATAAGGAGATTCCCCTCAAAAATGTGTTAAGCACTTTGAGTGTCCAGAAAAGCGCTATACAGTATAAATGTAAGCAATTATTACCATTTTTAAAATCCTTCATTTGAAGTGGGCGGTTTTGAGCACTTTGGTTTGGAACAACACTTTGAAATGCCCTTTGCAGGATGATATATCCCATTTGGAATGCACCCATTATCTGATGATGCACAGCTGACAAGAAATCAATGCTGAGTTTCTGTTATCATGGATTAGGTCTCAGAAAAACTTCAAAAAGTCCACAAGTCCTAACCCTTATTTTCACATCCAAATGTTGACAGGTATGGAGATGTTCAATAGGATTTGGGTCTGGGCTCTGGCTGGGCCGCTCAAGGACATTCACCGAGTTGTTGTGAAGCCACTCCGTTGATATTTTGGTGGTGAGCTTTGGGTCATTGTCCTGCTGGAAGATGAACCGTCGCCCCAGTCTGAGGGCAAGAGAACTATGTAGCAGGTTTTCATTCAGTATGTCTCTGTACATTGTTGCATTCATCTTTCCCTCTATCCTGACTAGTCTTCCAGTTCCTGCTGCTGAAAAACATCCCCACAGCATGGTGCTGCCACCACCATGTTTCACTGTAGGGATGGTATTAGCCTGGTGATGAGCGGTGCCTAGTTTTCTCCAAACGTAATGCCTGGCATTCACTCCAAAGAGTTTAATTTTTGTCTCATTAGACCTGTGAATACTAATGCACATGTGCTTTTTCAGGTTTTTTATTTGTAATAACTTTGCAACAATTTAAAAAAATCTTTTTTTACATTGTCATTATGGGGTACTGTGTGTAGAATTTTGAGGAAATAAACGAATTTGATCTATTTTGGAATAAGGCTGTAACATAAAAATGTGGAAAAAGTGAAGTGCTATGAATACTTTCCGGATGCACTGTAAATACTTCTGAGGCCATTGCATGATACTATACATGGATGTTGAAAACCACAAAAGAAAACAAGCAGTAATTAGTTCCCTTTTGTTTGTGCTTCTTTATTTTCTGGTCCCTCACATAATCTTTATTGAATAAACACTTTATCTGCAGTAAAGTTGTAAACGCAGAGTGTTTGACAAGAACATTTTCGTAAAGGTTAACGCTCTGTGTTTTGAATGTGCTCAAGATTCTAAAAGTGCTTTTATATTGTGTATTGCTAAAGCAAATGGCATTAAATTATCAGAGGAAACATAGACACCGACAGAAAAACAGGGGCTGTACAGGGGCTTTCATTAGTGCTGATAATACACACAGATTTCACATACAGGATATATGTTTTCAGTTAGATGATGAAATGCATATATTAAGGTTTTTGAGTGCCATCAACACCTTAAAAACCAGAGTAAAAGAAAACACCAATCGACACCCCAAACCCCCACCCTGCCACCAAAACAAAAATGCTTTTAGAAATGATCACATTTAAGACTTATTCACTGTGCTTCAATAAGGTATAGCTCTGTTTTCGATGAAAAGATCTCAATCACATTTAATATGAAGGTAGTTTATATCATCAGACATGCATTATGCACTTTACTCTGTTATACCAGGTTACATCACTGGCTAGCCAGTTAACTAAGAATGTCCTCCGTCCCAAATAGTTTTCCGATTTGTGGTAGGCTTTTGTGCTGCTATAGTAGTATGTAATTTGGAAGAGCGGATAGTGTCGCCTCTTAAGCTGTGCCCGGGCCTTTTCACTTCTTCGGATGAGAATCCAATTCGGTGTAGAGCCGGTTCAAGACGTCAGCATTTCAACACTGTACCATAAAGACACAGCTGCCTGACATAAAAATGGCCACATTGATGGTTTGGTCTGTCTTGAATTCAGTAAAAAGTCAACAGAAAGCTGTAGAGAAGAGAGCATGTGTGAGAATTGTGGGACGTCCTCCCTGCTTCATGTGTCAGCTCTTATAGTCTTATACACAGAGTCACTTCTGGAGCCAGAACATACAGGGGGGGAAGGGAGACGGTTGACGGTTTGGATGCACACTACCTGATTAAGACTGAGAGGAATGGAGAGTTAAAGGGAGAGTTCGCCCAAAAATGAACGTTCTGTCATGGTTTACTCGTCTTAAACATATATGGCTTTCTTCAGTTAATCACTAAAAAGGAAAAATAAGAACTGTTATGGTGCAAAACAACCACAATACTGCATGTGGTCCATGACTAAACTGCCAAAAGGATACATTACTCAAATGTTTACCTACACTTTGGGTGAATATAGTATGTTAATGCAAGAACTTCATCATTTTTTTAAAGAATCAGCTCACAAAATCGTTCTGATTTAGTTATTTGGTTATGATCTTTCCATTTTGGGATTTGGAATACACTTCATAGGTCCTAAGAACAACTTGTATTGGAATACAGCTAATACAGTTCTTGAAAAAATGATAAATAAGTCATGTAGGTTTAAAACGGCAGCATACAAATCATGACAGGAGTTTCATTTGTTTAGGGCGTACTGTTCCTTTAAAGTGAGGGACTTATGTACATTTTCGAAGAGTCAGTTGAGTGATGCGACCATGGATGCGACCATCCTACATCACACTGCACTTGGCCTTCAGCTTGTCTGCCCGTCTCTGCTTGCTGGAGCGCATGTTCAGACTCATATCCCGCTTCTTATCCAGATTCAGGAGCTCCTGAAAAAGCTCCTTCACATTGGTGTTGGTCTTGGCTGATGTTTCCATGAACGCGCACTTCCAGGTGTTTGCCTGAGCCTCACCCTCCTTGGTCTCCACCTCGCGCTGGGTCTCATCGCTCTTGTTACCCACAAGCATGATGGGGATGTTCTCCACGTTGCCTTTGATGGCCAGCACTTGCTGGTAGATGGGTTTGAGCTCCTCCAGGGATTGCCTGCTGGTGATGGAGTAGACCAGGATGAAGGCGTGGCCCTTAGAGATGGACAGACGCTGCATAGCCGGGAACTGGTGGCTGCCGGTGGTGTCGGTGATCTCCAGTGTGCATACGCTCTTGTCGCAGCTGATGACCTGCCGGTACGTGTCCTCCACTGTTGGGATGTAGGTGTCCCTGAAGGTGCCCTTAACAAAACGCAGAACCAGGGAGCTCTTGCCCACTCCCCTGCTCCGAAGACCACCACTCGGTAATCGTTACTCTGCTCTGGCATGCTGCTCTCGTTTGTCGGAGTATCTGCTGCTTAAGACTCAGTTATTCCCTGAGATCTGAAAAGGAGAAAGAAGTTTCACTTGGTTTAAATGCAGATAAAACAGCATATCAGTACATATGCAATACTTGGAATGTTTTCAAATGATAAGAGAATCTGGAAACAGTAAGGTAAGAACCCAATAGATTCATTTATTCATGAACATATGGAAATTTTAAAGAGCCCCTATTATGGGTTTCTGAAAATGACCTTCCATGCAGTGTGTAACACAGCACTAAGTGAATGAAAACATTCAGCTGAGGTTTAAATCTGAAAGTGCACTATGTTTAAAACTATTGATTCTTTAACAAAATAGAGTCGAATGAATGAATCGAGTTGGGTTCGGATCTTTTGCTTGAATGCATCGACGGTACATCACCAAATATTTAGTACTGGTTCAGGTAAAATGTGAACACGATTTCCCTTCAGACACTAGCGCAGAGGTGGGCAAACTACGGCACGTGGGCCATATGCAGCCCACTAAACTCTTTCATCCGGCCCGCGAGGGAGTTTTTAAAATGCTGCTTCTGAGTAACGGTTTGTTTCAGAATTAGTAAATTAATGATGCAATACAAGTGAATGCCATTTGATGGCAGTATTGCACGCGGTACAGTTAGCGCAACCAGTAAAATTAAAACACACTCTCGCATATTAAAATGCACTCGACTGTTAATGACTGAAAATGAGTCAGGCAAAAAAAAAAGAAAAATTGACTCTGAATGTCGTGTGTTTAAGGAAGAATGGACATCAAAATACTTCTTCACCAATATTGGAGAGGAAGCGGTACGTCTAATATGCCAAGAAAGTTTTGCTGTTTTTAAAGACTACAATCTAAGTCTGCATTTTTCACGCAAACATTCAAATTATTTTTAATGTGTTAATATGAGATTTTTTCTATCAGACAATATCTTTTCTATTCTCCACTGTAAAAATTATTACATTATTATTATTATATTTTATAAACGATTATTTTATTGTTTGATGATGATTGATAGGCTAAGTAAATATAAATAGCAGTGCAAATTAATTTGACTTGTAAATATGACTCAATAATAACTATTTAAAAAATGTGTGTTAATGTGACACGTTTCTGTCCGATATTACATATTCCATGTATACTGCCACTATAAAAAAAAGTTATTTTTTGAAGAATTTGACATGTGCCCCTTCACTTGGTTTGCAAAACTTGATGTGGCCCGCGGGTCTAAAAAGTTTGCCCACCATTGCACTAGCGGAACGTGGGGGATCACGGTAGAGCCCTGCACGGGCCTTAAATCTAAGCCCTAGCCTGGCCCTGGCCCGAGAAGCACAGGCTGTAGCCTGGCCCTTGTCCAACAGCTTATTAAAATTTTTGACCCGAGTCGACCCGAAGCCCGTTTTTATTCTGCTAAACAGCTTATACTGTTACAGCCATGAAAATAAACCAGATTTGTATTTAATAGAAAGTTTATGTTTTTTACGTTTCATTTTTTTTTTTTTATCAGAATAATTTAGAGAAATGTTTGGAGTTTTTTAGTTTGTTTTTTAAATGTAAGTTTAAGTGACATCGATATCCAAGCGGTGTTGTCCACAGTGAGTTCACTCAATTTAACCCAGTGGCGCCTGCAGCTGTACGACTGTATGCACTGCGCGTACCTGCTGTACCATGAGATCGCGAATTAATGCAGATTTTTTATTTATTCATTTATGACATATTTATTATATATATTCATCAGTGCCATGAGCACCTCTGCCCGTGTCTCTTTCATCGGACAATTCAGATCCAGCTGCTGAGCAGCCTCCTCGTGTGGGACCGCTACCATTCAAGGTGTTTTAAACTATTTTATCTAACAGAGTGGCATAAGTAAGCAGACATCCTCATTCTCATAGCGAGATTCTGAGTTCTCTCCCACTTCCAACCGAGTTTGTTCTTCTGAGGTAATCTGGGAACACATACTGCTGTGATAACTTTGTAAACGCCTGTCCTGCTAATGAATTAAATTGTAATTGTAATTGACTGGCGCAATATTTTTTTTTTCATTAACAGGAAAAACAGCTTAATATAGGCTTCTCTGAAACTGTGAATATTTCACTTTAATTTTATTTAGGCTAGATTATTATTTTATTTGACAATCATGTTTTGGCGCTGTTATTCGATCTTCTATTTTATCTAGTAGATAACTGACCAACAAAAATTATATAGCCTTGATGGGCTCGGGCTCAAATGCAGGGTTCTAAATCACGGGACTGATCATGACACGAAGATGACGATCACTGACAGATGAAATTCGATTGTAGGGAATGAAGATTTAAAGTTCATTTTCACAACAGTACCACAGTATAGCCAACCCTGTGCTTTTTTTGTTCCTGTGATTTTTCAGATTTTTGATACAATAACCTACGCTGCAACGTGGGATATGTCTGCCATTTGCTATTAAAGGAAGAAGCAGCAGAGACTATTATGTGTGGGACTTTGTCAGTAACTGTTGCAGTTCATATGAACCAGTTTCTTCTTCCTTCAGATCATAACATGTAAGTGTAATTAAAATTGTTGCCTCGTTTTGTTTAGTTTGCAAAATATGTGTTTAATTGTGTGTTGTAACTTGTAATTACTCCGCACGGCTTGTAATCACTCATCTATTATAGATCATTGCTTGTACTGTATCCCTCAAGTTAAACCTTCATGGGGCTATATACATATTGCATCCAAAACCACGTTGAAAACGTGACGCGTGCTTCTTCCTTTACTAATTTAAACGTGTTACTGATCCTCTGCCGTTTGACTTTGCTATGGCCACCATTAGGTGTTCATACAAGTGTGGCGCGACCAATTTTCAAAATGTGTGGATTAATACTGAATGTGTGTTGTTGTTATTACTTGGGGTTAGGTTTAAGAGTAGAGTAATATGCTGGTGTTTAACTGCACTGCTTTATTGCATTCCTGCAATTCTCTCCATCTCCCACTGAACGCAGTCAACCAATCACAACAGACTGTCATCAGTCCAATCAGCGCAGATTAGCTTCGTGCTGAGGAGGGGTTTGGGCACAAATGAATCACTGAGCGATTCATATGGGAGTCGCTAGAATAATCAGGTAAAACTAAATGCATATTCTAAGACAATGAAAATGTTTTTCGACCTTGCATGCATATCACCCTGTTGTTGGAGACCCCAAAACCAAAATTTGACCTTTTTTATTGCAAAATAGGGGCTCTTTAATAGTGTATAAATGAATATGTAAAGAAACTCAATGTAGAATAGGCTTGAACCCTATAGCAATAGTGCGTGAAAATGTCTTGTAAATATCAAATATTAAATAGATGTAGAAATTGCTATGCATCATTACCAGTGTTGCCAGATTGGGCTGTTTTGAATTCGATTTTGTGGGTAAAAAATGGCATTGGCGGGTTGACAAAATTTGGGCAGTTTTCAAACGTAAATTTTATATGCAACTTATTCAACAAAACATAACTGTGTGCTCCTACTCCATTCAGTTAGTAGTGCCCACCCGCAAGAGGAGGTGAAGGAAAGTGTATCAAAATGTGACTCCCTGGACAAATCTGACTCCTGCATCTAGCAACGTCTGCAGTTAAACTCACAGCGGTTTTTCGTGACAATTTTATCGATAATTTTCCCCCGCAACTGACAGCAAGAACAAACACGATACAAGTGTTGTCTGATTGACGAGCATCACCCAGTGGTGTAAGCCTTGCTATACGCAGGTATACTCAGTATGCTTACTTTTTTCCATGAGCTGTTTGGGTATTACCACTTCTGAGGATCAATAATTGCGTATACCCTCGGTATACTCACTTGTTATTCTGATTAAACTTCCCTAAATTATGTGTATTCATGTCCCCTTAAACTGTATACCAAAGGTTTTTTTTTAACTCGCATCTTAATTTGTTGCATTTTTGTTGCAATTGGTGCGTTTTTGTTTAACTTGCGCTATTCCTCGCCCCTGATGACCGCAGCATAGCTGTGAGAAAATTTCGTGAGAGTTTTTCGAAGACCACGACAAGTCAACTGAATGATGTCTCTCTGAAACATTCAGGTAAATTTATGAAACAGCATGGGCGTCGCTTTAGCCCTCCTATATTTCTATTCAGCACCCTTAAAGGTTTTGTGATTAGCTCATGAACTGTACACTCCTAAATGATCGCCTCAGTCCCCTTTAATTTTGATATGAAAACGGTGGCAGACTTCCACCGCTCCATTTTCAGCTCGTTTTTCATTTAATCAGCAAACCACATCTGTTCAGGGCAAGAGAAATCCTAAAATCGCCCCTGTAAAACAGTATTTCACATGTCTTAATCGTGCCTACCGCTACAGGGAATGACACTATATAAACACTAATAATGATGAGGCAAAGACTACTCATAAATCGCGTAACAATATGCGATTTAAAAGGGTAACTACTAATATATAATAGCGACAACAGAAGACAGACTCCTAATAGTTTGGTTTAAAACAAGCATGCACGAATGTGACAATCAAAAATAATGGCTGATTGATGTTTAAAGGAGCCTATTAAATGTGAAGTAATAAGCCAGTAAAGAAAGTAAGTTAACAAGCTGTCTTTCCATGTCAACTAAATTGTTGTAACTATCTTGATTGACTCTTTTTTTTAATATTAAAATGATTAAATAAGCTGCATACTGTATAAATACAGTCAATCTCTGAATCTGCTGGGGGGGGAGGGGGAGAGCACTATTAGCTAAACTTAAATCATTAAATAGGATTAGAATATTAGCATCTCCCTTTAAAACGAACAAATGTGTTTGAATCTTTTTATTTTTAAATGGATAATTTACGCAAAAAAATTAAAATTGTGATCATTTACTCAACCTTTACCGGTTTGTTTTTTTTTTCCTTCTGTTGAACACAAAAAAAGATATTTTGAAAAAAGCTGGAAACCTGTAACCATTGACTTACATTGACATAGTATTTGTTTTTCCTTTTGTGGAAGTTAATGGTTACAGGTAACTGATGTAAAAAAATATATAAAAAGAAGCATTGACTTTCGTCAATTCTTTGCCTACTTTCATTTAAAATTTGGGTCGGGTGTAATAGTACACCACCTTTTTTTTTAGGACTACACCACTGGCATCACCTATTTATCTTCAATAGAATTTAAAACGCCAAATGGGATGAATTTATACTCCATTTCGAAAGTAAAACACTCTAATAGGTAGTGTAGCCTACACAATATTAAGTGTAGTGTGTGGGTAAGAGGGGGCAGTGTTTGGATGTGATCCTGTTATATTGTGGTTCTGTGACTGCTGGTGTTGGTTGCTGTATGGTTAAACGTTATGACAGTTAAAGTAACTAAGTAAATTTTTCCATTTTAAATAAATTAAAATTAAATTAAATATTAATGTATAATGCATTTTTTTGTGCATTTGGGCAGGTTTTGGACAGCTTTTGGGCTGAAAAAAGTCTGCTATATCTGGCAACACTGATAGCTACTGCTGAAACATCTGAATTATCTTTATCTGAATTATATTTTGTATTGATATGAATAAAATTCAGTGATGTAAAAGGAGTTAAAATAAAAGACATTTTAGAATGGCACTGAATATTTATGTATATTCCTCCCATGAACTGTGTCTTAAAGAGATAATTTACCCAAAAAAGAAAATGTACTCACTAGGGCTGTGCGATTAATTGAAATCGAATCGCAATTGCGATTTGAAAATGGATTAGTTAATCGCAGGAGGCTGCGATATGAAATATATATGTATAATTTAATTTCCACCGCCCAAAGCAAATGCGTGACTGCCGTCAGTGTGTGATAGTCTTACTAGCTAATTGAGTGAGCACACTTTCATTCTGCCCAATCAGAATTGCACGACCAAACTATGCAGAACGCCCACAATAAAAAAACAAACAAAACAAAAAAAAAGCGCGGACGAGTGGGATGATGTCTGCCGCTTCAGAAGCATTAATAGATGAATTAATATCAAAGAAAAACAGGACATCGCTAATATGGGAATATTTTGGTTTCAAAGTCACAGATACCGAACAAAAACAGGTAATTTGTAGGAATTGTTGCCACGGCACAAGGAAATACAACAACCAGCACCTAAAACAGCACCACAGACGGCTATATGAGCAGCATCTTGACAAAAAGTCAACTGAAAGTATTGCCAGTGACACTCAATCTAGTAGCAAGCAACAGCAAAGTACATTTTCAGAGTTGTTTCAGCCATGTTAGTTTGCGGAGTGTTCTGTATTTTTATAATTATTATTGTTTTGTTTGTATAATAGTATAGCTGTCTCCCTAATTTGAGTTCAACTTGTTTACAGAAAGGTGAGGTCATTTTATGAGTTTACTAGTCAGAAAGTACTGTTTCATTTCTGAATATATTAAAAGCGATTTAAATAAATGTTTAGGTAAGTTAATATTTTTTGAGTTCTTTCCCAGATAGCAAGCCGACATTGAATCAATGTCGATTATTGGTTATAAGCGTCAGTATCAGTCGTCGATCAAATTTCGACATTGAATCAACGTTCTTTATTTGGTCGGTACGTCGGAAGGTTATTACATCGAGAATAAAACATTGATTCAATGTCGAAATGAAGTTGACTCTTCAACATAGGCTACCCGACGCATCTGGTCGAAATCATAACATTGATTCAATGTCGAAATGAAGTTGACTCTTCAACATATAGGCTACCCGACGCATCTGGTCGAAATCATAACATTGGTTCGATGTCGAAATGAAGTTGACTCTTCAACATATAGGCTACCCGACGCATCTGGTCGAAATCATAACACTGGTTCGATGTTGAAACTTGATTGGTGGACTCGGAGTCGGTTCTTCTGCGCGAGTCAGCGTGAGGCGCAGGTGCTGCTCATCATTTGAATCAACTAACAAACCGAAGGCAGCGGACGGAACTGTAAGGTAAGCACGTCGTATTCGACGTTTCACATGTTTTATTTGTCGTTTTTCCCAAGAATTTATGTCAAAATGTAACTTTTTAGATGTGTAAATTAACACTTTACCACTTCCTATACGTTTTTTAGTAAGCCCATGTCGCCCTGTGCGTACCCAGGCTATTAACTGCAGCTGATCTATAAAGGTAACGTTAAGGTAAATGAAAAGCTGTTTTGGTTATTTAATTTTCGATTTCAACACGATTAACTTCACTTTATGACTTCAATGCTTTTTAACCTGTGTAAAATATAAGATGATCTGTCAAATCGATTTGGAATGAGCATAAAACACATATGTAAGTTAATATTTTGCTAAGCTAACGTATAGGCTAAGTTATGAGAAACGGTTCGCAAATAACATTACGCATCATCGAGCTAACGTTAAACGAGATTTTTCAACACGTTATTACGCTAGCGAAGTGAATCGCTGTCAGTTTACTGTTTTGTTTGCTCTATTTTTTTCTACATTTAGTGACGAACTCTTCGCCAGAGACGGTCCACAGCATTGAATGGGAAAAGCTTATAGAGGTAAAGTTGGTTTTATATTCGCACATTCGTTCATGTAGAAGTCTGTATATTGTTTACCATGTTACTTTGAATATTCGATCGAAATTAGCATGCAAGTGTGACTTCAAAACAACATAAACACTGTTTAGTTGACTGTAAACAATGTTGTACTTTGATAGTCATTTGCTGCTAATATGATTTCCCTATTTAGAATTTGCAAAGAATACTTTTCTGACATTATATTATTGAGGAGAATGTCTAAATATCCGAATATAAAACCAACTTTACCTCAATTGTTCACAAACCATGCTTGTCTGTTTTTTTTCTGCTATGTTCTGGTGTGCATTTTTTTTATTTTCCTGTTTATTAAAATTTATTTTGTCTACATGCTTTTCTCTTGAGGTTACTGCAGTTTACTTGTACAAGTATCTAAAACAAATGTTTGTAAACACATTTATTTTGAAAAATATTTAATATCATTAAGCTTTTTAGAATTTCACAAGAAAATAAAATCCAAGATCATTTAATTTCTAACAAAATACCATGTTAACTTAATATTCTGTGTGAGGAGGAGTCAAAAATTGTGGCAAAAGATACTGTACCTGGTGAGATTTTCCTACTGAGTAACATGTTTTTTTTTCTTACAATTTTTTTTAATGGCAGTTTCTCTGAAATCTCCAGTTGAAGACATCAAGATCTGTAACCTGTGCCTGGACAGACGTCTATTCCAGTTCTGCCTACACCACACTAATCTCTCTGCCTATGTATGGATCACTGACTATTATGTTCTCTGAAGGTATTACTGGAGCGAAAGAACAGCACCCATGACTGAAGTTTCTGTTAGTGACCAGTATATTTGAAGTCTGAGAAAGTTTTTTTTTTTTTTTAACAAGTTGCAAATGTTTTTTTTTTTTCCTCTCTCACACAAAGAGACCAACGACTGGTTGTGCCTATAGTACAGTGTACTGACAATCTTTTAGCGTTTTTATGGTTGTATTAAATGCATCTTTATTGTTACAAAATCTTAAGTAATTGTCACAACACAATGCACATTTGAGTTTTAATGAGAAGGAGAATTACCCAACAGGGCTCAACACTTAAAAAAAAAAAAAAAAAAAAAATTTTACTGGCCTGGTGTGGAATTTAAATTTGAAATTAAGATGGAGAGCAGGAAGTAAAAAAACTGAATAGGAGACGTAAAGGAAAGTCCGTATTTTTTAAATTCATACCATATTACAAAGAAGAAATAAATAGAAATATTATGAAGAGGACCGTTTTTTACTGAAATAAAATGTATGCTCAGCTCTGACGAGACACAGTTTAAAGTAGTTTTGTTTTTTTACATATAGATTTTCATTGCTTTAAAATATTTTAATGTTTTTATATTTACAGTTTGTATATAAAACGAACGCTTAGCTTATTGTTCGCAGTGATCGTTATAATAGGATCATGTGCATTGCATATGATTATTCAGTATACGTTACATTCTTTGGTCGCAGCACTGTATTTTATTTATTGCATTTAGTCATTAAACAATGATATTTTGAAAAAAAATAAAAATAATTGTAATTAATAAACAAGCTTGCAATTCTTACCGGTTGTTGTAATATTTGAAGCTTGTTCTCAGACAAGTGTCTGGGTCACTAATACTTCGTATTTCTGGAAAATCCGAGATGGAAATCTAGTAAATGTTGGCACTGTAGACGAATGGCTTCCCGATAGTTTCACACAACCTAAAATAATTTGTTTTTATTTATTGACCTTGCTAATCCAGCAAGAATATTTTTTCTATGGTTGCATCTGAATTTTAGTTTCTGTGATTGTATCTTTCTAAATTCATTAAATAAATGTTGTTCTTTAAACAGTTTAAACATTGTGATTTAAACCTGTGTTTTGACCCTAATAGTTAATTTTGTTATTATGCACATCTGAAATAAAATGCATTTTTTACTCTAATGAAAAATACATGTTGAAATAGAACACAAATAGACAAATGTATTTAATATTCTACAGTTTTACTTTTTGAGTAAATGGTTTTGACTATTTTAGTTAGTAATTTAAATGTTTTCTCTGTTTGTTTAAGTGTAGAAGGTTTGAATGAATTCATGCTCTTAACGGATATTCACAGCTGTGTGTTTGTATCAATAAAAAATGATGACAGATTGTGGTGTGTTTTGTTATATATACAGAATAAATTATATTATGTATTCTTGTAAAAAAATGGTGATTAGGTCATATGGATTGGTTTAATGTTGAAAATGTTGTTTAAGCATTAATTTAAACGTTAAATCATTTAGATAGATTTTATGTTGAATATGTGTGGATTCTATGTTGTTCCAATCGACTTAAAATCAACATCGTTTCAACATTAGATAGACAAACTAATTAGGTTGATTATATGTTGAATATATGTGGATTCTACGTTGTTCCAATCGATTATAAATCAACATCATTTCAACATCAGATAGACAAACTAATTAGGTCGATTATATGTTGAAAATGTGTGGATTCTACGTTGTTCCAATCAACTATAAATCAACATAATTTCAACGTCAGGTGGACAAACCAATTAGGTCGATTATATGTTGAAAATGTGTGGATTCTACGTTGTTCCAATCAACTATAAATCAACATAATTTCAACGTCAGGTGGACAAACCAATTAGGTTGATTACATGTTGAAAATGTGTGGATTCTATAACGTCGTTTCGATCGACTGAATATCAACATCGATTCAACGTTGGGTAAGTAACCAATTGTGTCGATTTCAGGTTAGATTTGAATGGAGTGCCTGACGTCGTTTCAACATTACCCCGATGAGCAAAACGATGTTGAATCGATGTCAAAAGAAACGTTGATTTTAGGTTGAAATGATGTCATTTTGCTATCTGGGTTTTTTTTAACACTCTACGATACAGCTTCGATACAGATTATTGAGCTGAAGCTTGACTACAAAATTAAATAGCAATTTCTGTCAAAAAATCGCTATTAGATTTTTTTCCCAAATCGCACATCCGTAGTACTCACTATTTACCCACTAAGTCAGGGGTGCTCAACCCTGTTCCTGGAGATCTACCTTCCTGCAGATTTCAGTTGGAACCCATATCAAACACACCTCCCTGTAATTATCAAGTGCTGTTCAGGTCCTAATTAACTGGTTCAGGTGTGTTTGATCAGGGTTAGAGCTGAACTTTGCAGGAAGGTAGATCTCCAGGAACAGGGTTGAGCACTCCTGCACTAAGTAATTTCAAACCTTTATGAGTTTCTCTTCTGGAGAAGAACATTAGAAACCGGTAAGCATTGACATGGAAGCCATGGTTGCCAATGTTACTCAAAATATATTATTTGTGTTCAGCAGAAAAAAAAAAACTGAAACAGTTTTGAGGCAAGTAAAGGGTAAGTAAATTATGGACAAATTTTCAGTTTTAGTGAACTATCCCTTTACATCTGAGATTTATATACATTTAGTTACAGTTTATATGTATACTGTATAGTCAAAAGCAATACAAGAAAAAACTGTCTATCCCACACTGTCTATCCCTGAGTGTGCGCACTCAACGCAATGTAGCATGCTCAAGCTTGGCTTTCTGTGGCTCTGTACCATTTGTGTGTACGCCATGATAACACATATTAACCCAAAATTAAAGGAAATTTGCTCAATTAAATCAAGCAGAAGAAATATGCCAGCATTTGATTTTATGACCACTTGATAGGGGGAGTGTTTAAAATGATAATAATAGATTCACGTAGTATACATAGTATTCGATTAGGTATACTGTACCTGTTTAACTATTATTGGAATGTCTATAAGGTCATCTAATCAGCCATTCAGCAGCAATTCAATGCATGTAAGCATTTAGATATGATCATGATGATCTGCTGAAGTTCAAAGTAGAAAACTTTACAGAAAATCATTAAAAATATCCAATGAGTGGTAGTTCTATGGCCAAAAAATGTCTTGTTGAGGGTGGGGTCAACACTAAATCCACAACATGTTGAAAGTAGAAGCAGATGGGCTACGGCGGAAGAAGACCACACTGGGTGTGCCTCCTGTCAGCTAAGAGCAAGAAGCCATGGATACAGCTTACATAGATCACCAAAATTGAACAATAAGAGAGTGAATGATGGTAGCTTCATTTAATTAAAAATATATTTCAATCTATTTTAATCAATCTGTTAACACGGAGTGAAATGTTAGCACTGGTATTTAGAATGGAATAAACATCATTAATAATGAGGCATAAGCAGATTGTATGGAAAGATTGGATACTATTTCACAAGCTGATATACATTAACGGATATAAATAGCTATAAATTTGCTTAAATGTATTAAATTAATAGTTATTATTAATATTATAATTAATATTTTTGTGTTCACACAAAAAAAATTCACGTGGCTACATAAAATTACATTTGAGCCACTGATCCACACATGCACTCTTTTGTTCATGATACCCTTTTGGGCTATTCATGAATATTTGGGCTAAAGCTGTTCTCGGGCCATAAAAGTTAGGCCCGATAAGATCCGAGCCCGACAGATTTTGGCCCGAGCCCAACAAGTACATTTTGATTGACAGCTTTTTAATAGCCCGAACCCGTTTAAAGCCCGACAATATTCAAATGTGCACATGCACACAGCTCTTTTGCCTTTTTTCATGAATGAGTGTTTATATGCAGTGTTGGGGAGTAACGGAATACATGTACCGGCGGTACGTATTTAGAATACTATTCATGAGTAACTGTATTCCGTTACAGTTACTATTTTTAAACAGGGTATTTAGAATACAGTTACTTTCCTAATACCAATGGAATACTTCGGGCGATGCGTGTCTGGCCCATAATAATATTACTAAATTGCCGCCGAAACCATAGAAACAGAAGCTACACTCCCGACTGCTATCGCCAGCGTTAACTCAGTGAGACTCACGCAAATGACCCTGTTCTCATGCTCTCACGCCACACCTCCATTTTCTCACGCAGCAAAAAGGACGATCGCAAACACCGAACAACCGGACAACAACCATGATTTTCAAATAAACTGCTTTTTTGGCCGTCATTGTTCGTGAATTCGCTGCTTGATGTTTCGTTTGCGCTTTCAGAGGTTTCATTTACGCTTCTTAAATTTACGTTCGCTTTTCTGACACAAATGTGGGCGGTACACCTTAGCCAAAGTTGGCAGCCCTGGTTAACTTGAGTGTACAAATATGGAGGATTCAGACCAGGGACTCGAGGGGTTGGAGCCGCAACCGAAGCAACTTTCTAGCAGCAGTAAAGGAAAAAATGCATTCACGTCTTGGAAGTTAAAGCATTTTTTCTCTTTAAAAAATGAGAGGGGTGAGCGAAACCTGACAGTGCAGTGCAATCTCTTTTTCTGTGCAGACTGTGAAATACAAAGGGTAAGCAAAATGCATATTATATACATATACTGTATATTACAGACAGTAATGCTGTCTATGTTCAAGCACTTTTTATCTTTATTATCGAAACAGAAATTAAATTTGTTGACACTTTGATAAATAAACATTATTTAATAAACATAATTATATTGTTTTATTTATTTTTCCCTGTCAGTCAATAATGTTTATCATTAGAGGCCCTCTGTTTTCCTGCAGAAATTGCTACCAACGCATAGTGTGACATTTAATAGACTTGAAGGCTGTTTTTAAGGGAAAGTATTCCAAGTATTTAGAATACAGTACCAGGATTAAGCAAAGTAACGGAATACGTTACAAAATACATTTTAAAGCAGGTATTCTGTATTCTGTAACTAAATACATTTACAAAGTATTCTCCCCAACACTGTTTATATGTGTCATTTATTCTTGACAAATGTAGGCTATATAGGCCACTTAGAAGTTGGAACAAAGAAATAAAATAAGTCCTCTGTAACATTGTAACATCTCAGCACTCTAAATAGACCTAGGTACATCTTTAAATTGGGCAACACACCAATAAAAACAAGTCTTTTCTTAACAAATTAAATTAAAATAAATTATAAATTATGAAGGGTATTTGGCAATAACAAAATTAAGATAAAGGCTCTGCGGGATTTGTTTCACCACTTCTCTTCACAATCTGACGGTGAATATTAAAAGAATAATGCCAACATTAGCCTATATAAGGCCTACTCTGTCTGCATTATGATTTTATGGTTTAATTATTTTGTTATAATTTGAAAATCCTTTACTCACCAAGATTAGGCTACGTGTTTTTGTGGAGAAACATTATTGAATCCACTGTAGATGGCTTTAGCGCAGTGTGCGATCACGGAGCAGCACTGAACACCCGTTCACTGCTGATGCTACTGGCCGGGATGCATACTGTTTTGGCTAAATTTGCAAGTTTTGGGTAGGATTGTTTGTTCATCTTCCACCAGCCAAGAACATCCATTTCATTTTCCATGACAGCGGTTTCAATGTTGCGAGTCACCTCGCCATCTTCCCTGTCAGCTTGCTTGCTGTACTTTGCTGTGTATGAGCAACCGCCAAAATTCCTAGGTGGCTAGAATGACAGTTCTTTTTGAACTGGTGGCTGGCCTCACCGCAGTCAAAATTCGCTCTTTTTGACCTCTCTGTCATCATTTGTTTCACCTTTGCAGGGATGGATTATAATGTTGTAACAAACGATTTGATTACTTTCTTGCACTAATCGAAATGCATCACATGACTGTTCGTTTACTGCGCAAGCCCGGCCCGAACCCGTCTAAAATGATAGAAATTAAGCCCGTCGGGTTCGGGCAAAGATCTTTAGCTCTAATTTGGGCTACCCTTTTGAACATTTCATGACCCTAAAGGCTAATTTACACTTCTGCGTCAAGTGCACGTGGTAGATCTATTATACTCTATGCACAGTCACATACACTTTGCTGTAACCTGACGCACACCTCTCAAATCATAGATATATAAACTAGATATCACATACGGACCTGCGTCAATTCCGCCGCCATATTTGTACAGTGCTCCCAGGACAAAAGTAATTCAACCGCACTAGTCAAGACTAAAGCCAATCTGAAGATGCTGGACTTTTGCGGTGCGTATGGGTAATGAGCAGGGCCAGACGGAATCTGCGGACGTTTTTTGCTATTTCTGCGGAGAATTTTGGTAAAAATCTGCGGATTTCTGCAGAATTATTTTGGGAGTATCATAACTAAAACCTTAATATGTTAAATAAAAAATAATATCTTTTTAACTTGTATTTAATGTTTAAAATGCAAATCCAATAAGATTAACTGTAAATAGTTAACTTTAAGTAAATAAACAGAATTAATGATAGGCAAAAAATCTGCGGAAATCTGTGGAAAATCTGCAAAAAATCTGCGGAATTCTGCGGAAAATCTGCAAAAAATCTGCGGAATTCTGCGCGCGCAGACTCCGTGTGGGCTTAGTAATGAGCAAACAAACCATAAAGCATAACATTTCATAGGTAAGATTTTTTTTTTTTTTTTATGATTTTGTATGTTACGAACTTGTGCTAAGCAAGTAATGTTATTGATGAGTCACTTACTACAGTACATTGACCATAAGGCAAAGTAGTACCAATTTGGCTTGGTATTCTAGGCTTATGATAGTTTTATTGAATAAAATCAGCAAAAAATGTAAATGAAATATGACAACAAGATGCTGCGGTGCCAGAAACTTGTATTATTGTCAGCTACATAAAGTAACGGCTAGTTTTTGAAGTAACTGATAAGGCTGCCTGATAATATAACAGTGCGTGCACCTCAATGTGCGTACAGTCCACCCTAAATCATTGAATATTACAAATGTTAGATCAGAAAGGTAGATGTGCACATTAAGACGCAGGGATATCAATGGTTCACACTATTCGTTTATAACGGAGATTCGTTCACAAACGAATCGCATACTGACCACTGGGAAAACTCCTGATCGTATATTTGTTTACATATGTATGGCTCCGGATGGCCAGTCCTTCACTACACCTTGGTCCCACATTCATTTCAAAGAAGCGCTACCCTGTTCTAAAATGGCAGGTCTATTTGAGGAATTCCTTCCAATAGACAACAACAGCGTAGTTGACATCTATCTATCTATGCTATCTAAATATCTATGCTCTCAAATAATGTAACTACACATTGTAATTCGTTGGCTTGCTAGTGGTTGGACTGGTGCAGATGGATACTTTTGTTTTGTGTTTGCTTTGATTAAAGTAGTTGAACATTCCTGTCTTTTTCTTCCGAGAATGAGTGTGAGTTTGAGCTGCTTCTACTGTAGCTCTGCACACGTTTAATGACATTCCAATCTTAATCCGTGAGATTTAGTATGGAGTTGTCCCAGCCTTTGAAGCTAAATTCATCTCAGAATGCTTTCCACAAGGTTTAGGGTTGATTTTATAGAAGGTTTGAACAGTCTTCTAGAAGAGTGTTTGTGAGTTCAGACACTGATATTGGATGAGAAGACATGACTGACAGTCTTCTCCTGGCAGTCAATTCATCCCGGAGGTGTTCCGTCAGGTTGAAGTCAGAACTCTGTGCAGGCCAATCAAGTTTCTCCACACTAATCTCACTTATTAGTGTCTTTGTGGACCTTGCTTTGTGCATTGTTGTGCTAGCTATTGACTTTGCACCTCAGCATGCACTGACTACATTCAGTGATTTTATGTGGCCTACCACTTTGTGGCTAAGTTGTTGTTGTTCCCAATTGCTTTCATTTTGTTTATACCACTAAGAGTTTACTGTGAAATGTTGAGTAGTGATACAATTTAAGGAATGGACTTATTGCACAGGTGAGCTTCTGAGAGTGACCTGTTCTTTCACAAATGCTTGCAGAAGCACTCTGCATGCCTAGATGCTTGATTGTATACAGTGCATCTGGAAAGTGTTCATAGCGCTTCACTTTTTTCACATTTTTTTATGTTACATTATTCCAAAATGGATTAAATGCATTTATTTCCTCAAAATTCTACACACAATACCCCATAATGACAATTTGAAAAGAGGTCTCTCCAGAGATAGGATTTAGGTCTGGGCTCTGGGACACTCAAGGACATTCAGCGAGTTGTTGTGAAGCCATTCCATTGATATTTTGGTGTTGTGCTTTGGGTCATTGTCCTGGAAAATGAACCGTCGCCCCAGTCTGAGGTCAAGAGTACTCTGAAGCAGGTTTTCATTCAGGATGTCTCTGTACACTGCTGTATTCATCTTTCCCTCTATCCTGACTAGTCTTCCAGTTCCTGCTGCTGAAAAACATCCCCACAGCATGATGCTGCCACCACCATGCTTCACTGTAGGGATGGTATTAGCCTGGTGATGAGCGGTGCCTGGTTTTCTCCAAACGTAACGCCTGGCATTCACTCCAAAGAGATCAATTTTAGTCTCATCAGACCAAAGAATTTTGTTTCTTATGGTCTGAGAGTCCTTTAGATGCCTTTTGGCAAATTCCAGGCGGGAAGTGGCTTCCGTCTGGCCACTCTACCATACAGGCCTGATTGGTGGATTGCTGCACAGATGGTTGTCCTTCTGTAAGGTTCTCCTCTCTCCACAGAAGAACGCTGGAGCTCAGACAGAGTGACCATCAGGTTATTGATCACCTCCCTGACTAAGGCCCTTCTCCCCCGATCACTCAGCTTAGATGGCCCACCAGCTCTAGTAAGAGTCCTGGTGGTTCCAAACATCTTCCACTTACAGATGATGGAGGCCACTGTGCTCATTGGAACTTTCAGAGCAGCAGAATTTTTTCTGTAACCTTCCCCAGCCTTGTGCCTCGAGATGATCCTGTCTCGGAGGTCTACAGACAATTCCTTTGTCTTCATGCTTGGTTTTTGCTTTGGCATGCACTGTCAACCCTGGGACCTTAAATAGACAAGTGTATGCCTTTTCAAATCATATCCAATCAACTGAATTTACCACAGGTGAACTCCAGTTAAGCTGCTGAAACATCTCAAGAATGATCAGTGGAAACAGAATGTACCTGAGCTCAGTTTAGAGCTTCACGGCAAAGGCTGTGAATACTTATGTACATGTGATTTTCAGGTTTTTTATTTTTAATAAATTTGCAACTATTTCAAAAAATCTTTTTTACATTGTTATTATGGGGTATTGTGTGTAGAATTTAATTGAATTTATTCCATTTTGGAATAAAGCTGTAACATAAAAAATGTGGAAAAAGTGAAGCGCTATGAATACTTTCCAGATGCACTGTACATCTGTGGCCATGGAAGTGAAGTGACACCTAAATTCAATGATGGATTGGCGTGTCCCAAAAACTTTTGGCAATATAGCGTACATATGGTAGGAGAAATATATAATATGCCTCTGTATGCCTGTGTGCCTTTGTGAATTGAGTAGGACAGTCTCTGGTGCCATCAGCATCAAGGTCATCTATTAATGACTCATTTATCTTGCTGTGAAGCATCCGTTGGACTCAGTCTCCTGTGGAAATCAAGATCACACCAGATATTTCTGGTACCTTACTGATTTTTATTGGCAGCATTTGAAGAAAGGGCTCGTTTCCTCACTTGCGTCAACAGAGAGATTTATGCAAATATCACATTTTCACATTATAGTCTGTAGACAGAACAGACCAACGCACTCTGATTAACAGAGAACTCGCCTGTGCTTTTAAGAGCTTGAAAATGCTCTGTGGGTCATGCAGCGCATCTACTTCAGCCCCAAAGGGAAAATTCAGCAGTACTTCTGAATTAGCAGTAATGATTACTATCACTCAGATGGCCAGAGAGCAGATGAGCCTCTTGCTAAACACTTCCTCTTTGGCATGCTGGCAGCATAAAATACAATCTCAGTGGAAAGCATTCAAACGATAAGGATGGCTTATTTTTATACCAAAGTCAAGCCTTCAGAACTGATCTCATATTCCATCATTTTCCCATATTTATTTCTAATAGCAATGCTGTTCTTTTCTGGCCTCTCCACAAACAAAACACAAATAAACAATTTTCAATTAATCAGATATACAGTATGTGAGCGTGTGTTAGTAGTAACTAAACCACTTTCTTCTTTGATTTATTACAGCCATTTATTCCAGTAAATTATTTGAGAGCCTGTCAATAAATACTTCACTATATTACAGTGTGTTTTGTATTACGTTTTGTTCTTGATATTGAAAGTGTGAAATGGCTCATCAAAGCAACAGATAACCAGTGAATGAATGTTCGTGTTTTGGTTGTGATTATGTATTTAAATTTATAGTCGCCACATATACCTGACAAAAGTCTTGTCATCGATTTCAGTTGTAAGACCAACAAATAATAACTTGACTTCAAGTTGATCATTTGGAAAAGTGGCAGAAGTTATCAGATGAACTGCATCCCAATCATCACAAATACTGCAGAAGACCTATTGGAACCCGCATGGACCCAAGATTCTCACAGAATCAGTCAAGTTTGGTGAAGGAAAAATCATGGTTTGGGTTTAAATTCAGTATGAGGGCGTGCGAGAGATTTGCAGAGTGGATGACAACATCAACAGCCTGAGGTATCAAGACATTTGTGCTGCCCGTTACATTACAAACCACAGGAGAGGGCAAATTCTTCAGCAGGGTAGCGCTCCTTCTCATACTTCAGCATCCACATCAAAGTTCCTGAAAGCTCCAGGATTGGGCAGCCCAGTCACCAGACATGAACATTATTGAGCATATCTGGGGTAAGATGGAGGAGGCATTGAAGATGAATCAAAAGAATCTTGATAAACTCTGGGGGTCCTGCAAGAACGTTTTCTTTGCCATTCCAGATGACTTTATTAATAAGTTATTTAAGTCATTGCAGAGATGGATGCAGTCCTCCAAGCTCATGGGAGTCATACACAATATTACTTCTTTTTTTACTGCACCATGACTGTACATTCCATACTGTACATAAGTAAAATAAGTGTAATCTAGAGGCCTTTGCCTTTCATATAAGCCATTTCTGATACCAAATGATCAACTAGAAGTCAAGTTATTATTTGTTTTTCCTAAAACTTGGATAGGCGACAAGACTTTTGTCAGGTAGTGTACACTGTAAAACATGATTCATTGGATTTACTAAATATTTTTAAGGTAAGTGAATGCAAACAATTTATATGGGCTGAATTTAAACAAATTAAATTTAGCAATGTTCAACTTAATTTGTTTGTTTAAATTCAGCCCACATAAATTGTTTGCAACCACTTACCTTAAAAAATGTCGTAAATCCAATAAATCAGTGAGACAACACAAATTATTAAACAATTAAGTAATTGAGTAGTTAAGTAAAAAGAATGACTTTTTATCACAGAATTACTTTTAGTGTAGAAGTGCCTTATTACAATTAAGGTACATTCACACTAAGAAAGTTAACTGTAATGATAACTATTGAAACCAACAGCAATGCACAATCACAATCTGTTTATTGTGAGCATATGGAGCAGTTACATCATCTAGTGTCCAATTCACCATAACATTGTTTTTATTAAAAGCATATGGAGCTGTTACGTTGCCTCCTGAATGTGTTTGGAAATTCTGTCATCATTTACTCACCCTTTACTTGTTTGGTGAAACCTTTTTGATTTTCTTTCTTTTACTGAACACAAAAGTACTTCCATTGGGCCCCAACATTCTTCTAAATATCTTTTTTTTTTTTGTTCAACAGAAGAAAGAAACTCATAAAGGTTTAAAACCTACACAAGACCAAGTTAATGATTGAGGTCATTTTAAGGTGAACTAATCCTTTAAAGTAGGATGGATTTTAAATGGAAGTTAAAAGTTTGGCCTGGTCTTTTTTGGTTTAAATACAATACAATACAAAACGTTATTGTCAGACTTGCTTCTAGCATGATAAATACTCCTTACAATGGAACACAGACTAATACGAAAAAAAAAAAAAACATTTTACACAGACCTTATTCAGCTCCATAAACAGCTGATGCACAATGACTTTTTTAATCTCACTTTATTAAAACTTGCGACTCTAAATCGATGGTTAGATTTTAAAGGTATAATTAATTATTCAACACATGACTAGGATTTGAAATGATGTTCCTTGCCAGCCTTGTGAGGTTCTTGCATTATGAACGGTCATATAATTTCTCAAGAGGCTACTATCTTTGAACAGATTTTAATCTGGTTCATCAACTTTGTTTTTAGACTCACAGACAGACTCGTATACCATACAGAATTGCATTACTGCAGAACACTCAAGTACAGACGTAAAAATATGTTCAAGAATCTTTTTTTTAAGCTGTGGATTAATATCATGGAAGTTACAGGTTTTCATCATTCTTCAAAATACCTTCTTTTGTGTTCAACAGAATAAACAAACTCTTAAAGGTTTAAAACCACTCAAGACCAAGTTGATGATTGTGGTCATTTTCATTTAGGTTGAACTAATCCTTAAAAAGTAGGATGGATTACATGTGGAGGTAAATGTTTGCCTGAGTCCTCTTTTTTGAAGCTGTGGACTACTATTCTCACAAAATTAGAACAATTACTACAATTTTCATCTCTACAGTCATCATCTTTTGGTGTGATTGGTACTTTATTTACATTTTTAAAAATAAATATAGCTGAAAAAAAGTCTTTCATAAAATTGCCGCTGTTTCTCTTTACGCTACTCAAAACTATGAATTACAGTAGTTTTTACCGTGGTTAAAGTGAAAGTTCTCCCAAAAATTTTAATTTACTCTATTTACTGCTTCAAATGTTTTCAAATGTATTTAATGCTTCTGTAATTTAATGTCCATTATTTTACATAAAATTTCTGTAATTTAATGTCCATTATTTTACAGTAAATTTCTGTAATTTAATGTCCATTATTTTACAGTAAATTTCTGTAATTTAATGTCCATTATTTTACAGTAAATTTCTGTAATTTAATGTCCATTATTTTACAGTAATTTTTTGTAATTTAATGTCCATTATTTTACAGTAAATTTCTGTAATTTAATGTCCATTATTTTACAGTAAATTTCTGTAATTTAATGTCCATTATTTTACAGTAAATTTCTGTAATTGATTGTCCATTATTTTACAGTAATTTTTTGTAATTTAATGTCCATTATTTTACAGTAAATTTTTGTAATTTAATGTCCACTATTTTACAGTAAATTTCTGTAATTTATTGTCCATTATTTTACAGTATTTTTTTGTAATTTAATGTCCATTATTTTACAGTAAATTTTTGTAATTTAATGTCCATTATTTTACAGTAAATTTCTGTAATTTAATGTCCATTATTTTACAGTAAATTTTTGTAATTTAATGTCCATTATTTTACAGTAAACTTCTGTAATTTAATGTCCATTATTTTACAGTAAATTTTTTGTAATTTAATGTCCATTATTTTACAGTAAAATTCTGTAATTGATTGTCCATTATTTTACAGTATTTTTTTGTAATTTAATGTCCATTATTTTACAGTAAATTTTTGTAATTTAATGTCCATTATTTTACAGTAAATTTCTGTAATTTAATGTCCATTATTTTACAGTAAATTTCTGTAATTTATTGTCCTTTATTTTACAGTAATTTTTTGTAATTTAATGTCCATTATTTTACATTGAATGTTTGTAATTTAATGTCCATTATTTTACAGTAAACTTCTGTAATTTAATGTCCATTATTTTACAGTAAATTTTTTGTAATTTAATGTCCATTATTTTACAGTAAATTTCTGTAATTTATTGTCCATTATTTTACAGTAAATTTTTGTAATTTAATGTCCATTATTTTACATTGAATGTTTGTAATTTAATGTCGATTATTTTACAGTAAATTTCTGTAATTTAATGTCCATTATTTTACAGTAAATTTCTGTAATTTATTGTCCTTATTTTACATTGAATGTTTGTAATTTAATGTCCATTATTTTACAGTAAACTTCTGTAATGTATTGTCCATTATTTTACAGTAAACTTCTGTAATTTTTTGTCCATTATTTTACAGTAAATTTCTGTAATTTATTGTCTATTATTTTACTGTAAATTTCTGTAATTTATTGTTTATTATTTTACAGTAAATGTCTGTAATTTAAGGGCCGTTATTTTACAGTAAAATTCTGTAATTTAATGTCTGTTATTTTACAGTAAATTTCTGTAATTTAAGGGCCGTTATTTTACAGTAAAATTCTGTAATTTAATGTCCATTATTTTACAGTAAATTTCTGAAATTTATTGTCCTTTATTTTACAGTAAATTTTTGTAATTTAATGTCCATTATTTTACATTGAATGTTTGTAATTTAATGTCCATTATTTTACAGTAAACTTCTGTAATTTAATGTCCATTATTTTACAGTAAATTTTTTGTAATTTAATGTCCATTATTTTACAGTAAATTTCTGTAATTTATTGTCCATTATTTTACAGTATTTTTTTGTAATTTAATGTCCATTATTTTACAGTAAATTTTTGTAATTTTAATGTCCATTATTTTACAGTAAATTTCTGTAATTTAATGTCCATTATTTTACAGTAAATTTCTGTAATTTATTGTCCTTTATTTTACAGTAAATTTTTGTAATTTAATGTCCATTATTTTACATTGAATGTTTGTAATTTAATGTCCATTATTTTACAGTAAACTTCTGTAATTTAATGTCCATTATTTTACAGTAAATTTTTTGTAATTTAATGTCCATTATTTTACAGTAAATTTCTGTAATTTATTGTCCATTATTTTACAGTAAATTTTTGTAATTTAATGTCCATTATTTTATATTGAATGTTTGTAATTTAATGTCGATTATTTTACAGTAAATTTCTGTAATTTAATGTCCATTATTTTACAGTAAATTTCTGTAATTTATTGTCCTTATTTTACATTGAATGTTTGTAATTTAATGTCCATTATTTTACAGTAAACTTCTGTAATTTATTGTCCATTATTTTACAGTAAACTTCTGTAATTTTTTGTCCATTATTTTACAGTAAATTTCTGTAATTTATTGTCTATTATTTTACTGTAAATTTCTGTAATTTATTGTTTATTATTTTACAGTAAATTTCTGTAATTTAAGGGCCGTTATTTTACAGTAAAATTCTGTAATTTAATGTCTGTTATTTTACAGTAAATTTCTGTAATTTAAGGGCCGTTATTTTACAGTAAAATTCTGTAATTTAATGTCTGTTATTTTACAGTAAATTTCTGTAATTTAAGGGCCGTTATTTTACAGTAAAATTCTGTAATTTAATGTCCATTATTTTACAGTAAATTTCTGTAATTTAAGGGCCGTTATTGTCCGGCACCCCAGCTGCCGTAAATAAACCATAAAATTACGGATTTTATTTTTTTAACAGTGTACCATTTTGGACCTTTTAGGTGCAATATTGTACTTTTTGAAAAGGTCCTGCCACAATGACAGCTGCCATACCTTTATTTCCAAGTCCCTGCTGATAAAAAAACAGCTTAAACCAGCCTAAGCTGTTTGGCTGGTTTTAGCTGGTCGACCAGCCTGGTTTAGGAGCGGTTTTGGCCATTTCCAGCCTGGTTTAAGCTGGACATAGCTGGTTTTGGCTAATCATCTCCCAGCCTGACCAGCTAAAACCAGGCTGGAAATCGCTGGAAACCAGCCTGTAATGGCAAAACCCCTCTAAAACCAGGCTGGTTAACCAGCTAAGCTGTTTTTTTAGCAGGGTACTTAAACTGCTAACAATCTGAATACCTTTTATGAGCAATCTATAATAATCATGACCTTAATGTAAAAACATATGTGATCATGAGGGTTTTCAGAAAGCATTAGCTTTATATTTTGTTTTCCTGCAATTGTATAAATGCACAAATGTTATCGCTCCATTAAATGGGCATTAACAGTGGTTATCTCTATCAGCTGATATATATGGGCTACTGGTAGGTTCAGAAGGCTGTTATCATCCATTCACATGGTTAATAAGCTAATAGAGAATACTCCATTTCCAGATCTGTTTTTATTACTGTGTTGGTTGGGTTTAGGGTTGGTGTAGACGTTAAGAAAATATAATTAATGTGAAATTTAATAAACATTATAAATAATTCTTGTTAACTTCCGGCTGCAGCTGTATGTGATCTATAGCTGATTAACCTTGTGAATGGATGATAACAGCCTTCTGCGCCTGCTAGTAGGCTTACAAGTCTGTTATCATCCATCCACATGGTTAATAAGCTATACTAATAGAGAAGACTCCATATACAGATCTGTTTTTACATTACTGTGATGGTTGGGTTTAGGGTTGGTGTAGACGTTTATAAAATACAATTTATGGGAAATTTAATAAATGATATAAATAATTCTCGTTAACTTCCGGCTGCAGCTGTATGTGATCTATAGCTGATTAACCATGTGGATGGATGATAAGAGAAGGCCCTTACTGGTCCATATCTATCAGCTGAAAGCCAATGATAACAACCATTGAATCGTGTGATAATGTTCGAATCGGCTGATTTGCTCACCCTCAAGTGATTTCAAACCTTTATAAGTTTCTTGAAACTGTAATTTCTGTCATAATTTACTCATCGTACACTTGTCACAAACCTGTTTAAGTCTTTTCTTCTGTCGAACACAAAATAAGTTAATAAACCTATAAAAACTGACTTCCTTAGTAGGAAAAAGCAGTACTATGGAAGTCGATGGTTAGTTTTTTAGCATTTTTCAAAATATCTTATTTTGTGTTAAACAGAAGTAAGAAAGTCAAACATGTTTGTAACAAGTGAACGATGAGTAAAAGCCATTGACAGAAATTTCAGGTTTGGGTGAACTATCCCTTTAACTGTAGCCTGTATCTAATTTCAGTACATACACTACCTGACAAAAGTCTGGTCGTCGATCTCAGTTGTAAGAGCAACAAATAATAACTTTTATGGCTTCTAGTTGATCATTTGGAAAAGTGTCAGAAGTTTTCAGATGAATCATCTGTTGAACTGCATCCCAATCATCACAAATACTGCAGAAGACCTATTGGAACCAGCATGGACCCAAGATTCTCAGAGAAATCAGTCAAGTTTGGTGAAGGAAAAATCATGGTTTGGAATTACATTCAGTATGAGGGCGTGCAAGAGATCTGTAGAGTGGATGACAACATCAACAGCCTGAGGTATCAAGACTTTTGTGCTGCCCATTACATTACAAACAACAGGTGAGGGCAAATTCTTCAGCAGGATAGCGCTCCTTCTCATACTTCAGCCTCCACATCAAAGTTCCTGAAAGCAAAGAAGGTCAAGGTGCTCCAGGATTGGCCAGCCCTGTCACCAGACATTAACATTATTGAGCATGTCATGGGTAAGATGAAGGAGGCATTGAAGATGAATCCAAAGAATCTTGATGACCTCTGTGAGTCCTGCAAGAACGCTTTCTTTGCCATTCCACATGACTTTATTAAGAAGTTATTTGAGTCATTGCACAGATGTACGGATGCAGTCCTCCAAGCTCATGGGTGTCATACACAATATTCATTGTTTTTGCACTGCACCATGACTTTATATTCTATACTGTACATTATTTCTGTTAAGTGACAAGACTTTTGTCTAAGCAAAGTCAGATCTTACTTTCCTAATTAAATAATTCAAATATCAAGGCATGGTCATATTTTATTTTAGTAAAATAAGCATAATATAGAGGCCATGGCCTTTCATATAAGCCACTTCTGATACCAAATGATCAACTAGAAGTCAAGTTATTATTTGTTGTTCCTAAAACTTGGATAGGCGACAAGACTTTTGTTAGGTAGTGTACTGTACAGAGATGCCAGGATTTCACTTGTTTGAGGTGGTTTGTACCAGTTTGCATGATGTCAGATACATTAGGTCTTTAAACACCTAAGCTGTATTAAAGATTCTCCCTGAACCACCTAGGGACATCTCAGTTGTGCATTGTTTTTGGGACTCTGGGAATTCTCCGGTTACTGTGGAAACAGACCTCGGGGGCAGGTATAGAATGATGGAGCGAATGAGCAAAAACAAGAGTGAGAGAATGTCATCAGAGATGCTGATGAAAGAGCTAAAAAAAAAAATTCTATTATTTCTAATGTTGCATGACATCTTTCTGTCAGTTACCGTAGTAACCAACTGGCAAACAGTGGGTTTAATTTACGTCACTGCAGCCTATTCATACACTTAGGTGAAAGAAACTATTTATAGTGAAAGGAAAAATCTCGGATCGGGTGAGATTTTTTAGGCAAAATGTACTAAACCACACTTATTGTTTGATTTTTTTTCCACATTAATATTTTAAATCTACAGCTATTTCTCCTGATACAGTGCTCAGCATAATTGAGTACAGCCCATTTTGAAAATGAATATTTTTATCAATTTTTCAGTGAATATAGGCAATGTATTTTGGTGCATTTAAACAAAACTGATTTATTAAACAGATTTATTTATTAAAATAATATTTTATTTATAATATTAATGAAAAGTAATAAATATTATAATAATAAATAATAATATATTGATGATTATAATAATAATATATTAATATATAATATGAATAAAAAGATTTATTAAACAGATATATTTATTAAAATAATATTTTATTATAATATTAATGAAAAGTAATAAATATTATAATAATAAATAATAATATATTGATGATAATAATAATATATTAATATATACTATTAATAAAAAGATTTATTAAACAGATATATTTATTAAAATAATATTTTATTTATAATATTAATGAAAAGTAATAAATATTATAATAATAAATAATAATATATTGATGATTATAATAATAATATATTAATATATAATATGAATAAAAAGATTTATTAAACAGATATATTTATTAAAATAATATTTTATTTATAATATTAATGAAAATAAATAAATATTATAATAAATAATCATATATTGATAATTATAATAATCATATATTAATATATAATATTAATAAAAAGATTTATTAAACAGAAATATTTATTAAAATAATATTTTATTATAATATTAATGAAAAGTAAGAAATATTATAATAATAAATAATAATATATTGATGGTAATAATAATATATTAATATATACTATTAATAAAAAGATTTATTGAACAGATATATTTATTAAAATAATATTTTATTTATAATATTTATGAAAAGTAATAAATATTATAATAATAAATAATAACATATTGATGATAATAATAATATATTAATATATACTACTAATAAAAATATTTATTGAACAGATATATTTATTAAATAATATTTTATTTATAATATTAATGAAAAGTAATAAATATAATAATAATACATAATAATATATTGATAATAATAATATTAATATATGATGTTAATAAAGATTTATTAAACAGATTTATTTATTAAAATAATATTTTATTTATAATATTAATGAAAAGTAATAAATATTATAATAATAAATAATAATATATAGATGATTATAATAATATATTAATATATAATATTAATAAAAAGATTTATTAAACAGATATATTTATTAAAATAATATTTTATTTATAATATTAATGAAAAGTAATAAATATTATAATAATAAATAATAATATATAGATGATTATAATAATATATTAATATATAATATTAATAAAAAGATTTATTAAACAGATATATTTATTAAAATAATATTTTATTTATAATATTAATGAAAATTAATAAATATAATAATATATTGATGATAATAATAATATATTAATATATACTATTAATAAAAAGATTTATTAAACAGATATATTTATTAAAATAATATTTTAGTCACCAAACATATTTAAAAATTGAAAGATAATACAATTAAATTCAAGCAGAATATTGCAAAAAATAATTACAACCTTTTTTGCTTCTCTTGTTTTTCCTCTTTTTAAAATTTGTATTTAATATTTTTCTATAACATATAAATTTGGCTGTACTAGTTTTGGATCATTATCGTAAGTTATTTTGTTAGATAAGCTCCAGATTTGGCTTCAGTACTGACTAATGTGATGTATATGCACAAGTGTATAGCTTCCTATTAAAAATATGAATTTAAAAGATAGATTTGTGAGGGGTGTACTTATATCCTGAGCTCTGTATGTCTTTTTTAAATGAGGTTGTCTGAACTGCTTCTACAAGAGATGTGCAAACGTCTATCACATGTGATGTCTAAAAATACCACAGCCCACCAATTCTTATACTCTATAAGCTCAATTCTAAGCCCTTCAGAGCTCTAATGGAATGCAGATATGAGATGGCTCGCATCACTCATTCAAGGGGCTTTTGCTGCAACTGGCCTTATGTTGCGGGGATTTGTAATTAGGCAACATTCACGACTATTATTTTCATGTCAGTTGGGTTATAAAGCACATACAGGCCACGCAACCTCAATAAACAAACGCTTCGAAGCAACGGGAGGCCGTGGATAACAAAACGCGCTAAATATTTCCTTTAACGTGTCGCGTTTGCGTTCGTGCGCAAATAAATATAGGTTTAATTTACATTAATTCGCACTATAGCCTATTACGCGGCGTTTTTAAGAAAGATTCGTTTTACGCCGATAATCACCGCGATGTTCACACACACATGCACACACACAGGCGATGAATAACAAAATGCACAGGCTCCTCAAAGTCATTACGTCGCTGTGCGCCTAAAGATGCTGCGGTCCGTCACAGGGATTCTACAAGGACGCGCATCTCAAAAGAAATGAGCGAATCCATACATGAAAGCCACATTTATCAACACACCTCACAATCTGTATACAATTAACACGTACAGCTAGTGAAAAGCGATGTATTCTTACCTGGCGACTGTGTTGCAACGTCCCAAATCTTGTTAGTCATAAATTATAGGAAGCATTAGGAGATCCGATACACAACGAATATCTTACATTCTGTGCCGTGCCAGTCCCGTGTCATTTTCGCGTGTTATTTGCATGGCGTAAATCGAGCGATGTCGCTGAAAAAATGCTGTTATTGCTCTTCAGGCGAGCGGGCGCGCGCGCTCCAGCTGTCCTACCACGTCCTCTCTGACGCACGCAAGCACGCGATATGCGGCTCACCCCCGCGTCCTGTGTCCCGTTACACGACGAGAACAAAAACCCCACCTGCTCTATACCGTTAAACTACCCTCCATCTACGCCATGTTGATCATGTAACATTACTCCGTCACTAAAGGAGGCATGTTACATTGTAAAAAGAAAATTGCATAATTGTGTCTGCTGTGTGGGTGTGCGTTCGGGATGGATGAAGGCACTGAAATGGTCAAAATAACATTATTTAAAAGAGCTATGAAATTTGTTTGGATTCCACAGTTCCTGGTGGCTGCATAAGGTTATTTAGCTAACTTAAATCGTGCTTAAGGGAAGCATATGTACAAATATGAATCTAAATGGCACTCTACACGATTGACAATATATGGATTATATAAGATTAAATCATTGCTGTACAACACAGAGTAGCCCATTTTGAGATTATCAACGTGCACCTACTGATGTAATCTGATTGTATGATTTACTGATTATGCGTTATTAAATTGTAAATAAAAAATATATATTTATAAGATATATATATATATATATATATATATATATATATATATATATATATATATATATATATATATATATATATATATATATATATATGGTGCATTTATACAAAACAGATTTATTAAACAGATATATTAATTAAAACAATATTTTAGTCACCAAACCTATTTAGAAATTGAAAGATTATACAATTAAATTAAAGCTAAATATCGAAAAAATACAACCTACAAAATTTCAACTAATTGTTACATTTTTTTCCTTCTCTTGATTTTTCCTTTTTAAATTTGTATTTAATATTTTCTATAACATATAAATTACATATAAACCGTAAATCTAAGTTATTTTGTTAGATAAGCTCCAGATTTGTCTTCAGTACTGATTAATCTAATGTATATGCACAAATATAATATTGTATTTAAATATGAATTTAAAAGACAGATTTGTGAGGGGTGTACTTATATATGCTGAGCACTGTGTATGTGTGTGTGTGTGTGTGTGTGTGTGTGTGTGTGTGTGTGTGTGTGTGTGTGTGTGTGTGTGTGTGTGTGTGTGTGTGTGTGTGTGTGTACGTATATATATATATATATATATATATATATATATATATATATATATATATATATATATATATATATGTACGTATGTATAAATACTGTATGTATGTGTATATATATATATATATATATATATATATATATATATATATATATATATATATATATATATATATATATATATATATATATATATATATACAGGGAGTGCAGAATTATTAGGCAAATGAGTATTTTGACCACATCATCCTCTTTATGCATGTTGTCTTACTCCAAGCTGTATAGGCTCGAAAGCCTACTACCAATTAAGCATATTAGGTGATGTGCATCTCTGTAATGAGAAAGGGGTGTGGTCTAATGACATCAACACCCTACATCAGGTGTGCATAATTATTAGGCAACTTCCTTTCCTTTGGTAAAATGGGTCAAAAGAAGGACTTGACAGGCTCCGAAAAGTCAAAAATAGTGAGATATCTTGCAGAAGGATGCAGCACTCTTAAAACTGCCAAGCTTCTGAAGCGTGATCATCGAACAATCAAGCGTTTCATTCAAAATAGTCAACAGGGTCACAAGCGTGTGGAAAAACAAAACCAAAAACCAAGGCGCAAAATAACTGTCCATGAACTGAGAAAAGTCAAGCGTGCAGCTGCCAAGATGCCACTTGCCACCAGTTTTGCCATCTTTCAGAGCTGCAACATCACTGGAGGGCCCAATAGGTGTGCAATACTCAGAGACATGGCCAAGGTAAGAAAGGCTGAAAACGACCACCACTGAACAAGACACACAAGCTGAAACGTCAAGACTGGGCCAAGAAATATCTCAAGACTGATTTTTCTAAGGTTTTATGGACTGATGAAATGAGAGTGAGTCTTGACGGGCCCGTGGCTGTATCGGTAAAGGGCAGAGAGCTCCAGTCCGACTCAGACGCCAGCAAGGTGGAGGTGGAGTACTGGTTTGGGCTGGTATCATCAAAGATGAGCTTGTGGGGCCTTTTCGGGTTGAGGATGGAGTCAAGCTCAACTCCCAGTCCTACTCCCAGTTTCTGGAAGACACCTTCTTCAAGCAGTGGTACAGGAAGAAGTCTGCATCCTTCAAGAAAAACATGATTTTCATGCAGGACAATGCTCCATCACACGCGTCCAAGTACTCCACAGCGTGGCTGGCAAGAAAGGGTCTAAAAGAAGAAAAACTAATGACATGGCGTCCTTGTTCACCTGATCTGAACCCCATAGAGAACCTGTGGTCCATCATCAAATGTGAGATTTACAAGGAGGGAAAACAGTACACCTCTCTGAACAGTGTCTGGGAGGCTGTGGTTGCTGCTGCACGCAATGTTGATGGATTCTGTCAGTGTTCTGTCTGTTCACCACGGATGGCAGGCTTTTGAGTGTCCTTGCAAAGAAAGGTGGCTATATTGGTCACTGATTTGTTTTTGTTTTGTTTTTGAATGTCAGAAATGTATATTTGTGAATGTTGAGATGTTATATTGGTTTTAGTGATGAAAATAAATTATTGAAATGGGTATTTATTTGTTTTTTGTTAAGTTGCATAATAATTCTGCACAGTAATAGTCACCTGCACACACAGATATCCTCCTAAAATAGCTAAAACTAAAAACAAACTAAAAACTACTTCCAAAAATATTCAGCTTTGATATTAATGAGTTTTTTGGGTTCATTGAGAACATGGTTGTTGTTCAATAATAAAATTAATCCTTAAAAATACAACTTGCCTAATAATTCTGCACTCCCTGTATGTATATATATATATATATATATATATATATATATATATATATATATATATATATATATATATATATATATATATATATATATATATATATATATATATATATATATACAGTTGAAGTCAGAATTATTAGCCCTCTTTTGAATTTTATTTTTCTTTTTTAAATATTTCCCAAATGATGTTTAACAGAGCAAGGAAATGTTCACAGTATGTCTGATAATATTTTTTCTTCGGGAGAAAGTCTTATTTATTTTATTTTGGGTAGAATAAAAGCAGTTTTTAATTTTTTTAAAACCATTTTAAGGTCAATATTATTAGCCCTATTTAGTGTGTATTATTATATATGTACACACAGTTGAAGTCAGAATTATTAGCCTCCCTGTTTATTTTTTCCCCAATTTCTGTTTAACAGTGAGAAGATTTTTTCAACACATTTCTAAACACAATAGTTTTAATAACTCATGTCTAATAACTGATTTATTTTATCTTTGTCAGGATGACAGTAAATAATATTTTACTAGATATTTTTCAAGACATTTCTATACAGCTTAAAGTGACATTTAAAGACTTAACTAGGTTAATTAGGTTAACTAGGCAGGTTAGCGTAATTAGGAAAGTCATTGTATAATGATGGTTTGTTCTGTAGACTATTGAAAAATATAGTTTAAAGGGACTAATAATTTTGACCATAAAATGGTTTTTAAAAAATTTAAAACTGCTTTTATTCTAGCCGAAATAAAACAATAAGACTTTCTCCAGAAGAAAAAATAATATCAGACATATTGTGAAAATTTCCTTGCTCTGTTAAACATCATTTAGAAAATATTTAAATAATATCTAATATAATAAAATATCTAATCATTCTGACAGTATGTATATATATTTATTTATTTATTTATTTATACACAGTTGAAGTCAGAAATATTAGCCCTCTTTTGAATTTTTTTTTCTTTTTTAAATATTTCCCAAATTATGTTTAACAGAGCAAGGAAATGTTCACAGTATGTCTGATAATTTTATATATATATTTATATATATATATACAGTGTAAATGTAAACCAAGAACCTGACACACCTTAACATAGGGGTGCTCATTTTGACGCTTGGATGACCCCTTTTGAACAAGTATTTGTCTCCCTCCAATGGTTTTCTGACGTATTAACAAAACAACCATTTCACATGAAATGAATCCTTTGTACTAAACTTTAATAGAATCAATTTGAGTGCAGATGTACAGTGTATCTGAAAAGTATTCATAGCGCTTCACTTTTTCCACATTTTTTAATGTTACAGTTCATTTACTTCCTCAAAATTCTACACACAATACCCCATAATGACAATGTAAAAAAAAGATTTTTTGAAATATTTTCAAATTTACTAAAAATAAAAAACCTGAAAAATTACATGTACATAGGTATTCACAGCCTTTGCTGTGAAGCTGTAAATTGAGCTAAGCAACATTCTGTTTCCACTGATCATTCTTGAGATGTTTCAGCAGCTTAATTGGAGTTCACCTGCACTGTACAAAATGGAGGGTTGCACACAATTCATTCATGTTTTCCCAACACAAATTAAGTAAATTAAGTTAACTTAACACTTTTAACAAATTTATGTGTATTGAACATTAAAAAATTAAGTTGTCCCAATGAAATCTCAAGAATTGTGTTGATTCAGCTTATTTTAAATAAGTAGTTTGAACAAGCAAAATAAAATAAAAAAATTGAGTGTGTGGTAAATTCAGGTAATTGGGCATGATTTGAAAAGCCATACACCTGTCTATTTAAGGTCCCAGGGTTGACAGTGCATGTCAAAGCACAAACCAAGCATGAAAACAAAGGAATTCTCTGTAGACCTCCGAGACAGGATTGTCTCGAGGCATAAGGCTGGATTACAAGGTTACAGCTCTGAAAGTTCCAATAGGCACAGTGGCCACCATCATCCGTAAGTGGAAGATGTTTGGAACCCGATCATGATGGCTATGTTCCATGGTTTAAAAAGCATATGATGACTGAAATATTTGACTCGTTTTTGGGTATCGTTGGGGAATTCATAAAATAAAAAATTTAATCCTAAAAATAAAAATAATAAAACGATAAAATAAACAAACAAATACATGAATTATACAGTGCTTAGCATAATTGAGTAAATTTTGAAATTAAAAATAAAAATTTTTGAAATGTTTTATCCATTTCTTAGTGAATATGGGTAATATATTTTGGTGCAAAAAAGATTTATTAAACAGATATATTTATTAGAATAATATTTTAGTCAAAGAACATCTTTAGAAATTGAAAGGTAATACATTTAAATTCATGCAAAATATTGAAAAAAAAATTACAAACTACAATATTTCAACAACATTTTATACATTTTTTGCTTCTCTTGATTTTTGCTATTTTTTGAAACTTTTATTTAATATTTTTCTATAACATAAATTTGGGCTACTAATTTTTAAACCATTACTGTAAGTTATTTTGTTAGATAAGCTCCAGATTTGGCTTCAGTACTGACTATTCTAATGTTTATGGACAAATATAATATTGTAAAGCTTCCTATAGACAATATTATTTTAAATGAGAGATTTGTGGGGGGTGTACTTATACATGCTGCGCAATATTAAAAGTATTATGAGAAGTTGGACGTTTGAATCAGCTTCATTTATACACATAAAAAAATATTAATAACATTGTCATGATGTTAACATTATTTATTATTAACATGCATGGTGGCCAGAGGGTGATGCAGTGGCTCAGTAGGTATATGCTGTCGCCTCACAGCAAGAAGGTCGCTGGTTCGAGCCTCGGCTGGGTCAGTTGGCCTTTCTGTGTGGAGTTTGCATGTTTTCCCTGCATTCACGTGGGTTTCCTCCAGGTGCTCCGGTTTCCCCCACAGTCCAAAGACATGCCGTATAGGTGAATCGGGTAGGCTAAATTGTCCGTAGTGTATGAGTGTGTATGGATGTTTCCCAGAGATGGGTTGCAGCTGGAAGAGCATCCCCTGCGTAAAACATGTGCTGGATAAGTTGGCGGTTCATTCCGCTGTGGCGACCCCAGATTAATAAAGGGACTAAGCCGAAAAGAAAATGAATGAATGAATGAATGGTGGCCAGCATGATTAGGACACTCGACAGATCTGAAAATTATTTCAAAACTTTTTGTTTTTCCAAAACATGATTTCATTTCAGAATGTGCACTGAGCACACAAATTCAGCTCAATTCAAATATTAGATGAAGTGAGTTTTACATGGTTTTATCCATATCAATATTTGGTCCCCCTTTTGCAGCAAAAAACTTTCTTTTGATACTGTAAAGGAACATGATTGTGTGACTGGCGTAGGCCTAGTTTATTGTTTGTAAGGAAAAATACATAAATCCTATTATAATGGATATTCCATGGTTTTAAAAAACATATGACTTTGTAAATATTTAATTCGTTTTCTGGGTATATGTGGATTTCTTAAAAAAACTGAAACCTCTTATACCAAGTGTTCTAATAATACTAGCCACCACTGTATATGACAATGATTTGCAACGACAATTCTCGACAGAGCTAGCCTTGTTGTACGTTCATGTAAAGGCATTTTTTTCTTGTCACTATTTACGTTTTACATCAAATTAGAAACAGGAGAAAAGCGTATGTGTGAGTGGGAGGGAGATAGGCGTGACATCAGAGCGCGCAGCATCACTGAATGCAGGGCATCATCCCCACAGAGAAAGACAGCAGCGCCTCCACGCCCAGTAAACACCACCAATGCTGCTGAACATGAGGTAAGATTTAAGCTAATTAACTTTATTAGCCTATATGTTAACTAACGAATGATGGATGAATCACGACGGATGCATGTTTGCGGGTATTTGTGCGGTAAATCTAACGGCATTCTTCGCGGTGCGTCCGTGAGACGTGACGAGGTCCTGATGAGAATATTTATGAGGGCGCCAGAGAGATCTGCTCACCACAACCGTTTTCCCACGAATCTTAAGCTTTAGCGTGTCCAAATGAGATTAAAATGAAACTGTCTAAGAGCAAATGTTGTTGATTTGTATATTTGAAGAACATTTTTCCTCCGTCTGGTTATCTCAGGTAAAAATTTCAAGATCAAGGTCAACAATAAAACGCCAAGGATATCTGCCCAAGTCGTAGGCTATAAAATCCTAAAAGCTAAGGCTCAGCGTTATTTTCTTGTTCAAGTTATTAAGAAAGCTTCCTAAAAGTCATTTGAATCTTTCGATGCTCACACAAGCAACAAAATGGTTTATGAATCTCGGCCTCCGTACCGTCAATATTGTATGAGCACAAAGAAAATGTGACGATTATTCGAGGTGCGTTATTAGGTTTGTATGTGTGTGTGTGTGTGTGTGTATTTTTTAGGAAATGGTTCCTTATATTCTGAATTAGACGTGTCTCAGTGAACGTCAAAGCTAAGAAGTACTAGCTATAGGCTTTAGCAACATTTTTATAGATCCAATAGAGCTAGTCTAGCAATAAACCTGTATGGCGAGATAGTAAATGGCGAATGCAGATATTGTTTTAACAACTGATCTAGAAATGGCCATTTTATATATATTGTCATAGAAATGGCCATGTAACCGGGATATTACACTATTGTATCTCCCTGAGTGGGTTTATGATTTCTGCAAAATTGTTGCAAACAATTTATATGGGTTGAATTTAAACAAACAAATAAAATTTAGTAATGTTGAACTTATTTTGTTTGTTTAAATTCAGCCCAAATAAATTGCTTCCAACCACTTAACTTAAAACTATTTAGTAAATCCAAGGAATCGTCTTTGAATAATTTGTTTCAGTGCAGTTTGATATTTAAAATATCTTAGATGTGTAGTGTAAACAGACATTAAAATGAAATTCTAGTCAGCTGAATACTGCAAATATTCTAGAATGGCTTATAATGATATATTAAAATCTAAGAGAGACTGTGTGTCTCTGAGAATTAAAAAGAAAAAAGGTAAATAAAATGCACATGTAACAGCATGTGTACCTTATGTAGCTTATAATACTATTATCCTTTAGTTAAATGGGGAAAACTCACAACATGGTAAAAAAAAAACACTACTAAATTTTAGATGTTCATTGTGAAAACCTAAGCTTCATTCATGATGAAAACCATGTCCGGACTACCAATGTGTTGATTTAACATACTGTAGGGGGATGTTACGTGTTAGTCTCTCCAAAAATAAACATATAACAAATTAAAAACAAGAACTGCTTATGTAATGTTTTATGAGTATTATAGAAAGTGACAGCCATTATGTGATGTTGTGAGTAGTAAAACCTTTCTGGCTATTCAGACACAACACAAGATGGTGGTGCTACATTAACTAATGTTTTTGCGGTGCCATTTTATTGTAAAAAAATAAATAATTAATTTAAAAATAAATATAATTACATATGCAATATACAAACAGTGCAATAATCAGACCAGTTATACTTTACTTTTTTATTATTCCGATGGGTGGTACAAATGCTGGAAAATCAGATTGATTTTATTTTAGAAAGCTTTCTTTCTTTCTTTCATTCATTTAAATAGAAAGTCTGTGAGTTTGTTAATGTTTTTAAAAAAAAAATTAATCGGCGTACACTATACGTATACCATGATGCCTTCAAATGTTTTGTGATCAGCACTGATTGATGTGTCCCGTGAGATATATTTCCAATGAAAGACAAGGGAGTACTCTGATGATTACCTGAAATTTGTCAGCAGGACTTCTGTAGTTTCCTTATAGCACAATATAGATCCGTGTGGCACACTTTCAGAGCTTTACAGCAATTTTCCAGTCCTCAGGGGTGTTGTATTTTTTGCAGAACCTCTCCTGTCCTGCAAAATTTGCTTACCGTTAGATGAAACTGGAATGAGTCATTCATATTACTAATCCTTTAGTCAACAAAAAAATTAAAAGACCTTATTTATAAAGCACGTTTGTTTATTTTTAGCATTGAGATGTAGCATACAGCAGGATTACCTTTAAAAGAAATGCCTTTGATTAGTCTAAATAATTCAGTCTACCAGTTTTAAAAGGTGTATTTGCTTTGATATAAATCATACAGTCAATGAAATATGTGACTCATTCCTATTTGCGGATTGGTGAAGTGCCTGGATTTATAAGCCACCATTTTATACAAACCATCCACAGTATATGGCAATACTTCTTTTAAGAAACACATGACCTGCCAGCGGAAATGGGATTCTCAGGCATGGTGCCTTCCTTTGCAGGTGCTGTTTCCTAGGTAACGAGACGGTCTGGGAGCGAAGGGTTGTTGTGAGATGTGGTCAGGGAAAGGGAAGGGGAGGTGGAGGGTTTGCGTCCTCCATCTTCTTTGTTCTCATTCCCGCTGCTTGTGGCCTACTTTAGTTCACCGTATTAGAAACCCAAGCTCGATTGATGGTTGAATGCAATATTCTCGCTTTTTCAAAAGGAAATACATGTTATATAATATATGGGGTACAATTTTGTTACATTTTGAGAACCATAATTGTACATGTACTCAACATATGACTAGCCAGTGTAAATAATCTGAGACTATCTATCCATCAAAAGAATGAAGAGTCTGAATATTATATTATATTATATTATATTATATTATATTATATTATATTATATTATATTATACTATATTACTGTGTATTATATTATATTTTATTATATTATATTATATTATATTTTATTATATTATATTAAATTATATTATATTATACTATATTATACTATATTATATTATATTACTGTATATTATATTTTATTATATTATATTAAATTATATTATATTAACTCATTGTTAAATTAATAACAAAAAAGTTATATTATATTATATTATATTATATTATATTAACTCATATTGTTAAATTAATAACAAAAAAAGTTATATTATATTATATATTATATTTGATTATATTATATGATATTACTGTATATTATATTATATTTTATTATATTATATTAAATTATATTATATTATATTAACTCATATTGTTAAATTAATAACAAAAAAGTTATATTATATTACTGTATATTATATTATATTATATTTTATTATATTAAATTAAATTATATTATATTAACTCATATTGTTAAATTAATAACAAAAAAGTTATATTATATTATATATTATATTATATTAAATTATATTATATTATATTATACTACATTATATTATATTAAATTACTGTATATTGTATTTTATTATATTATATTAAATTATATTATATTAACTCATTGTTAAATTAATAACAAAAAAGTTATATTATATTATATTGTATTATATTATATTATATTATATTATATTATATTATATTATATTATATTAACTCATATTGTTAAATTAATAACAAAAAAGTTATATTATATTATATTATATTATATTATATTATATTATATTATATTATATTATATTATATTATATTATATTATATTAACTCATATTGTTAAATTAATAACAAAAAAGTTATATTATATTATATATTATATTTTATTATATTATATTATATGATATTACTGTATATTATATTATATTATATTATATTATATTATATTATATTATATTATATTATATTATATTATATTATATTATACTGATAAATACATTCAGTAAGGCTGTTTGCTGACCTTTTCATCATTTGTATTGTTGTAGTGTGTTTGTCCGCTATTTTGTGAGCTTGACTGAACTGATGAGCCTCTGGCTGTTTTTATATCACAATTAGAGAGTACTTTAGGACACGGAGTCACTGCCACATGTATGAGCCACTAACACAACATCAACGATTCTCTGTTGACTTGACCCAGGAAATGTAGCTTCATATGTGAACCTGGATCACAAAACCTTCGTCTTAAAAGATGCACTGGTATATTTGTAGAAATAGCCAGACACATATTGTATGTCAAAATGATAGATTTTTTTAATGCAAAATATGATTAGGGTTAAAAAAAAATCAGGTTCCATGAAGATATTTTGTACTTGTCTTACTTTAAATATATACAAACTTTATTTTTTGACGTGCATTGCTACGAGCTTTATTTGGACAAATTTAAAGGCAACATTTTTTTAACCCTCAGATTTCCGATTTTCAAACAGCTGCATATTGACCAAACATTCTCCTATCCTAACCAAGTATACATCAATGGAAAGCTTGTTTATTCAGCTTTCATGTAATGTTTAAATGTCAATTTCCAAAAATTGACACTTATGACTTGTGTTTTTGGGGTTCAGCATTACATATATTCTGAGGCCCATAATTCCAGAATAGCTAAAACGAAATGAACTGTGTGTATATATTGTAAAAGTTGGTGCACTATAAAATAACTGTTCAAAAGTAGTTTATAATTTAATAATTTATTCCAGTGATGAATTTTCAGCTTCATTACTCCAGTCTTCAAAGTCATATGAGCCTTTGGAAATCACCCTAATATTAATTTTTATTATTATTATTATTATTATTATTATTATTATTATTATTATTGGTAATAGTAATAAAAGCAATAATGACTGGAGTAATCATTTCATTTGAAACTACATACAATAAGAAAGTTATTTAAATAAAATTGAAATATT